>JARUPZ010000002.1:6922118-7382729 GCA_031213475.1 Nereocystis luetkeana | reverse complement strand
CTACTACTACTCTACTACTACTACTACTACTACTACTACTACTACTACTACTACTACTACTACTACTACTACTACTACTACTACTACTACTACTACTACTACTACTACAACTACTACTACTACTACTACTACTACTACTACTACTACTACTACTACTACTACTACTACTACTACTACTACTACTACTACTACTACTACTACTACTACTACTACTACTACTACTACTACTACTACTACTACTACTACTACTACTACTACTACTACTACTACTACTACTACTACTACTACTACTACTACTACTACTACTACTACTACTACTACTACTACTACTACTACTACTACTACTACTACTACTACCTACTACTACTACTACTACTACTACTACTACTACTACTACTACTACTACTACTACTACTACTACTACTACTACTACTACTACTACTACTACTACTACTACTACTACTACTACTACTACTACTACTACTACTACTACTACTACTACTACTACTACTACTACTACTACTACTACTACTACTACTACTACTACTACTACTACTACTACTACTACTACTACTACTACTACTACTACTACTACTACTACTACTACTACTACTACTACTACTACTACTACTACTACTACTACTACTACTACTACTACTACTACTACTACTACTACTACTACTACTACTACTACTACTACTACTACTACTACTACTACTACTACTACTACTACTACTACTACTACTACTACTACTACTACTACTACTACTACTACTACTACTACTACTACTACTACTACTACTACTACTACTACTACTACTACTACTACTACTACTACTACTACTACTACTACTACTACACTACTACTACTACTACTACTACTACTACTACCACTACTACTACTACTACTACTACTACTACTACTACTACTACTACTACTACTACTAAACTACTACTACTACTACTACTACTACTACTACTGCTACTCTACTACTACTACTACTACTACTACTACTACTACTACTACTACTACTACTACTACTACTACTACTACTACTACTACTACTACTACTACTACTACTACTACTACTACTACTACTACTACTACTACTACTACTACTACTACTACTACTACTACTACTACTACTACTACTACTACTACTACTACTACTACTACTACTACTACTACTACTACTACTACTACTACTACTACTACTACTACTACTACTACTACTACTCCTACTACCACTACTACTACTGCTACTACTGCTACTAATGCTAAAGCGAGCCGCGTGGTGTGGTATTTTTTTTCCCAAGGCGCCAACCTGGAGCAAGGTCTAAGCGCAAAATAGAAAAATAAGTTTTCCGTCCGACCGACGGTCCGTAAACCAAAAAACACTTGATAAAAAATGCAAATAAATGGAATTTATCGGAAATAACGGCTTGGAAGAAAACTCCTTTTTTTCAATCGAATGATGCCATGATGATTCGGGATACATAAGCGGAGAACAAATGTTCATGAATAGCATTATTTATCGCAGCAAAACGCGCCCGAACTAAGCAGGCGCGCACCCCTGCCCTCTCGGCTGGCTTCGGGAGTCGCTCTATGTACTACGCTTCTCTGGTGCAGTTGGTGCCTGAATGGCAGCAGTAGGGGTGTGCCTGTTTGTGCAGGACGGTATTAGTAAGCAGGTTCACACAGAAGCCGTTTTTTTCCCCCAAACAATGAACCCGGTGCCTCGTGCATATAGTTGTGCACGTTTTTTTTTTCAACAAGTAAAAAGGTGTAAATTTCTCATGGCATCGGAGAGCGACAATGTTCGTCATCAGGACGGGGAGAAGGGGGATGAGCCGTTTGTTGCCGACGGCTGCCTTTGTTCCCTTGTAGCTTCGAAGTAGTATTCGATCGGAGCAAGCAGCAGAAGAGGAGCAGCATCGACGGCTCGCATCGATTCGCAGCGCTCGTATGGCGGCGTGGTTCCTTTTCTTTTGAGCCGTGTTCGCCGAAAACGACTACTACGGGGGACCATAGTAAATAGGACCAAATATTGTTAGTAAAAATGGTTAAATATATATAGGTTTTTATGTGTACCATAGGTCCTATTAACTATGGCCCCCCGTAAAAGCAACAGACGCTCCACATGCTTGCATCATGATCGCTTGCGTCATTGTCGTTGTTGCTGACATTGATACACACCGATATAACAGATTTCGTTCTCCTTGGTTGTTGATTTTGCTAATTTTGCTAATCCGTCTGGTCAGCCATTCGTTTTTCGCGACCAGCCGCGCAGCTAGTAGTAGTACTACAGTGCGCTCCCTTCTGAACCCTAGAAACTGAAACTTGAAACTTCCTACTATACGCACCAGTACTTCGTTAAGAAAACTACTTTCCCACCGAAGGACTGAAAAAAAAAAGTGAACACAAAAAAACATGATGCCCCCCCCTCCCCCCCCCCCCTTCCCCCCCCCCCCTCCCCCCCCCCCCCCCCCCCCCTCAAGCAACAAACCACCGACTTTTCGTTCAAATATTTGGCAGCGGTTAGTTCGTGTCACGCTGGGCCTGGTGCAGTAACGCATCGAGGGGTTTCCACACGCCGCTCTGCCGCCTATGTCCCAAGTGCGAGGAGACTATACATGCAGTGAAGCAAAAAACATCGCCCCACGAATCACGCAAATCCCGAGGGCATATTTTTTTCATGTGCTCCTCTGCCGCCTCCCTCCCCCCCCCCGGCCCTCCTCCTCCTCCTCCTCCTCCTCCCGCCCTCTTTCTACTTCTCCTTTCCTCGTTCCTCATGGTCACCCGTTTCTCCTCTCAGTTTCACCTGTCTCACCATCATACGCCTTCCCCCCCCCGTCAATTTTCCGGCATCCCCATACCTCCCATGCCTATCTCTCCCCCCCCCCGCCCCACTCCTCCTTCCCTTTACCCCCCCCTCTCTCTGTTCTTTCCATCTCTCTACCGTTACCGCGGTACACATGAGAAAAATAATAATAGTGGTTTGCCGTCTGTCCCCCTTCCGCCTCCCTCTCGCCCACTCCACCCTGTGCCTGTCTCCGCCCTGCGTCCCCTCCCGAGACACGAAGCAGGGTTTGGAAGCACAGCGACATCTGGGGCGCGCGATGACTGTGTCGATCACCCACACGGAGGGGCAGGCAGGCGGGTGGGTGGGGATGCGCGGGGATCCGGCGCTGGGGGCTGCTACAGAATATCGCGCCCTGTCTTCCCCTTTTTTTTCAACCCCAATCCATGCTTTGCCATGTTTTACGCTCTGTCTTTTCCCATGCTACGCTCTGTTGTCCGCCATGCCAGGTTGTGCCCTTCCTTCGCCCCGGCCTCGTCCGAGGAACGTTCAAAGCCAATTCTTCCATCTCTCTATCAGACTCTTCTATTCAAAAACAGACCGTAAGAAGTAATCGTTCGTGTCTTGCAAAACGCAGCTGCCACTGCCCCCCCCCCCCCCCCGCCCCCCCCCCCCCCCCCCCCCCGCCTCCCACCCCTACTCTACCCCCCTGCCTTCACCCTCGCCTCGCCCATCGAACGAAAAGCTTCGAGCGGTTTGGGATCAACCTTTTTTTTGCGGTCTGTCGCTTCTCGCCTTACATCTTCTTGCTCGTCGCGGCAAAAGACGACATACTCGTACCGGTACAGTTAGGGGAAAAAAAAAATGTCATGGGCCTCCATTGAGATGGAGACAAAACAAAAAAGAATCGGAAACAGAATCGGGGACACAAAAAAAAAACTGGAAAATCATGCGGAAAGAAAACAATTCGAACAAAATTCGAACACAAAAACGGAAGGACAAAATAAAATAAAAAACAAGAGCGAAAACCAAACAAAAATCAAACAAAACGAGAAAAAAAACGAAAACGGGACGTACTATGCGCGTACGCAGACACAAACAACTCGTCACTGGCACACACACTTCACTCACACGTACACGCACGCGCACACAGCACATACAAGAGGATACCGTGGTTTGACCCCTTGACTGACCGCCCCTACACTAAAACTAGTATGTTGAGGCGAAAAGACGCCTTGACGCGTCCCAATAAAGACCGGTCTCTTTCATATGCGTAGCATTTTTTGCATTATCAACGTGGCACGCATGCGCCAACACTACTATATACCAGGTATATACGTACGACGAGTGACACGAAACGGTAAAAGGTAAAACATGAGGGGTCAATAGTCGCAGGAGCGTCGGGAGAGAGTAGCAGTACGCAAGGGACGTACGTAACCACACCGCACGGCACGGCACCGCACCGCACGTCGCATGATGACTGTATCCCCGACGGAACAAAAACTAGGATGACAGAGCACTTGCGCGCCAGACTTTTCCTATGCACCCCCCCCCCCCCCCTTTAGCTGCTGCTGCTGCAGGTGCTGCTGCTGCTACAGGTGCTGCTGCTGCTGCAGGTGCTGCTGCTGCTGCAGGTGCTGCTACTGTTGTAGCGCCACTAGCAGTGTTCTACTAGTGGCGCTATTGCAGCTACTATACTCTTGGTGCTGCGTGCTGTGGGCAGTTGCTGTCGTGCTGTCGTCTGTTCGCAGACTGAAGCGCCATCAGAAGGGGTTGATGTTCGCCCTGAAGTCTCTAACCGCCGCCTGAATCATTCCAAGAGGGACGAGGCGGGGCGGGGCGGGGCGGGGCGGGGCGGGGCGGGGCGGGGGGTGCACTCATTGTCATGCATGGCCGTAGTCGTATGACCATAGACCCTCGCACCCCTACAACGCCGGGATGGAGCACGTCGGGCGGGGGCGCCGGGGGGGGGACACACTCATTTGTTGCCTGCTTTAGCCATTTGACCATTGGCGGCGCATCCCTTTCGAGATTGACGGCAATGCCGGGATGGAGCACGTATGTTGGGGGGGGGGGGGGGGGGGTACTCACTTGTTGCACGCCTTCGCCATTTGACTATTGGCGGTATTAAACTGGAAGCGGCGCATCAAGGGCATGTTTTTCTTCGATTGGCACTCCCCCATTAGCAACACACCGGAAATTAAATCAACACATTGAAGCTGTCATCCATATATGCAAGTCCCACTCACAGGCGGTTCTTAGTAGGACGCAGCTTACCCTTCACGGGACACCTCACGGCGCTTCGCGCTTGGTGCGAGCAATGCCTGCCTGGTCGGTGAAAACCCGACTATGCTCCGTCCCGGCATTGTAGGGATGCGAGGGTCCATGGTCATACGACTATGACTACGGGCACGCATGAGATCGAGTACATCTCTCCTATCGAGTACACCCCCATCAGCAGCAACAAGCTCAAGCTACAGGCGAGAGCACGCACAAACCACTGATGCTTTTAGTTTCGTAGTTATCCTTCGAATAGGCTCATGCCCGCGCTGCTTGCCTCATCCTGACCCTAGACCTCATGGCCTGTACGCTCCCGATTCTGTAACACTTGTTGAGCGCCGCCGTTCCCAGTCCTACTATTAATAGAGCAAACCTCCAACAGTCTGGCGGGCAACACGGTGAGCGTTCTTTTGTGTCGAAATGAAGCAAGCAGTGTTTAACCGACCAACCCCACGAGAACACAAATCCAAAATACGTACCTGGTACATCACACCACTCTGTCCCGAAATATAACTACCATTGATATACTAGTATTCAATACAAACGATTCTTATACACAGTACCAGGTACGCGACAGAGTGCTGTGTAGACACAAAAAACACAGAAGGATGTTGATTCGACACTACAGGGTACGACATGTTTACATTCTCGGGTATGACACAAGGCGCAACATATTCTGTGCTACATCAGCGTGTGCCAGAGGTGATCATGGTACGCACCTCGTCCGCCTGACCGTCCCTCAGCTTGCGCAGGTAGGTCTCCGCCGTCCTGACGAAGCGCGAGAGGTCGTCCTCCCTCCACCAGGAGAGCAGGTACTTGTTGCTGACCGGGCAGGAGCACGCCTCCCTCACGCACCGGAGGCAGGACACGTCGACGTCGCTGCAGGGGCAGGCCACGCCCGTCATGAACAGCGTGTGCTTGCAGGTCTTGCAAACGCGCTGTATATACAAGGTAGTACCAGGCACGTCGTATTAATAGTTACCAATATTTTTTCATGTACCGGGTAGATCATCCCACCGGCAGCAGAGTCAATCGAACCGGGAGAGGTAAACAGAAGAGCAAGGGAGGGGAATGGGTGGGGGGAGGGAGCGAGGGAAGGGGGGAAAGAGAGAGGGGTGGGGGGAGGGAGGGAGGGAGGGAAGGGGGGAAAGAGGGGGGGATGGGAGGGAGGGAGGGAGGGAGGGAGAGAGGGAGAGAGGGGGGATGAGGGAGGGAGGGAGGGAGGGAGGGAGGGAGGGAGTGAGGACTTGTCGAAGTGTAAGTTACCCGCGGCTTTTGAGCTCGAAAAGACGAGCGTCGCTTGGAGGAGAGAGCAAACAACCCCGCGACCCCCAAGAATTCAAAACCAAAACCAAACCAAAACCAGAACCAAGGAGCCAACATACGGAGCGCTATTGATCGCAACGGGGGGCCAGCCGATCTCGGTACACTTCGCGGGGGTGGGTACCACCACCACTAGGCCACCTAAAACTGAAGTAGGTGCGTACTACAGTACGGCAGTACGTGGAGTACAAAATAGCAGCAGAGTGAGTATTGCGGCGGTATATGGCAAAAACAGCACCAGTTGGGGTGGGCAGATACCGCGGGGAAAAAACGCGTGGGTGGGTGAGTGGGTGGGTCGGTTTGTCGTCCTCCGTCGGTGACATCATAGCACCGCCGCCTTCGCCTTCTTCGTCATCATCATCATCGCCAATCGTCGTTGGATCCGCAGACAGACAGCCAGCTGTTCACCCTTCCCCCCCCCCCCCCCTCCCCCCCCCCCCCCCCTCCCCCCCCCCCCCCCCCCCCTCTCTCTCTCTCACACACACTCACCCTTTCGTCGTACTCTTCCGTGTCCTTCTCGATCAGGCCCAGTCGGAATCGCGGCAGAGGCACCCCTTGCCTTGCCGGGTCCTGGACGCCCTTGAGCTCCAGGCTGACGCGGTGGTCCAGCTCTTCCTTGTGGATGCGCTTCAGCTCTCGAACGACGAGCTCACATCTGTGACAGCAACAACAACAACAACACAACAAAAGGTGCCACCGCTATTTTGACGTTTGTGCGTTCCCCTGGACATAGGTACCCCGGCGGTAGGCAAAAGCCCGGGCTGTGACTTTCGTGTGGTCGATGCTGGTAATTATCACCTCTCTCTCTCTCTCTCTCTCTCGCTCGAATCGCAAGCCATCGTCACCCCGCCGCTCACCCTTTCACGTCGTGGTCGGGCAGGTACATGGTGAGTGTGGCCACCATCTTGTCGTGGGAGAGGGCGGCCATCCTCGACGCGCTTCGGTACGCCTCCGTGCTTTCCCTGCTGTACGATATCCAGTCTGGCACCTGCTCCCAAAAATAGTTGTTTAAAAAAAAATGTACTAAAAGTAAGTTGGCGTTCTTTCGTTTTCGTTCTCGATTTTGTTTTTTACACAAAGGACGGTTGCGTCGTGCCACTGTCAAGCTTTCCCCTGCTCCAAAAAGAATAAAAACGGTTCAAAGTGTTGTTTTTTTTTCGTCACGAGTCCTTCCATTCATTCAGCACACACACACATATTTTCTGTGTTCCATGCGTGTGGACGTAAATACTACCTGGTACTTGCTGTATACCAGGCACGTATGACCATGCCGTGTCATGTTGATATCGTGTCCAGCCACGTGATGCTGTGATGCCGTATCGTGTCCCCTGTCCCCGATCGAAACAAAACGGCGTCTTGGTTTATGTTCGGTGTTACCCGTTCGGTCAGCCGTCTCTCTTCTCTTCTCTTTTTGTTGTTGTTGTTGTTGTTGCTTTTTTTCCTTCACTTTTTTCGGTTTTTGTTGGGGAGCCTTCTCACCGCGAAGTTGACGGCCTCCCCGCAGTTGAAGCCGTAGCTGAAGCCGCCGTGGTAGGCCTTGGGGAATGTCACCACGAACTGCCCCGGGAGTTGCTGGAGGCGGCACACCGGTACCTGATGTTAAAGCAAACAAGAACAAAAGCAGAAGTGAAATAAATAAATAAATAATTAAAAAAATAATAATAACAAATCAAACGTGAAACAGTTGTTTTTGTAAGGGCCCGTACTACGTAGCGGGGAACTATCAAATCCGATTTGAAAAAAAAGGAAAAAAACAGAATTGCTTTTTTTCATTGGTCCGAATACGCACCACCGCTGCAACACAAGAATTTTTGGGGTAATACCAGGTATCAAATTTGATTCGGACGAAAAACCAAAGGGGGTCCCGAGACCGAGACCTTTGGTTGTGAATCAAAATTCTAACTCGGGAGTTGATCTGACTTGGGGTGGCGTGTGCACCGGTGGGTCGACGACCCCGGGACATGCTGACGCTTTTCTTGATCGCACCGATGCACACAGCCTGGACGATGAAACACAAACCTCAACGCGAGGCCGCCGGGACAACAGCCGCGCCCACGCCTTCAGACCATAGCGCAGCGTACCCCAGCGGTGGCGCTTCAAAAACAAAAATCATGGCGGTCGCAATCCAAGCTTTTCAACACGCTCGATGCGCCAAACCGCAGGAGAACCGAGTGATCCAGTAAAAAAGCGCTTGTAAACGCTCGCGACTTCGATTCCTGCATCGCCGTCGCTGTCCCGACCGTGGCGTTTTTTAGGGATCCCACCGCCCACCTCACGATACCCTGAGAGCGTTAGCTTCCTGCTGTGTGCAGCCTGCGCCGCTAAAATGTAAAACAAAACAAAACAAAAAAGGCTGGCGGCGGTGCGCACGCGTCAACGCATGCAGTCGCCCTCCTCTACCCGCAATTGTCCAGTGCCTTCACAACATCCTCGTCAATGTGTGGGTAAGAGGAGAAGCCTCCCAGCAATGGAAAGATGCGATCATCAAGGTCCTTCACAAAAATCAAGGACCGAACTGACTCCAACAACTACAGAGGGATTTCGCTTGTTGCCCACGCAGGCAACGTTTTGTTGAAAATAGTCGCGTCCCGCCTCAGCAACTACTGCGAGGCCGAGGAATACTCCCGGAGGAACAGTGCGGCTTCCGCCCCGCACAATCAACGATCGATTTGTTGTTCGTCGTGGGCCGGTTGCAAGAGCTCGAACGACAGAGGAAAATCCCCTTGTACGTGTGCTTCATCGATCTGCAGAAAGCGTACGACTCTGTCGACCGAGAGCTGTTATGGGAGGTACTCACATGGTTTGGCGTACCAACCAAGATGCGGAGAACTATCCGTAATGTCCTCGATGGCATGCGGGCTCGCGTGCGTACTGATGACGGCGAGCACTCGGAATGCTTTGATGTCACGCAGGGGCTGCGGCAAGGCTGTCTGCTATCACCGTTTCTGCCCAACGTATTCTTCGCTGCTGCGTTACACGTCGTACTAGTACGCTTCAGCCAAGACGAAGCCATCGTAAGGGATTTGGTCCAACTCAGTGATGCTGGTGTAGTTGGAACGAGGGAGCAGGAGCCGTTGGCGTGCGAGCGAAGGGCTGTATGGGACATGTTGTACGCCAATGACGCAGGAATTGTCTCCAAGTCGGCTGACGGGCTCGCGAAAATGATGACAGTCATCGTGACTGTCTTCGAAGCAGCAGGCCTCACGGTGCCGGAAAAGAAGACAGACACAATACTTCTACAAACACCAGACCAGACAACCCTCGCACCACCGCTCGTCATCGAAGCAGCAGGCCAGAGGTATAATCAGACGGCCCATTTCTTATATCTAGGCGGCCTTATCCACGAAAACGCTGACCTCTCGCTCGAAATCGACCGACGGATCCGTCTCATGCGAGCATGCCTCAAACGGTTCGGTCCGGAGTTGCATGATAGGACAACCGCCCCCCTTTGCCTGGAAGTTTGAATGCTGAAGGCCGAGGTGATTGGGACCCTGCTGTACGGGTGTGTGACGTGGACCCTCAGAGCGAAACACTTTGCCAAGCTTCTAACGGCTCACCACCAAGTCCTGTTGCGAGTCATTGGCTTCCAGCGCCGACTTCGTACTGACCATGCCACCCTCTCGTACGCGAAGGCCCTCAAGATGACACGTTGCGAGAGCATCGAAACGACCATTCGTAAACGGCGGCTCTTCTTTGCGGGGGGCGTGGCACGGCAAAGCAAGGAGCGACTACCCAGTCGGGTAATGTTCGGGACGATGGCTAGTGGGGGGAACCCGAGACCTGGCGGACAGTTCAAGACTTGGGCATAAATGCATAGTCGAAGACCTTAGGGAGTTCCGCCGAAGGGTCAACGGAACTTGCCCCCTTGGTGTTTGGAGTTGAGACCGCGCTGTGGTCCACTGCAGCAAAAGAGGCGGGGAAGTGGTACCGGGGGATCCTTGAGGCAGCCGAACGGTTCATGGTGAGGTGGCACGAGGCTGAGGCTGAGCTGAGTGGGCAGCGCCGCGCATCGGCCGTGGGTGGTGTCCAAGGGAATAGGGGGGGGGGGGGGGTGTACTCGATAGGAGAGATGTACTCGATCTCATGCATGGCCGTAGTCGTATGACCATAGACCCTCGCATCCCTACAATGCCGGACGGAGCATGTCGGGTTTTCACCGACCAGGCAGACATTGCTTGCACCAAGCGCGAAGCGCCGTGAGGTGTCTGGCGAGTCGCATGAAGGGTGAGCTGCATCCTACTAAAAACCGCTTGTGAGGCGGACTTGCATATGGACGACAGTTTCAATGAGTTGATTTAATTTCCGGTGTAGGCATTTCCAGAGACAGCAATGGGAGCACTATGTAACTGCCTCTTGGTTGCCTTACCTTGAACACTACGTGATACGATCATTCCCACCTGTGCGGAGTAAAGGTTATTTACCTCGCACAAGTGATCCAACTCGACAACCAACTGTGGGTAACCGCCAAAAAAGAAGAAAAAAAACAAAAAAAAACGGTACCCTGGTTGTCTAGCTCACGTAGTGAGCGGCATGTTTTACAGTGTCGTAGCCAACCGACGCCAACCCAACCTATATAAAATAGGGGGGGGGGGGGGCAACAGGGGGAGTGGCAGAAAACCCGACCAAGGAAATGCGGAGAGGGGGGAGAACAGGAGAGGGGGGAGAACAGGAGGAGTAGAAGGGAAACTGCGGTGGACGCAGGTAGGAAGGAGAGATGGCAGACAGGGTAGCAAGGCACCAGGCCGACTAGGAAGTAGAACATGACTATACTACTCGTGCCACCAACTGGTGCAGCTGGTTCGAACGTGGTGTTTTTGTCTTCTCTTGTTGTTTTTTTTATTTCTTTCTTGCGCTGATCCTCTGTGATTTTCATTTTATTCCTTTCCCTTCCTTTATTCGATTGATAAGCCTTATTGAAGGAGTCGTGTGGCGTGGGTGGATGACGAGCCTGCTTTGCTCGTTTCGTATTGTCTGACGCCAAGGGGCTGGGCATAGTTGACGAACGCAGCACGGAGCCGGCAGTAGTCAGGGTAGCAAGGTACCAGGCGGACTATAGCGGGAAGAACCTGGCTATGCTACTCGTACCACAAACTGCTGCCGCTACCTGGAGGGTGCTTTGTGCTTAGGTTTGCCTCTTATTTTCCCTTGGTTCTTTGTCTTACTCTGTTTACAAGTAGTGGTGTTTTTCTTCTTTTTTTTCTTTTTTTCTTCCAGCTGTCATTTTCAAGTGTCCGTCACATCCCCTGCGGGGGGGGGCACGACAGTTTGTTTCTTCTATATTTTTTTTTCCCTCCTTCTCTTTCGACTTGTTGTTTTTTTTGTTTTTTTTTCTTTGTTTCCATTCGTTTCTCTATTCCATAGAATGTGCATGTCGTGCCTGTCGTATCCAGTACGATGACATGGCCTTGCATTGCGCACTACTGCTCTGCTTACTGCATACCTGGTACGTGGCAACGTAGTATCTCTGCGGCGTAGCTTTGTGACCAGAGAACTTGTACCTCTTCTAGGATTAAGAATCGGCACGGACACTGGTTGTGCTTGGATGTCGACGGGTAGAAAGAACGGTTTATTGTGAAGAACACACACACACACACTCGTCGGAGTTGGTCAGCTGGGCGTTGTGATGCGTGCTGCGTTCTTTCGATTTCAGAGATACATGAACATGATTCACTTTTCCCTATAAGGAAGCGGACACGCGGTTTTCATCAAATTTCGAATACAGGTCGGAGAAGCATTGACAGTTCCCAATTTGGTGTTTTGGCTTTCCCGTTAACCCCTTTAGTACCGCAGCCCCGATTTGGGGACAAACCAGTCTAATTCCAAGTGAGTTGTCCCCAAAACGGGACTGGGGTCCTAAAAGGGTTAAGATGGGCTCTAGGTGATAATAAGCAAACAACACAAAACTATAAAACAACAACCTACAACAACAGGCATACAAAAACGTACAAAAACAAGATCAAAAATAGAAGCGAGTTTGACGCTTCTTGAGCGATATCACGGACGTATAGACGAACAAACGGAAAAAGGGGGTTGGGGGGGGGGGTTGGATGAGGACGAGACAGCAGTACGATTCAATTTGTATTAGGAGTAGCACGTGTGATTTGGTCGGTTTATTTGTTTCTTTCACCGCCCGCGTCCCGTCCCACCCATCTCACGTTGGCCTGCTGCAGGTAGACCGGGGACAGCATCTTGGTGATGCGATACAGGTGCTCCGACACCGTGTCGAGGGTCTCGCCGAGCTCCTTCGCGAGGCACGCCTCGAACCCCTTGGCGTGCTTGCCCGGTATGCCGTACCTGGCGGGCAGAAACCAACCGATCGACAGACCGACCGACAGACAAGACAGGCAGACAGACAGACAGACACGCAGACATAGAGACAGACAAAGAGGAAGACAGAGAGAGACAAGAGATACAGACAGAAAGGCAGGCAGGCAGGCAGGCAGGCAGGAAGAAACAGACAGGCAGACAGACAGGCAGACATCAGACAGACAGACAGACAGACAGACAGACAGACAGACAGACAGGCAGTAGCGTGCGACCATCGCGGTGGGAAGGGATCCGTCAAAAGGCAGAAAAATCGAGTCGTTCGGACGTAGCCAATGGAGGGAGCCGAAAGGAAAAAGAACGTGGCGACGACAAAACTGCAAATATCACAATATCCCTATCTCAGTGATTGGACAGCTGTCATACCGTGCCCCTCCTTGCCTAACAACCATGTACCCTGCTTTGGGGATTGAACATTACATCACTCCTATCTTGATGATTGGACAACCACCGTAGCCTACCTTGGTGATTAGACAACTTTCATACGAGACCTTGATGATCGGACAACTGTCATTGTCGGACAGCTGTCATACCAGACATTGGTGGTCGGGCAACTGCATAGCAGTGGTGATCGGACAGCTGTCATACCGGACATTGGTGATCCGACAAACCATACCTTAGTGATTGGACAACTGCGTGCCTTCCCTACCTTGATGGTTGGAAAACTATCATAATCTACCCTGGTGATTGGACAACTACCGTACCATTCCTCGGTGATTGGACGACTGCTGCATACAAAACCTTGGTGATTGGACAACTACCGTACCATACCTTGGTGATTGGACAATTGTCATACGAAATGTTGGTGATCGGACAACAACATCTCCCTACCGACCGCACCCTCAAGTACCGACCTCGTCGATGGCGGCTACCGGTATACCGGCCGGACAGACTGTTCCCTCCCACCTTCCTTTTCCCTTGCATACCCGCCATCGTTTGCTACATCGACTCGGTGAACAAAATCTATATACATAAGCGTATGCGAAACAAAAAAATGGTCTCGCCAGTACATCTGCTTCTTCCTCACCACTGCTTCGCGGCGCCCGAGTGATGGTAGTTGAGCGAGTACAGGTAGTTGTCTTCGTTATGCCACGCGAACGTCGCGAATTGCATGCCCAGGTACAACCTGAAATGGCGTCGTGTGCGGCACCGTTAGAAGCGGGGGAGGTGGGGGTGGACATGGGGGGTGCGAATAGGGATGGGGGGGTCGACGATAAGAGGAGGGGTGGGGGGGACGGGAGGGTGGGGTGGGGCATCACGCTTGATCAGGAGCCGTCTCTCGCGTTCCGCAAAACCGCGTCTGCTGTTGCTGCTTCCTGCCCATCGAGATACACACGCCAAAAAAAAGAGCCAGGTACTCGGTATCCACATAGCACTGATCCAGTGGCTAATTCCCCCCCCCCCGAGGGTCTATGGTCATACGACTACGGCCATGCATGAGATCGAGTACATATCTCCTATCGAGTACCCCCCCCCCTCCCCCCCTCGTCGTCCACGCCCGAAAACATTGCCCACCTCAGTCTCCACAACGCGCAAAACTCTTCCTGCTGCAATAAAAAGTGCTTTGTAGAGCTAGGTTAGGCTCATTCTTATCGGAGAGCGTTTTTTCCAGAATTTCCAAAGTTTGGAAATAGTTGGGGATATGTATCGATATACGGAGGCGTTCTGTCACTATTCGTGAAATTCTCCAGAGCCAAAAATATCAAGTTCGTTAACATTCTAATATTTGGAAAAAAAACCCCAGGAAAATATGGAAGATTGAAAAATTGCGCGAAAAAAATGTCGAAAATTTGGGGAAAAAGCTCTCCGATAAGAATGACCCTTATCTCACCAGGGGGCCGTGAGCCCGTTGATGTGGGTTCGAAAGAAGCGCAGCACGGACCCGGGCCAGAAAGGGAGGTTGTTGAGGTTCCAGCCGCAGGTCTTGTAGTACTCCGGGTCGTCGAAGCGGCACGGCGCCGTGCGGTCGTAGGATGAGCCGTCCATGAAGTTCTTGGGCGGCATGGGGAAGCCGCTCCAGAAATCTGAGATGCTGAGGTCGTTCGCGTACTCCACCTGTAGTTGTGGTGGTCGTTGGCGGTGGCGATGGTGGTGGTAGCGGTGGTGGTGTTGTTTTGTTGTTTGTGAGCGTGTGTACTGTTAGATACCACCACCGAGATTTGTCTGCCTGTCTGTGCGTATTCGTACACTATGGGAGGGGGGGTACTTATTTGTTTGTTGCTTGCCTGAGTCATTCGACCATTGACCACACATCCATTCGAGACGTAGCACCCTTCCTACTCCAGATAGACACACCTCCAACATTTGGGCGCTCATTAAGTTGTTTCCATATAGTACATTTTTTTTTGCTAGTCTTATCCCCTTCTTGTTTCGCCGCCTGTGGCCACTATCCATCTCCTCCGGTATCGATCGTTTTCTCGCTGCTATCTAGTGTACCAAACTCCTCCATGTCACACTCGTCTGTTTCCTTCATCTCTTCTAACACATCCCGTTCCTCCTTGTACATTTCACATTTTCCTACTACGTTAGTTCTGCTCTCTATTGCTTTGCCACATGGGCACATCTATTGGGGGGGGGGGATCGCCCTTGGCTTTGAGCGTTGTGTCGTATATAGCTGTCACGGGAGCACTTAGAGCAACGACGGATGTCAGCAAGAAATATGTCGCTGCACATCGAATGTATCCACCGAAGCCAAAACAGTATCAACAAAATAGAATGGCAATGGCATTGCCAATATTAATCATAGGCTATATAACCACCAGCCCCGAACTAGATACTGGTATAAAGGGGATACGCAAGCAAGCCCTCCCCCCTCTCTCCCCCTTTCTCCCTCCTTACCTCCGCCTCCTCTACCCCGCCGTCCACGACGTTCCAGTACTCCCGCTCCAATCGACGCAGGCGGACATTCTCTTTGGCCGCCTCGTGAAACTCTGCCTCCGTCGCGCCTGGCGGGGTCTCCACCTTGGGGGTCTGGCATATGCGCACAGGGAAGGGGCGGGGGGGGGGGGGGGGGGGGGGGGGCTCATTTGCTGCATGCCTTAGTGATATGACCATTGTCCACGCGTCCTGTTGAAGACGGAGGGGGGGGTACGGTGATGCACGAGATGATACACCTACAATTAGCGACTGGGAATGCTGCATTGGGTGGAGCATTCATGAATAGAGCTTCTCGTGCCATTCATCCTACTAATAGAGTGCAAGCAGGTGCACTCTATTCCGGGCCAAAGTGGTACGCACAAAATACACAGATACACGCATGTACTCGTACATAAACACAGACACTGAGCCACAAATAAAACACACACATAAACCGCGAACGCACACACGCCCAAAACGACACACACCCAAATCATGGACACACGCCTAAATCATCGACACAACACCCAAATCGCGGACACAACACCCAAATCGTGGGCACGCACACCCAAATCATGGACACACACACCTGCGGTTCGACTGGGGGAGCCTTGCGCGGCTTCGGGTCGGGTTCACCTCGGTTACGCCAGTACTCTGAGAACCGATCCGCCATGATTTTGTAGTCCACGATCGTGAAGTTTCTGCCGTCGTCATACACCTCGTCCGACTGGGGGGGGGGGGGGGGGGGGGGGGAAGGAACGTTGTGTGGTGGCGGTGGCGGTGGTGTCGTGTGGTGGTGGTGTCGTGGTGATGGTGGTGATGTGATGTGGTGGTGTGGGGGTGGTAGTGGTGTGGTGTGGAGTGGTGGGGGTGATGGTGTTGGTGTTGGTGGCGTGGTGAATAAAGGTGCACCGCCGGCGAGGTAAGAAAGGCAACCGCGACGATGGGAGAAACATGAGAGGAGGGCGAGAGGGAGTCCGGGGAGCCCGAGGAGAGGAGGGCGGGGAGGTGGGGGCCGTTGTGGAGCGAATAATTTGGCACCAGACAAAAACAGTTTCCACGCACCCGAGCCTATCTCTCGTATCGTGCGAGAGAGAGAGGAAGAGAGAACCCGCGACGTTCGCATGCGTGAGTCCTTAACCATATCGGACACAAATGGTGTTGAAATGGTGAAACTTCGCCGTCAGGCTAAAACAGAGAGTCGTCTTCGCCTTTCGTCAAGCACCCCCGCCCCACCCGGGCAACAGCAACATGGCTGGACAATCAGCTAGCAAGCCTTACCGAGGAGGAAACAAGCAGCGAACAGACCTCCGCATCCGCTGACGCTGACACGAGCGGAAACTACGACGACGATCAAGCCTGGGGGCGGGAACGGCGAGGGAGAAGCGAAACAACACCAACTACAGTAACCGGAAAAAGAACAGCAGCAGCAGCAGCAGCAGTACCAACAGCAACAACAACAACAACAACAACAATACTACCGACAAGCATCACCACCAACGCACGTTCATGAGGCTGTGGAGAGCCTGCTTCTTGGTAGGCACGCGCTTTCTGGCGTGCAGGCTCATCGGCGTGGGCGGAGGGTTCCAGCCCTTGGGCGGCACAATCTTGGCGATGCCGTAACTCTCCGCCATAGGTCGGATCGACTCGATGT
This sequence comes from Nereocystis luetkeana, assembly GCA_031213475.1. Lineage (NCBI taxonomy): Eukaryota > Phaeophyceae > Laminariales > Laminariaceae > Nereocystis > Nereocystis luetkeana. Next base: position 7,365,491 of record JARUPZ010000002.1, on the reverse strand, counting down.
AACTGTCAAGAAAAATAAAAGGAGGTGGTTTAGCATGGGGGAGAGGTGAGGAGGAGGGTGTACTCATGTCAATACATAGCCGGGTGTGTGGGCCTCAAGCACTCTACTTTGTCGCAGCCACGGTACAACAGCAGGAGTTGTAGCACTAAAAGTAGCAGCAGTGCAGTATTAATAGTAGCACCAGTGGCAATAGTTGCAGCAGTAGTGATGGTACGAATACTACTACTACTACTACTACTACTACTACTACTACTACTACTACTACTACTACTACTACTACTACTACTACTACTACTACTACTACTACTACTACTGCTACTGCTACTGCTACTGCTACTGCTACTGCTACTGCTACTGCTACTGCTACTGCTACTGCTACTGCTACTGCTACTGCTACTACTACTACTACTACTACTACTTCTATACTAAAAATAATACTGGTCGTATGTACTCGTAGTACCATCACTATTGACCATTAACAGTGGTAGTGGTAGTGTTAGCTGGAGCAGTAAAAGTAGCAGTAGAAGTAGCAGTAGTAGTCGTAGTGGTACGGCAGCACGAGTAGCGAATTAATACAGTCAGCATGATTAATACTACCAATAAAACAAAGCTATCAGCCAATTGCAGCGGGTGCGCACCTGAGGGGATCTCGAAATTGCTCCGTGGTCGGGTAGAAGGTCGGGGCGTCGGGTATGGAGGCGTCCACGGGGTTCGGAGGTAGCGCTTGAGGAGCCTTAGGCGTCTGCCGCAGCAACATTGACGGTACGAGCAGCAGCGTCGGCACCAGGCAGTAGGAAACAGGACGAAACAAACGTCATGGAGGTGACAACATGAAAAACGCCAACACAACACCGATAACAGCAACAAGTGAGGCGAGAAAGCGGCAGCCTCGTTCCCGCAGGTGTATGTGTGTAGTCCGGCAAACAGCAGTACAACAGCATTTAAACCATACGTGAATAAAAAATACGCAAGAACACTGTTGCTGCTGCGCCCCCTCTTGCCACACGAGACGTAGACTTACTTCGTCCAACCAACCGTCAAACCATCATGTCCAACCACAAGGCATGACCTGCATTGCCAAGGCATCATCTGCACCGAAAAGCATCGTCCGCACCGCAATATCTCAACACGCACCGCAAGGAATCATCTACCACTGCTCGGCATCAAAAAACCTGCACTGCAAGGCATCAATCAGCGCTGAACCTCACCTTGCGCAGCCACTGCTCTCCCGGGTTCATCATCTCGTCGGCCCAACGCTTCCTGGGGCCGGGCTGCCGCCGCGGCCGATCTGCCGCGTTGGGGGCGTAACCCGCCCCCATCCGCCGCTGAGACCATAACGTTTCGTTCAAAAATACAGTGTGTTGTGAAATAAAGTCCGTAAAGATTGGGGAAGAGGAGGAAGAGGGGGAGGGGGGCGAGGAGGAGGAGGAGGAGGGGAAGGGGGGGGGGCGTGTTATCGGCAACGTCAGCTACTGGGGGCCGACCGGGGAGGGCGGGGGGAAGGGGGTGGAGGGACGGCGACGCTTCTCTTGAGTGTCTTGCGGCGCCTTGCTTCGTTTTTGATCGGAAGGAGCGGTGTCTGCCGCTGGTCCGCGAGCAGCGAGAACACGATATGGGAACTGTGCAAGCAATCGCCCCAACCAGGCCCGTACACAACCGTAGTAGTAGTAGTGGTGGTACTACCTCGTATGCAGTACCGGGGCACGAGCAATAACACAAGTGAGTGAGAGAGGAACGCACGCGTTTGGCTCTCTCGGATGGCGCTTGGGGCCGTCGACTTCGGTCGGTCTTCTCTTTGCAAACCAGAACGATCGGTTGTTGTTTCTTACCGTGGTACGGTATTGACACGTAGTTGCTCGTTACATCATATCTTCGTGGCGCACGCGATTTCGCTCGTCAGCGGAGTGCACCCCTCAATCCAGCTTTGAGGCATAGCACAAGCGTGAAGCATAAACACGGCACAACACAGCCAAGCCCAGCGAAGAGAAAACAAATTACCGCGGTTGCCCACGTATTATCTCGTCCGTGTCCATACCAAAAACTGCTGTACCCCACGTAGTCTCGGTAGTGGCGAGTTAGGGATCTACGTACGTACGTCGCGAAAAAAATTCGAGCGGAATGAACTTAGCACCTATTGCCATAGTCTAGAGTGGGTCGTGGGGGGCGGTGGGGACAGCGAGGCAGACAAGACAGACAGCCAGTACTATCAACAGTGCAACGTAAAAGCCGAGCATAGAGGGCCCCTGCGTATTGAAGCCAAGGCCTTGCGTCGCTCTCGCTCACTCGTTCCCATTCGCTTGTTCGTTCTGCACCTGAGGAGAGCTCGGACCCACGTAGGGGGCATCCTCATCATCGTAGCGGCTCTTGCTCCCCGCCGGCCGCCCTAGCTTCCTCTGGTAACCGGCGGTGGCCTTCTTCTTAGGGCCCGGCGGAGAAGACGAAGAAGAGGAACCAAAACCTGATGTCGACGCCATGCCGGTACCGTGACCATTCGCGTATTTTGCGGCACTCGCCACGCCGTTCCGATACCCATTGCCGTAACCACCGCCCGACGCCTCCGCGCCGTGCCCCCAACCGTTGCTGACCGTACTGCCAGCGCGGCGGACACCACCAGCGGCGGCGGCGGCGGCAGCGGCGGCGGCAGCAGCGACGGCAGCGGCGCCGCCGGGTATCCGACCCACCCCGCGGGGGGCGGCGGCCGCGGCGAGCACGGCTGCGGACGAAAGTTTGATGGAAACCCTCGGAGGAGGCGACGGGGCCGCGATGTTGCCGACCGGGACGTCTGTTTCATCTTCCTCGTCGCTGCTGCCGCTGCTGCTGCTGCTGTCGAGGGCGATAGCCATCTCCGGACAGGAGCCCTGTCCTTGTCGGGGGGGGATGCTATTGTTGTTGTTGGTGGTGGTCATGGTGGGAATGGAGGAGGGGGGCGTGGGTGGCGGCGTAACGGTACCGTTACCGCCCGCGGTATGCGGCGAAATAGCAGCAGGGGTGACGGTAGCAGTAGCAGCAGGTGTGGGCGAGGGCACGGGCGTGGGCGACGGCGTGCGCGCGGGGGTGGATGCAGGGGCGGGCGCGGGAGCAGGAGGAGCGTCCAGGTTGGCGTCGTCGACCTTGCGCTTGTTGTTGCTGGCGTGTTGTGCGTCGTCGCCACCGCCGCTCCCACCGCCGTTCTCGACAAAGGCCGAAGGAGAGCTGGAGGGTTCCCCGGCCGGTATGGACCCTGGAGTCGGTTCGACCTCCATCGTAGTGACCGGCTGGCTGGCTGGCTGGCTGGCTAAAAGTCTCCAGTAGTCTCCAGCGCCCAGGAGAAAAGAGTCGACACACGTAGATTGCTTGAGGATGGCACCGGGAGACAAGCAGTCTCCTCTGCCGGTGCTTGATGTAGAGCTACGTACAGCAGTAGTGCGCACTAACCCTGGTGTAGTGGAGTGGCAGAAACACAAGGAAAAGGGAGACAGAAAAATAGTAAGTGGTGCAACCGCTACAATACCCGAAGGCCATTCTGGGGTACACTAACGTTGTTGCAGATCTACTCAACATACAAATTCCATGCTTCGTTGGAACTTGGTGTTTCTGTTTGAACGCCGCTAAATAATTGCCTAAAAACATGCGAGATGCGAGTACGAAATTAAAGTTATCCCCCAGACACGTCGGTACTTTCACATTGAGAGAGCTCTCTACGTTCAGCATGAAATGTAACAGACATCCACACAACGGGATATATGGACCTACGCCACGCGTGATACATGATACGCAGGGCGCCCAAACATCGATGGAAATATACTGCTGACCTGTACCTGCACAGACTTCTTTTTGGAAAACCGTGTCGTGTGCAGTAGTAGGAGTAGTAGCCGTAGCATTAGTCGTAGTAGAAGAGTAGGAGTGGCTATGTTAGTAATGATAGTGTTTGTAGCACTCGTATTGGTATACGAAGTATATTAGAAGTATTTCATGTCAGTCAAAGGGTAGTGCGCCGTAGTATCACCAAGCAAAGCTTCGCGATCGGAGGTGAACGTGCAGCCGCAGTTGACAGCAGCAGTATTTATACCAGGTAAATGAAACCTGGTAACAGTGTACGACCGCGAAAGACCTTCTGAAGACCAGGAGTGGAGAATTGGCTATGTGGCTCTAATAAAGTAGTACCCTGGCACTCATACATATATACCTGGTACTTGTATGTACTATGTGACCCCGGATCTGAGTTACGAGTTGGAAGGAGAGAGAGAGAAGAAGATGTGCGAAGATAATAAATGGGATGAGCAAAAATATACCAGGTATATATATATGTACATACGTACTGGTTAGTTTTTATTGTACTACGTACGAGCAGTGTTGTGCAGTGGCCGGCTCCCGCGTATGAACAGCACGTCCACTTCATAAATATTTGCACATCCGATACACGAACGTACATACAGCAGCAGTTTCCTGTTTTGAAAACAGATGTTACGATGTTGAAGTCGGCTGTAAGCAAGCGAAAGGTGTTTTCTACACCAGGTATTGAGCCATTTTCGAGCTACACCTGGTAGCTCGCAATGAGGTCCACCTCCCGGTGCGCTGTTTCCTGTTCGAGCCTCACCTTGCTCGCCCCTCCCGACTCTGCCCCGGAGTGGTCTCGGCCGTGCTCGCGGTGTGTCTCATGGGGAGTGTTGTTTTCGCATATTTTCAAGAATCCATGTACGTTTTTGACCCGATCCTCTAACTCATCTTCACCGTAGTACTCCTGCAAACCCCGACTCTAACACAGGGAGCATCACTTACTGCACAACATTTACAGTAGCGTGATGTGGTGAGTGTGAATACTACTGCTGGTGCTGTGCTGCTGCTGTAGTTGCTATATTGTCATGTTGGATCATACCATACGTACGAGAAGGTAGATGTGTAGATGTATGAGTAAACAAGGTCTCCTACACTGTACAACAGTAGTAGTGCTGTTGCTGCTGCCTACGAACAAGTGCTCGTAGGTAACAACGGCACCTTCCAAGTAGGCCAAAGAGAGGAAACCGCAAAGGAACCGTGATGAGAGCGATTTCTGATGATGATATTTAAAACATTTGAGTCGGCCTTTCGCGTTTCTTCCTGCTTACAACTTCGTGTTCGTATTACATTTCGATCGATTGATTCAAGCATTGAGCCGAATTGCAATTTTTGCTGCTGGTTCATTGAACTTACCCCCTTGGCAGTACTACAGTAGCTGCCGCATTTACGGCCGGCCTCGATATGTGTACACATCCTCGGGCATTACGGGCATGCACAGAGCCAAGGAGGGCGTCAACCCGTCGCAGCGAAGCCCCCCTAGTACAGAACTACTTCGTAGGACGAGTTGGAAATCATAAAAAAAGGGGTGTTGACTTGATCTTTGATTAGTTGGGGGGTTGGGTGGTTTATTGGTCATGCTTTTGTATTATTTGAATTTATATGCCGTTGAGCATAGCATACTAAAGGCAACACATAATTGCAAGGTATGGTCATACAAAAACCCACAACAGGCATATTTTTTGTTCGTGCCGAGTTTATCATGGTCACTCTAAAACCCATGCACTTTGTTTGTATCGCGTATAGTAGAACACATGAAATAAAGGCATCTACCAGGTACCGGTATTACGTAGTCCACTAAAACAATAAAGTAATCGCGGCTTTCGTGATTGGTTTTGGATTAGTACATACCAGGTACCAGGTAACTAATACCAGGTACCTGGTACCTGGTAATCAGCAGCAATCATGGCACTTTTTCTTGATATTACCAACACTATAACTCTCTTATGAGTAATGAATTCCTTCATACCCATATGTGACCATGTGACTATATTCGTTCAGAGCGTCTGTGGATGGCTTTGCCGAACGCACAGACCGGGCTCCTGTACGCACAGTACGAACGCACAGTCTTTTCTCGATTAACGACTCCTCATGTTACCGCCCCCACATTGTATTTTGGGGCCATTTCCTTTCTCACCTGTGGGATAGGAGGAAGTACCATACGCTTCCCTTTCTCACTGTACAATAGGAGGACCGTACGCTTTCCTTTCTTTCTTTGGAATAGAAGGTTATTGCGTGTGTACAGTCCTGTGCCCTGTACGTATTCCATGCCCTTCCACTAAAAACCTCGAACAGCGCCTAGAACCTCTCCCATTGGTCGAGTACAGGCCAGCAGCCGGCAATGTCTGCTTCGAATCATATGATGGAGATTTTGGGGCACCTCCATGGTGTATGTTTCAGGGAACTCCTGTACCGTACCGTACGCTTTCCTTTTTCGTAAGAGTGTGGGTTTTGGCGGCTTGGACACACACCGTGTTGTACTCTACTGGTACCATGGTATTGTTTTTTCTGGCGCGCTGCCTTCGTGACGGGTCACTCATTGGTCATCGGGTTCTTTCATGTCAGGCTTTTTTGAGGTTTTACGCAAGTTTTCTAGACTTTTTAAACGAATCACTAGAAATAGTCAAGTTATGAGAATTTAGCGTCTTGATGCAAACTAATGTTATAACTCTTCCCGTATGGCGCTATCAGCCACTATCATCGCCGTCAAGGTCTTGGACTCGCCTCAATAGCGGGCAGCGTCAGCCGCAGAACCATGTACCAGGTACGTATTACGTATAATTATGTACCAGGTACTTTATTAATATTTACCATGGTAATAGTTAGAACAGATCCATTTTCGAATTTACGAATGTGTTTTTCTCCATATTTGGCAAGCATGTGTAGTTTACGGAACTTACGCTACTCCGTTACAGCAGTACGGTCCTCACTGCTGTAGTTGAGGCGGGGTGATCCCTACGTACCAGATATTACTGGCTAATTGATACCCTGGTATGTTTCACGAACGTAATTGTAAGTGGTACGAATCTACGACTACAACGAACGCGAAGACCACCAAGAGGCAGGAAATGATGGCATCGGCCCATGAAACTCGTCAGGCAGTGGCTTAGAGCAGCGCTTGTGCTGATAGATTGGGACCAATCTAACTCGTGAAAGATTTACTCGCTCGCTGTATCTGTATAATATGCCCTGATCATATTTCCTGGTGCTCCAGCGACTCCGCGATTGACTAGTAATAGTAATATTAGTTTTGTACGTGCCGAAAACGGAATAATTGGTCATTGCTGCTGCCCCTGCTGCTGTACGTATGTTCGGCGTAAGCTACGTATAAATAGTAGTACCCGGCGGGCGGCGGGCAGTGGCGGTGGGTGGTTGATCGAGCGTACGGTGTAATTTAAGCCGCATACTTGACGCCTATTTGACGCAGGCGGACATGGTCTCGGAACCGCCCGAGATCGCAAAACAGGAGTCCGGGGGTGCACGTGAGGTGCGATCTTACCAACCGTCTTGAGGCAGCGCGAAGCAGTACAATTATCATACTTCGGTATACTAATATATTTTATATTCATGTCGGAGATTTCCTTCCGTTGTAGCTCGGGTACACCTCCTACCGCAGACAAACAAAGGTGTCAGGAGAGAGCACTTTCACCCCTTAACAGACAGCAATTTTGCCCCAGACTGACACCAAACTACTACCAGTAGGTTGTAGTGTGGAACCCTGGGTCCTACATACCTAGTACACTCTTGACAGCGCCCCTTGCTTGACACGTCTCCTGGTATACTTTGACCGCAGCAGCTCGGGCTGCTCGGTGTAACCGATGATGGCTACTGTAGCTAATGATGGCACTTGGCTGGTTTGTGTGGCGGATGCTGATATAGTCGTCACTATAATAGCTTTTTCGACACTGCTGTTTTCCGTCGAATCCGAATTTGTTTGATTTGTATAATATCAACATATATACGAAGTATATCGTAACTATACAGGTACTACGTATTCATAGTGGTAGTACAGCAGTAGTATGTATGACTCTGTAGTAGTATACAAAGCAGTCTGGTACTTACAATTACATTTGCACACATACAGATATCATGTTGTATAGTGCGAATTGGTTTTGTACCTGGTACCATCTATGCGCAATACATTTTAATGAAAAACAAAGCTTCAAGCACAAAACAATACCAAGGTATCAGGTGGTATTTAGGCTGTAGACACAGGTATACGTTTGTCCCAGGTAGCCGCAATGACTAGCCCAAACAACTATACTTCGGGGTCGGCGGCCGCTACGACTAGCCCAAGCAGGCTGGCTTTTAGCGCCAAAAGTTGTACGTTTGCCTCAGGTGGCCGCTATGACTAGCTCAAACAAGTGTACTTCGGGATAGGCGGCCGCCACGACTAGCCCAAGCAGGCTGGCTTTTAGCGCCAAAGGCTGACAGCAGGCGACGCGCACAGAACGGCTAGCCTGCAGTAGGCGGGCTTCAGCTGGGTGACGTATGCGCGGCACGTACGACATTGGTTGGGACAACGCAAGACAGCATTACAAGTCAGGAACAGGGGGGGAAGGGGAAAGGTCCTGCTCTGCTCTGCGTGCCTACTGCTGCTGCTCCTGCTTCATCTGCTGATTTGCTGCTGTTCGACTCTGCCAGTAACTGACTGCTTTGCTCTGGTGTGTGTTTTTGTGTCTATATTTTCATGATGTACGTACGGACGATACGAGTGCGTATTAATCGTCAATGAGGTTTGGCCGTACGAGAGTCGCCAGAATGTTTTCGACTATTATTTCTGGACTTTTTGTTTGTTTGTTTGTTTGTGGCTCTCATTACACACTGTTCGTTGTTTCAACTCTCCGCAGGCTGCTGTATTTGCTGTTTTAATTGCTGTATGATCTGATAGCCATACTTATACGTTCCCGCTCCATTTTGGCGAAATTGTTTCGAGTGCTTTACTCATAGCAGTTTACATTTTCCGCACTGCTGCCTTGCTGCTGCTGTCGTCTGCCAGTAACAGCAGCAAGTAAGTGCTGAGCCGCTTTGGTGATATATATTGCTGCCGCCAGCTCTTTTACCCAGTTTCTGTTCTCTGGGGAACCATCACTAACACAAGCCCCCAGCGTTATAATGTGAACCGTGCCTCACACGATTCAAACACAAAAAACATTGACACACGAGTACTCAGCCAGGTTGGTTCGGGCCTTCTTCGTACTGTAGTTCTCGCGTCACCCTCGTCATTGTTGTAACACGACTCCGAAGGGAAATCTTGTAAACGTGCATAATGACGCAAGAGGTACAATAGGCTATCAGCACCTTCAAAGTCGATTTCGTACTATTAATAGGTTTTGAGCCGAAACCGACCTAGCCTGAGACGAGGCACACCTCTCAATGCGCTATTTGTTGGTTGTGCCTTACCTTGCTCATTCTTACCGACCCTGCCAAGGGCGTCCTCGGCCAAGCTCGCATCGCGTTCCGGGGGCAAGTACTAGTTTCTCTTCGTAGACAAAAAAAACATTCCGACTTCAAGTGTCTACTCGTACAATACATACGCACATCCGTTTGGTCCACCTCGTGTAAAACACTGGGTGGGGCAGCCAACTACGTAGCGTGCTTTCGTTGTGTTTGGAAGATGGGTAGAATCCCTGTGTGAGAAAAATTTTGTTGTTTGTTTGTGTGTACCATTTTTCCCCCTGTTTTTTTTGGCATCATGTATGTGCTACGGCAATTTTTTGGCATCATGTATGTGCTACGGCAATGCTGCTACTGATTGTTGCTGACAACAATGCCGTTTTATCACGTTGTATCATCTCGTATACCTGGTATTATCTTACCAGCAGGTATGCTGCACATGTATCAAGTTATACGAGCGTACAAATTATCTCACTAATCTGCATTAATAATTGTTATTAATAGTAGTGATGTGTTGCTGCTGTGTTGTACGATGGGCCAGTACGTAACAACGGCGCCTTGGAGCAGGCCCAAGAGGTGAAAACGGCAAGGGAAAAACAACCAGACGTGAGCGATACCTGATGGTAATGCTCGAAACGCTTTTGGGTCGGCTTTTCACGTTACTTCGTGGTAAAATCTGTGTCATACATTTTGCGTTACTTGATTTACACATTGTCATTGTGAAGGATGATATGTGGTGTGTTGCTGCTGCTTGTTGTTGACAACTGGCAACAAGACATTTTATCACGTCGTATCATATGGTACCTGGTACCGGTATAATTTGTGCTGTAGGTGTACTTACATATTCTCCTATTAATAGTAATATTGCTGTTGCTGCTGCTATACGAACAAGCGCCAATACGTAGGACACAACGGCCGCACCTTAAGCAGGCCCAAGAGGGGAAACGGCAAAGAAATCAGATGAGAGCGATACATGATGGCCATATTCTAAAACTTTTGGGTCGGCTTTTCGCGCTACTTCGTGGTCATTTCTATGATACCCTTTTTAATAAATTGCGGGATGGCGACATTTGTTGCTGGTTCATTGGCTATGATTCCAGTGTGTCCATTCCCTTCGCTCGAACACGATTTATTTTTCATGTATCCCTTGGCAATACTGTATCTTTTACGGCCTTGATTTGTCTACATCCTCGGTCATTAAGGGTATGCGCGGATTCAAGGCGGGCGTTAGCCCGCCACGGCAAAGCCCCCCTTGTATGAAACATCAGATAGTACGAGTACAGTAGTCTCGAATACGCTCGTAATCGAACCAGGTATCACGCGGAGCTTGCAAAGAAAGCTGAGTTTCGACGACATCCTTGATCTGACAGCAGCTGAGGGTGTATTTTTAATATATTCTCGTACCAAGTATATTTTCAAGTATAAAAGCAACACTATTAACACTGCTAATAGGAGGGCTGCGAATCGTAGCCCACTTAGCCGATTCTTCAATCGGACGCTTCAATCCACATCGGAATCGCAACATGGAGACATGGAGGTGGTCGTCTTGTGATACATTCATAAGGTCATTCACCGGATATGTTGGCCCCCTCAACCAGCCCACAGCCAACAACCCTCATCAGCATAATAGGGGCTCGCTTTGGTCGTTCTAAATTCTACATCTAAGTCTCACTCCAAATTCGAGCCAGTCTATGACATCTATTCAAACTCAGTCATACTTTCAGGGCATTCCTCGGGACGCTTTTTCGACTCTGGGACCAAATCCCGCGGAAATTAGTTACTCCGGGATTTCACGGTACTATTTACCAGGTATATGGGATCTGGCCACCGCGGGAGTCCCCGGGTCGAAATTCAACAACCACGGGATCTAACGGGATAGTTTGTACGGGATCCAGCCGAGACGCGATTCAACGGGATAGTTAATGCGGGATCCGGCCACCGCGGTATTCCCCGGGGCCCGATCGAGCCACGGCGAGACAAACCCCGCAGGACAAATTCCGAGGAGTTGCTCTGAAAAATTCCGTACCCCACCGGGAAGCTCCGTTCAACTTGTTATGCCAGGTTACAGTATTACAATAGTAAACGCAGATTTTTGGTATGCGACAAGAAATTACGAAATAAATGAATAAATAGGGGGACAATAGATGTGACCTCGGAACCCGGACGCTTGTGCGTTTATACCCTTTTAAAATGTCTCACTCTCTGCGGGGGGGTGAATAGCATCTACGTGTCAGCGGGAGATTTTGTCACTCATTCACGGGACTCGGGATATATCCTGAATTTTGCGGGACGTGCTTGTGCGGGAACGGGATACGTGTATTTGCGCGGGACTCGTTCGTGCGCGAGAACGGGATTCACACTTTTCCGTGGGCGCGGGAACGCGATGCAAGAATTTGCGTGGGATTCGTTTGCGCGGGAGCGGGAACTCACATTCATCACGGGATTATGGGATAGTCCCAAAATCCCGCCCAAACAGCGTAAAATATCCCGCGGAAAAAACCCGAGCAATGCCCTGGAAATGTCGCTTCGACTCACAGCCCTGCAAAATACAAGGAGAAACAAAAACTCAAACAAAGCAGACTTGTTTACACCGAGCTTGCCAAGATGAGTTTCGAGGATTCGTAGTGTAGGTTTTTCGAATAATACGTATTTTGTACAGCAGTACTTTATCTGGTACACAACGCCGGTATGACGGAAGCTGAAACGACAGAACGTATTTGCATTTCCCCTGCCGCCTTCTATTACGAGTAATACCAGACTGCTGTGTATATATGTATCAGTACATCTTGAGATACAAAATTTAGACAGCAGTACCAGGTACCAGTACCAGTATAATGTAATTTCTGTTATTATAGTCGTTTATTAGAACAACACTACACATTGTCGGATGGCAAGCATAATAATAATAATAATGTAATACCAGGCACGAGTACACAGCAGTACGAGTATGTACTTGGCTCTTGCGGGGATACAATACGTAAACACAAGTTGTGAGACACGCCGCAAGCTGCAACTCAGAGGAGGCACGCCTCCTAATACGCAGTTCACACAAAAAATAAACTGCTCTGGTGCTATATACTATCACCAGGTACTACATACTGGTACGATGTATACGTAACCTCGTACCTGGTATATAAATACATATCCACTCTGGTCGGTAATATAACCTCCCTTTGATATTCATATCAGACCCCAAACTTGGGTTATATTTACGATCAGAGTAGTACAATACACAATTTTTGTACCAGATAGTTCGCATAGTATCATCAGTACTTGTCCACAGCAGTAGTATGGGCCCGCCAAAAAGATGCCCTAATCTGACCAAGCCTCGAAACCTGACTTTGTCACCATCTTGTTGAACAACCTTGAGCATAGGCTATCTATACCAGGTACCTCGTAGGATTTAGAATAGCGCTCGCCACGGAACACGATTTTTTCATTTCGAAAAGTGAACCTTAAGTTCTTAATTACAGGTTATTTCATATCAGTGGGCCGTCTGCAAAATACGGAGTAGCAGCAAAATACTTCGTATAATAGCAGGTACCAGGTACCAAGCAAGGTGTAAAATAGGCGAAGTACTCCAGCGATATACGCGTATACACTACCATTTTTTATTAGTATTATTATTATTATTATTTTTTTTTTTTATGGTATACACTACCATACAAAGTACTTACGATACAGCAGCAGTATGTACTGCTGTAAAAAAACATCCTTATACGTATTTCGTGCGATTTTGAGATTTTACGGAATCAAAATAGAGCAAAACAAAAAGTCTAGACTCTTCACGAAACTAATGATAGTTCTCGAGACGTTGTTCATCATACGAGACTCCAAACAAACCCTCAGATTCAGCACTGCTAATCCGGTCACTGAACTTTAGTTGTACAGCAGTCGTCACAGCCCGTATCAATGTATTAATACTAATAGTTGAGTTGCTGAACCCAGTTTGCCCAAGAGACACGGGAAAAGCCTGTCCGTGGAGACTGTTCTTGTGCAAGGCGATTGCAAACTTATTAATAGTTAACCCTTCCACAATAAAACAATAATGTTATCATCAAACAAAACATATAATCATACATACGTAGAATATTCCATCAGTTTTTATTTACCCAGAGGAGCCCAAAGTCATAAAGCCAAAAACGCAACAGCTCAGCAGCAGTGCAGGTGCCTGAAAGTCGAAAGGGTGGTGTGTGATGTGCCGAGGGGATGGGGCTTTTCCTGTCTGGTCGGCTCGCGGCGTGAAACACACAACAACAACAACAACAACAACAACAACAACAACAACGACAACAACTATTAATATTAATATTTCATAAACATTACCAGGGTGATTGAAAAAAATGAAAATGAAAATAGAAAATACTTGCACAAAAAAGTCAGCTGTGAGTTCTCCCGGTCGGACTTTTTTACAAATTAACTCAAGTTGACTTCGCAAGCTGCGTGGTACATCGATCGGTCGCGCGTTTCCTATGCTGTACCAGGTACCAGGTGCCAGGCGTACATTTCTCGTGAAGGATATAGGCAAGTGGCTCCCTTGGACGATACTCGTACCAGGGTCAACAGGACGTATCGTATCGTACCATATCAGATCTGGACGAAACACTATGAATACAGCAGTAGTTCTAGTTATGTTTAATAAACATTTTGCTCGGAAAAGAGAAAATGAAAAGCAACAAAAACCAAAAACGCAGAAAAAGAAGCAACAATCGACAACCCAGGAACAACCCGCAAGTTTTACATGCAGCCAGCTCGCCTTCGTCTTCTGTTTGAACGAGTGCCTGCTGTAAAAACACCCTTCCTTCTTCTCGAGCATCGGATAGATGTGGATAGGGATAGGGTCGGTGGGCGGATAGATTATTATCACAATCAAGTGGGCGGGTCAGCGTGTGTCAGTGCAGCGCGCGGATATGTATCATGACACACCCACACACATCCACCCCGTGATGTTTGTTTGCGTACCTGGTGCCACACCGGTGATGAGTTATCTGGAGAACGAGTAGTATTTGAAACGTGCAGGCGGCCAGGAGATAAAATAGCGCCGACACAAAACAAAAAAAAAAGAGGAGAGAGACGATACGAGTGCACAAGAGGCTTGTTGTCGTTTCCATTTTTGACCTGTGCCGTCGTTTATTGTTGGAGGATGACGATGCATTTTTCTCCACTCTGCACCTCAATCAACATTATTATTACTATTAACACTCGTATGCGATCAACAACCATCTTCTTGTATTATTTCCAATATGATTATATGTACGAATATTGTTCTGTACACTTTCGTATATACGAGCGAGGGCACACGACAACACAACAAAGAACGACCACATAATAAAAAAAACTGTGACGAAAACAAATCGCGCCGAGAAAAAAAACTGCAAAAAATCGTACGTACGTAGCGATTGTTGGTTGGTTGTTGTGTCGGTCGGGTGTCGGATGGTAGCGGACGTTCGTTGTTGTGTGTTGGCCCTCGTTGTTGTTGTTGTTGTTGTTATTTTGTTGTAGTTTTTGATTGGCTTGTTTATGCTGTGGGGCCATCAACAGCAACAAAGCAGGTAAATCTCGCGTTTACCGCTCGTACGAACACGCCGAGCGCGCGCCGAATTAACCTCGACTGCTGTGACGGTCTTCTGCCCGACTGCATCGGTGCAGCGCGCGGCCGCTAACGTCCCAAAATGGCCGTTATTGGGGGCACACCTATAGTATATACCCACTCAAACCACAACCCCCCGAACGCACCAAACAAAAAAAGACTAAAGCAAAAAAGAAGAAAGCCTCACCAAAAAAAACAATCTCGGCGCAACAACACAACAGAACACAACAGAACACAACAACAACTGCATCCCGCGACCATTTCGGTTTGTGCATCTAAAGTGTTTGTGTCGTTCGAACAGAGAGACAAACAAGAGACAGATTAAATTTATTGAGATTTTTCCTAGCTCGATTTTTCACACAAACAACAACAATAACCACAAAAACACGCGCGAGACGTGGACACAAAAAAAAGAATTGGAGGCGACCGCGGTCGATCTAGCCGCTCTAGAAAATTACGACGGCAAGCTGACGCAAAACTCCATCATGCAAACGCTCGCCTACCTTCGTAGTGGCGGTGACGGCCCCGGGGATATACGTTGTCTTCTTTTCGAAGTGAACTCCCACAAACAAATGTGGGACAGGAATGGGAAGAGGGCAATGCTTGCTTATTACCCGGTACTTATTACGTCCCTGGTACAGTTTTTCAGCCCCGTCCTTAAATCGGACCGCATGGTTGAGCTGTTTATTGTCGTTTTAATGTACTTTTACATTAAACAGGTCTAAGGTTTTACGGTTACGCCTGAAGCTTTTTTCATCTCCAAGTTCTCCGTTGCGAAATCGTACCGGTTCAGTGTCGAGTAGAATTGCTTGCGGCATACCTGGTACAACGTTGCCAGTACTTGACAGTACGAGTGCTGTACGAGTGTACGAGGAGACGAGGAGTAGTAAGCGGAGTAGCAGTACTACTCTGTAGTACGATAATATGCAGAACACAGAGTAAGTGCTCGAGACGCAACACCTACAAAACAAGTAGCAATGTACACGCAGAGCTGAGAGCAGCAGTAGTAGTAGTACGCCGAGTAACGTATCGGCGTATCGAACGTTTTGGCTTTTCAAAGCTCCAGAGTTTCAGTTTTGCCGCTTTTTTTTAGCACCCCCAGTCCCCCAGCTTGCAGCGCAGCCTGCTGCTGTAAAGTAAAGCAGATGACAACATGACCCCACCTCCCCACCTCCCACGATATATTTTTTCTTATTTCAGCCGGGATTTCTTTGATCACATTTTTCTCTCTCGTCCACAGAGCAACAAAAACACGCATCCATGCAGCAGCACAGCACTCCCGGCAAACAAACAAAGAAAGAAAGGTGTAGGTGGAATGGTGGTGATGCCTGATGATGCGCGGTGATCAGAGTTCACAGTTTGTTTTAGCTGGAACAGCAGCTATATAGCTGCTATATCTAGCTATATCTAGCAGTAAGTAGTAAAAATGTGCACGACGAGGTGGGGAGTGGGGAGATGGGGAGATAGATGACATTGTCATGATGAAACCTTTTCCCGTCGCCGTGTGCGTCATGACTGACGACTCTCTCTACTCTGCGCACTCTACACGGTATGCTTTATTTCACTTGAACTTGATTTGAACTATAAATTTGCCTATGTGATATGTTCTGATATTTCCATTAGCCTGCCACGTGTGTCTTCCAAAAAATAATCTGTGGAGCAGTCAGTTTTTCTATGCATGGTATGGTCAAAACGTCGACTTGACATGTTGAGGGGGTCTATCTCGCGCTCCACTCGACATGCCCAGCAGCAGCAGTAGTAGTTGGCATATAACAGCCCTTAGGCTTAACGCGTCCCTCACTACTTTTTGGCCTGTCTCCTGCCTCCTTATTTTTTGCTTATTACAATATGGAGCTGATGAGATGTTCAAACGAGCTGCGAGTCGCTGAACATCTATTTTTACGTGTTTTTACTGGTTTATTTTTACCGGTAACAATTCGTAAAATTCTGTAATTCTTGTTCTTACATGTCCATTAATTCGAGGGTTTTATTACGTTTTAAAACAAAAACGACACCAGCAAGTTGCTGCTGCTGCTCTGTGCTACTCACACACTAACCACAGCAAACCAAACGGCCTGCAACACACCGTACCATCAACAGCGGATAACGAATATTAGCACCCTGGGGTACCCCCTACCTGTTATCTTTCCTGCTACTGCTCACCTATTCGTGTTGGACACGCCTGCACGCTTCCTGTCTTTGCTCGGAATTTCTACAGTAGTAGTAGGATGGGAATCAAGCAAGCGATACGTGTTTCGAAATAAGTAGATACGCGCACGACCTGTAACATTTGTACGCTCCTTGACCACTCGATCATCGGTCATCATGATGTCAGGATATATACTACTTTTGTACGCTCTCCTCTTCGTTGCGCTGGCTGTGAATCGGAGCGAATAAAAGAGACGTCTTTTCCTACACAGCAGTGTGCTTCTGCTCATCAATCTGCCTTGGCTTCACGCGTAAGCCACCCACCTCATCCAGCAACAAACAAGTGGGCAAACTCTCTCCCATAATATATACCAGTACCAGGTACTGCCTTTTCCGTTTCCTACGAGTTGAAAAATGGTTTAAAAAAAACACACACATCTTGAAACCCCCCCCAAGAATTCAAGAAGAATCGGCAAAAAAGCCGAGGTTCTCAATAGCGTCGCTGGTCGACAAAAGATCATCTGTCTGTGGGGGCAATTTAAACTACTACTACGCTACGACGAATTATTAATAGATAGATAGGTACCTGGTACGTGGCTACCCTGCCTGCTGCCTATTACGTACCAGATACGTATGTACTCTCGTACGAATGTACACGTAATGTACCCCCAACCTCCGCATCCTACAGCAGTACCGTATGTATTATGTACTTCGACCGGTAATAGAAAATCCCTGTTTGGGGTATCAATATCAAACGCGGGTTTTGTTGTTGCCGTGAGATTGGTATGTACCTGGTATATGTATACCAGGTATGCATGCAAGTGAAAATCCGTCCCCCGCTGCGAGATGGATGAACGATTCTTCATTAATTTTCATTTCTCGCCGAAAAATGTACCAGGTATGTTTATGTATGTGTCAGTTTATTTTCAGTCCACACGAACTACGAGTACCATTAATACTGCTGTTACTGTTCTGTTGTTGTTGCTGATGTTCAGATTCACAGGGTTTTGTACCCTTTTACTACGCATGCATGTATGTAGTAGAAGTTCCGTGTATTTCCGAGCACAGATGACGGGAGGGCGGCCTGCCCCTGTAGCGTTGTCTGCGCCGATCGGTCGCCCCCCTTTTCATCTGTCCCCTTTTTCTTCCCGCCCATCACAACAAGAAGACCCACCACACACACTACTGCTAAGAAAAAGTGAGCGTGCCCACACAACAACAGCAGTAGTAGTAGGTCTAGCTATACAGCAATGATAGCTACCAGGTATTATTGTAATAATAGTGGTCACTGGTTGTAAGTATTGATGAGGTATTAACCAGGTCCTCCTCGCCCTCATCCGGCATGGAGCACCGGGGCTCAACATCTCTTTTTCTGGGGGGTGACTACATCCGCCCTGGCATGCATTTCTTTTTTAGTATATATCATAAATAGCTGTCACTCGTTTTATATACACGTTGCAAGTCTCATCGGGACGTCTTGACATACGAAAAGGGGTGGTGTACATTTCAAAGTGTATTAAAGAAAATTAAAGGAAACAGAAAGAAACAGCAAAAAATAGAACAAACGTTCCCCTTCTACCGATCACCGCGATTCATCCACCCTCTGTTTTTCCTTGCTGAATTGAGACATGTGGTACGTGCGCCGACTGACAACTGAGCGCAGGCGCCGACGTGGGTGTCCGGGATACGAAACAGGGAACCTGCATGTTGGGAAAGGAGGGCGAGTCAAATACGACGGGTAACTCAATGAATTCTTTTTGTTCCACATCGTCGGTATAATATTAGCGTATAATACTCGCAACGATGGTGAAAATGTATTTTATCTGCAGTTATAGCGATTATGACGTTTTTACGTGACTGCTTCGTCAATGCTTTTGTGCTTTACACAATCCTTCTCCTGGATGAAAAAGGTTTGAACTACATACATAAGAGTATTTGGCGCCTACTACGCTGGGCCAAGTGCTGGAGGGCAGAAGAAGAATGGGACGAGGAATTCATGTTTTTTTTCCCGTGCAAGCCACAAGAAGAAGACCCCCTGCGGTGTATGGTCATACGACTACGGCCATGGATGTGCATGAGTCCGCCCCCCCCCCCCCCCCCCCCCCCCGTGCCATGCATGATATCGAGTACCCCCCCCCCCCCCTGCCTTCCGCCGGCCGATCCAGACGATGTCGGGGAACAGCCTCAGCAGTGCAGTGCTATCAAATGCGGAGCAGCTTGTTTTCTCGGAACAGCTCCAGTCAGTGCGGAGCAATGCAGTGCAGTGCGGAGCAATGAAGGGCAGTGCAGTGCAGCGCACCAGTCGTCCAATATATAGTGCAGCTTTATATGGCCGTGATGACTGCGAGCACCGGACTTTTGTTTGTACTATTAATATTAATGAGACTATTCCGCATATTACTCCTTCCTATTCGCGTTAATACAGAGCAACGACTTCTACACTGTCACGATGTACCACTACTTGGCTGTGCGTATCATACCAGTAGCTGCTACCAGGTACACTGCTTGAAAAAGAAACAACCGGAAGGGGCGCGGGGGACGCCAACTGGGGGTCGAAAACGGTTGCCAAGGATCGACCGCGCCAAGCAAAACACTAAACACGCGCTATACCTAACGCTAACTATTGATAGCACTAAACCTGCTGTGGTGGGGTGCAGTCAGTTCAGTGCGGAGCACTCGCTTCTTTTCATTCTGCTTGTGAAATAAGCATACTGTTTGATCAAAAATTCGACACGATCGCAATGGCCACGGCAAATGCTGAGAGGCACGCGCGCACGGCGGGAAAGTAGAGACAAGGGGGAACCTTCCCGGCGTTGGCGATGAAACAGGGGACCTTGAGGCTTCAAGAAACTCTACCACCACCCCATTGCACCTGTTTCAGTAACGGGCGTGCAGCAGAATCGTACACAACAACAGCAGCAGGAACCTCGGACCGCGATTGTACCACTACTACACCGGCTGCGGTAACGGTGTACCAGGTACTACACAGTCAGAACTCCTGTCTCCGACCTCAATGTCGGCGGGGCAGAGGGGGGGGGGGGGCAAGAAATACGAAACAAGAGACAAGCCACGGTATGCACCATGTATGACGGAATCTATTTTAATAAAGGAACATCCCGTTCCAAGGCGCGGCTAATTGCCCAAACCTAAACCCCGATACAAAAAAATAGCACAACATGCCGCCGCCGCTGCTGCTGCCGCTGGGCGGTTTATGTGCACGCCAAAAAAAAGCAGCTGAATAACCGATCTCTCGAGATACCATGGTTCCTCGCCCCCTGTGTGTAAGCACAACACCACACGCCCTCCTTTGGTGGACCACGCCCCGAACGCCACAAAAAAATGACACCTGGTTCAGTCTGACAGCTACCACACAGTACGTAGCACCAGAGGGTACGAAAGTAGATTTCGGGGTGGTAAATCCAACCCCACGCCGCGGTGGATAACAGCAGAAAATAATTTCTATACCTATGAACACTGCACAAAAAATGTGTGCTTCAAAAAACAACGAGATTTGCCAACAAGCACCACCGCGAGACGCTCCTGCACTGCCGCCGCGACACCAACATGAGGAATGCATGTGCGAGATCATCGGACAAACAAATAAATAAATAAATACAGGATGCGGCGGTCAAACAGAGGCAGCGGGCGGCATTTTCTTTGCGAAAGGAGCAAGATTTTCGCGCCACCGTCGTCAAAACGGTGCAAATTCGGCAGCCCGGGGATCTTACAGGAAAAAATCTTGCGCGGGGATAATCTTTTCTAACAAAACTATCCAGCCTTATGTCTGGTATCAGTAACGTAGTAATAGCTATAATAGTCGCTGAGAAAGAGCAAAGCAAAACGGCGTGTACGACAGCAGCAGCAGCAGTAGCAGCAGCAGCGCAGTGCACGTGCAACATGCAATCGGGGTGCATCTCGGGTCTACTGGGTCGGCGGGGTGCCTTCTGAGCATCAACTCAAATAGTAAAATAATCCGCCCAACTCGCGGTCGGTCCGATTTTTTGTAGAACAAACCAGAAAAATAAAAAAGCGGGAAGCATGCTACACGTGCGTGTGTCCGTTCCATCACGACGTGCCCACGACGCGACAGGAACCGTCTCGCGAAACCCAAACGGGGGCCGAGAAGCGATACTCAACCCACGAGAACAAGGCCGAGCGAGCTCCCTCCTCTGGCACGAGAAAAAACAAAAAAAAATACGACACCGCAAAAAAAAAAACAGTAGTGCGTATATAGCCCATAACTCCCGCCTCGCCGTCTCTCCCTTCCCTCCCCTCCTTCCTTCTTTCTTGTTTGGTAAAGGATGGTCGTCCTTACAACAATAACAGCAACAACAAAACGACGGCGGAAACGACAAGAACAACGACGCATGGAGATAACCACGACCCATGGAGATAACCACGACCCTTTCCCCCTCCTCTATGGGCATGCTGGCAAGTAAGGCACCTGGGAACCTGCGCCGAAAACAAGTGGGCCGAGGTGGTGGCCTTTCCATGTCCGGTATCAACTTGGGGTGGGTGGGGGGGGGGGGGGGGGGGGAACTCATTCGTTAATGGAGTCCCCGGCCTCCGACACGCCTCCGTCAGGGTCCTTACAACGGATCGAAATAAACAACAGGGAGGCGGGGGGGGGGGGGGGGGGGGGGGGAGATCGCGCACGGGGTTATGGCAAAAAAGGGCGGAGAGAGGTAGAGTCATGCTACTCGGGGTTAAGTGAACCCTTTTGGGACTTCGAGGGGAAAACGCGTCGGAAAAAAGTGACGAGTGTATGCGTCGGAGTATATAACAATAACAACAATTATAATAAAAATAGTAATAATAATTATAATAATAAAAATAGCCCTATCAGCTGTGAGATTGGGTGTTCCACCGGAATTCACATTTTCAAGCGGCGTATATCCACACCGGTATGATACTGCGATACATTGGTATACAACATCGGTCACACGAAGCAGCAGCCTGACCTGCTGAGGTATACTGGGGGTGTTGGATATCGCACGTGCCGAAAGTGTCGGTACATCGCAACATCGAACTTTTCCATATCTTGTATCGCACGTATTCTGCACTTCCATCTCCTGGCATCCCCGAGTTTTTTTTTAATGCTGACACTGAACGAAAACTTCAATGTACCTGGTATCGATTTATCGAAATGGTATCGATTACGAAGTTTTTATTGTGCATCGGTATCGTCTCGAACTCGATTATCGTTCCAACATACCCCGAAATGCCATGCAAGGCAGATTTCTGACACGCGTGGGGCATGGTACTACCGCTGCTCGGTCCTACTAGATGGATGATAGGATAAACAGCAGTAGGTTTGGTCGTTATACTTGTAATCAAGGCCAAAGGCTCTATTCGGAAAGGTAAGGACCGTTTGGTTGTACATATCAATGCCAAAACGGTCTTTACATTCCCGGACATAGTGTAACCAACGACGTGAGCGGCATCGCTTGCCTCCTTAGATCGCCGGCTGTTCTGAGCAGCGCCACGCTTGGGCAGTGAATGCTTCATGCTTCCTACAAAAAAAAATATCTACCACGGTCGCGGTGCGGTGGCCTCTCTCCTCGTTCGCGCCGCCGTTCGGCGGGGGCGGGGGGGGCTACTAATTTGTTGCTTGCCTTAGTCATATGACCATTGACCACGCATCCCTTTCGAGAGGGGAAGGGGGTGTACTCGATTTCATGAGAGGGGGGGGGGGGTGTACTCGATAGGAGAGATGTACTCGATCTCATGCATGGCCGTAGTCGTATGACCATAGACCCTCGCATCCCTACAATGCCGGGACGGAGCACGTCGGGTTTTCACCGACCAGGCAGACATTGCTCGCACCAAGCGCGAGGCGATGTGAGGTGTTCGGCGAGTCGCATGAAGGGTGAGCTGCATCCTACTAAGAACCCCTTTTTGAGGCGGCCTTGCATATGGATGACAGCTTCAATGAGTTGATTTAATTTCCGGTGTAGGCACTCCCAGAGACAGCAATGGGAGTACTACGTAACTGCCTCTTGGGTGCCTTACCATAAACACTACGTGATGCGATCAATTCCCTTGTACGAAGTAAAGGTTCTTTACCTCGCACAAATGATCTAACTAGACGACCAGCTGTGGGCAGCCGCCAAAAAAAACAAAACAAAAAAAAACGGTAACCTGGTTGTCTAGCTCACGTAGTGAGCGGCATGTTTTACAGTGTCGCTGCCAAACGACGCCAACCCAACCTATATATTTCATGAGAGGGGGGGGGGGGGGGGGGGGCACAGCAACGTTGTTATCGTTCCCAGCGCACGAGTACAGCCTGGGTGGGCCCGGTTTAGGTGATGCCGCAGCACACCTCGCTCGTCACCAATGCTCTCCCAAAATGCATCAGTCGGTCGTAACGGAACGATGCTCTACCTGTTGGGCTGTAAATACTAAATCAGGAACAACCTGTTGAGATGCGGTAATGCCGGTTGCCGCCATAGTGCCAATATGATGTGTGCCAGCCAACAATATCGGCACTATATGTAGCGGCAACCGACGCTAATTACTCCGCACACTGCCGCACTGTTCGATCCTATGTGCCAAGCGATTTCAGAGGCACTACAATCGCGGGCAACCGGCACCACAGAGGGGCCACTGCACTTATACTTACTATTACGGGGGACCATAATAAATAGGACCAAATATCCTCATTAAAAATCGATAAATACATACGGTAGGTTCTTGTGTATACCGTAGGTCCTATTTAATATGGTCCCCCGTAATAATAGTCATGAGCCACCTGTTGGGCTACTACATAGTGAGGAACCATGTATTGGGCTACTACAGGTAGAACTTGTTGAGCGACGGAAGCCTTAACTCAGTACCTGGTAGGTACGTAGTAGCCCAACACATAGTTCCCGACAACAGCAGCAAGCAGTTCAACAGGTAAACTCATGACTACTACAGCAAGGACAGCAGTATCAGCATAGGTCCACGAGCAGGAAAAACGACAAAAACAAGAACGAATCGATCAGGAAGAAAGACAAAAACAAAAAAAGAAAGGGCAACAAACCGGAAACAGGTGCACACGTTCCGTCGGGAGTCAAACACCGGTACATCCTGGAATCGAGTCAAAAACGCATCCCACGAGCCATCACGCGATTGGTTGGCCTGAACGCATCCTGCTAAGGACAATTGACACAATCACCCACAAGGACACTTGCCGGCGGCTAATTAAATACCTCGACGTTTGTATCCAGGTTCAGTTTGGACGGCTCAGGTCCGGGTAGGATCAGGTCTGGGTGCGGTCAGGGTGTCAAAGCGGGAGCAGGGTGCTTAGAAGGAGAGTTTTGGTCGCAAGCGTGTGTTTTGGATTCAGCGTATACCTGCAGCACAATTCTCGGTATGTCATACCAGGTACATCTATATAGGTTGCATGGTTTATCGTACTGGTCGAATGCATAGCCGGTCGCCCCGGTGGTTCAAGTGGTTAACCCCGAATTCTACTTGTTTGAGTCCTGGGTTCGAGCCCCAGGTGGGTCGGACTCTGACTTTATTTGCAAAAATAAAAAATGATTCAATTGTTGAGAGCGCCTTGCAGCGTGGGTAGACACAATTCGATGCGAGTCGACGAGGGAAGAAAATGCTGAAATCTTCTCGCGATAAAAATGAAGGCACGTACCGTAGCGGGAAGGGGGGAGAAGAGCCTGCTATGTGACCCCGGATCTGAGTTACGAGTTGGAAGGAGAGAGAGAAGAAGATGTGCGAAGATAATGAATGGGATGAGAAAAAAATAAATAAATAAATAAAATAAAATAGACGCACGTACCCAAGGTGGGTGCGCGCGCACAAAGGTTGAAAAGAGTAAAATTACATTGAAAGGTAATAAAGGGTTGGAAAAAAAAAACAAAGAACAGAAGGAGCCACCGCAGCTCGCACGTATGTTATTAAGGCACAAAGCGCACTGAAGGCCAGCGGTTAAGCGAAACAAGCGACCGGAAACAGTCAGTTGAAACTCAGCCATAATATAGGCTTATTCAGTTACGTCTTGTGTTATTTTTCCTCAAAAACAGGTACGATGTCCATTCGGCCAAATCGGGTGGCTCGTGAGGTGTGTGTTTTTACTTGATTTGAGTATGTACCTGTTTTTGAGCGAAAACGGGCCAAGTATACGTACACGTATAGTACCTGTTTTCGGTTATAGCCCCCCAAAAAAACGGGAACACTCACGTTTCGGCGGACGCTAAGAAATTCGGATTCATGAATCGCGCAGGGCGAGCGCTGCACTGAACCCAATAACGAAAGTCTACGTCCAAGGTTGCTCGAGGTTGGCGTCACGATAACGCTTTAAGGATCGCTCGGATAATGCCTGGCTAACTTCCTGCAGAAATTGTAGCCGGTCCATTGGGCTAGCCGAATAACACTTTTAGGACTGCAGTCCCGTTTTGCGGACGAACCAGTCAAATTCTAAGTAGTTTGTCCCCAGAAACGGGACTGCGGTCCTAAAATGGTTAATCGGCTAGCCAAACAGATAGAAAATCCTCCCAACGACCAGACCCCAGCAGCGAAGCAGTCACCCAACCGCAGCAAAATTCATCAACCAACCCACCAATCACCCGAAACAACAGACATGTTATGGGGCAGATAGGACTTGGTTCGTGGCTGCAAAATAAAGCAGAAAACAAAAAAAAACGTCAGGGGCATTTTTATTATTGAAACAGCTTTTCTTACGTCGGCGGCTGTACTTTATGCTTATTTCCATACGAAAAAATGGCGGCGCATACACACGCTCGTCTATATGCTATACAAAACGTATGAGTTCATATAAAACCCGCAAACAGTACGCGCGATCGAAGTATCATACGCAGCGTGCAAAAATGAGCTCTGACGAACTGCTCGATATCAAAGCTGATGTTTCATTCAGTTTTGATACGTTGGAGGGGTATGGCGCGGGGGGGGGGGGGGGGGGGGGGGGGGGGGGGGCTGGAGGAGGTGGCTGAAAAAAATACTTTACCGTTGCGCCCGACTCCGACGGCGCCCCGTTGGTGGTGGCAGCGGACGGCAGCTTGTACCGCGCGCCGCCCGAAGCGCTGTGGCGGCTGGACGACTGCGAGGGCGTCTGCGGCTGCGAAGGGGAAGCCGCCGCGTCGAACAGGAAGTCTCGGAAAGACGGTATCTTCGCCGACAGACGGTTCAGCACCGAAGGCGTGGAGACCGCGGAGAAGTCACCACCGCCGCCGCCCGACGCGTGATCGTCGGCGGAGGGGCTTCGGGCTGCGCCGGCGGCGGAGGGGGAGTAGCCGGCGTCAATCGACTGCCGCCACGAGGGGGAGGGCGCCGGCGCGGGGGTAGGGGAAGACTCGAAGAGGCTGCTGAGTGTGGATTTGAGCGAGGACGCCATGAGGGACGCCGCGGACCCCGCGGCTTCCTTTGCCTTTAACTTTTCCTGCCGGGGTTTTTAAGAAAGGGGAGAGAGAGGGGGGGGGGGCAGTAGAGCAAGAGAAGGAAATATAAAAAGAGGAGGCGAGCGAGCGACGGTTTTTGCCGTCGGATACAATTATGTGCGCCCGAAATAACACATCGATCGGAACACGGTGGACGAGAAGAGCGAGGGCACGAACAAGGACCAGAAAGCAGGAACAAAAACGAACGCGGCGGCCATTTGCTGAGCCCAGCTTACGCCACCATTCGCACGAGTACAATGCGTGCGAAACACACCAGGTACCAGGCAGCAGCAGTAGTAGTAGTAGTATTACGGGGGACCATAGTTAATAGGACCAAATATTGTTAGTAAAAATGGTCAAATATATAGGTG
The DNA here is from genome assembly GCA_031213475.1 of Nereocystis luetkeana. NCBI lineage: Eukaryota > Phaeophyceae > Laminariales > Laminariaceae > Nereocystis > Nereocystis luetkeana. Next base: position 7,338,777 of record JARUPZ010000002.1, on the reverse strand, counting down.
TTTGTGTATACCATAGGTCCTATTAACTATGGTCCCCCGTAATAGTAGTAGTAGTAGTAGTATTAGTAACGGTAGACATCAATCATTGCAGCACAAAAACTTACCGCAGGCCCAACAATGTCGCGGGCGCAAGCGGCTAGCGACGAAAGAGGGTCTCGCCGAGGCAACCACCCACAACCGCATCATCATCAGCCACTACCCACCACCCGAGAAAAACGCCTAAACCTCTACCTACACACTTCAGGGCACGTGTGGTACTACCGGCCAAGTTTTCTTTTTCTGCGTCGAGTTCACCTCCTTGAGCTGCTCGCTCCGTCGCCTCGAGAGGGCGGCGCTGTAGCTTGTCGGCGGCCCGGGGAAGAAAAAGTTCTTCATGTCTACGCTGCCGTCCCAGATGTGTCTCTTCTTGACCAGAATTTCCGAAAAGTACGCCTGAAAAAATGAGCAGGTCGGATCCATAAGGCAAGGCCGGTACGCACGCGCACGAGGCCAACCACAGCGTCAGCTGCCGAGGTAAACGTCAGATGTATATAGAATTGACCCTTTTAGTGCCGCAGTCCCATTGTGGGGACAAACTCCTTGGAGATTGAATGGGTTTGTCCCCAAAATGGGACTGCAGTTCCAAAAGGGTTGGGTACTGCAACCCCTTTTTATGTACAAACTACTTGAAATTAGGGTAGTTTTTTTTTTTTTTTTTCCAGCAGAAGTAAAAAAGGGTTCGGGGGTTCTTTGTCGCTCCCTCGCTCTCGCCCACCCGCAATGCCCCAAAAGAAAAACATCACACGAGGTCGTGATACGGATTTTTCTACATCGTTTGATTTGTTACCATAAGGCCGTTTCCTATGCGGTTCGATTTTTGAGCTTCAGATTTTGACCCGATCGCATTTTCATATGTGAAGTTGGCAAATCGAAACAGCCTTGCTATGCGGAAAAATCAGATTTATTGTGTGTGTAGAAATTCGAGCAAACGCCGAGACCAACTGCTGTTTTTGTGGTTTGGCGCCGCGAAGGGACACCCTGGGTGCGCTGCCCTGCGCGTAGGACCCAAGTGTGCGAGCCAAGGCTGGTTGCCTCTGGTCTGGCGGCGAAGAGTCGTGCCGAGTGCGCTAGAGCCAACCTGTCTTGGTATTTTGTGTTCCATTTTGTGACTGACTGCTGCTGCTGTACAGCAGTGTAGTCTACGAGTACTCGTACGTATCGACGGAGAGGTGCGTGCCGAGTGCGCTTCTCTTGGTCTCTAGGCCCGAGCCGGCGCCAGGCGACTGTAGTTTGGCCACGGAGGGACGGGCCGCCCGCCGCCCGAGCGTCGGGCGCGAAGCAACGTCGCTATACCGCTGTCACCTTCCAACTCATCGATCGTTCTTCTGCTGCTGTTTGCTGTCATGGATAACATCTTGAATTTAGAGAGCATGCCATTTTTCGATTTGAAAATCTGATGACCCAGGTCGTCGGATTATGGGCCAAAATCCGACGACTTGGGTCATCGCATTCTCAAATCGAAATTTCTCCGGTCGGATTTTGTATATTTCGACTGCATAGGCAGGGTCATTCGTTTTTGAGATCGAAAAACACAAATCTGAAGCTCGAAATCGAACCGCATAGGAAACAGCCTAACTGATGGCATATACCCAGGTAAAATCCTCGTCAATACCAGGTGCAAAACACATGATTGTTCATTGGGTTGCGCGGACATGCGACCTTTTCGTTTCAGGTCAAAAACTTTTTTTTTCGGTGAGGAATGCATAAGCTCTTCACCCTACCTGGTATGTTACTATTAATAGGTACACTTGGCGGTTAATATAAACACATTTTGAAGTATGAAAATAACATAAAACGCTTTTTATATTCTCGACCAGAATGGTGCCGTGGTATCTATCATATCGTAGGAACAAAAGCAAAAGTAGGCACTGGTTATAGTCGGCGGCGGGTTCACCTGTAGCCCGCGGCGCCTTTCCTCGACAACGCCCACAGGGCCGCCTTCCCGACACCCCTGGCAAGATCCCAGCAGATTCACGATGACCGTGCCCTGGGGTAGGAGTCGTGGACACAGGCGGTAGGATAAGGGCAACATCACAGGTGGGGGCGAAAAAAAAAAGGAAAAAAAAAAAGGAAAAAGGAAAATGCCGGCGATTTTCAGCCGATCGCCCGCAAACATGTAACCCTAACCCTAATCCTGATAAAAGTAGCAGGCAAACTCCACTGGGAAATACTTCAAGGTCGACAGCAAAATACAACAAAAAAGAGATCCAGTTGCCAATAGAGACCGCTGACTTTACATAGAAGGGTGCGATCGTTTCGTTAGCGCTCATTTTGTCGGCAACGGTAAGAGGGCGCTAAAAGTCGAACAGCATAACATTTTCGGGAGGGATCTCGGCCAGATCTTTCCGGAAACAGCTCGTTCGGTATCAGCGGCCTTCCCGTTCTGGAAAAAAATCGAGCCCTGAAAACGATCGCACCCCTGCGCGGACTCGACTCTCTTTGCGGATTTCTACTAGGTTGAGGTTTGCCTTCGGAGGCGTTCGGAGGAGGGGTAACGCGAGGTAAAATCCGATGACATTTTGGTGCGGCTGGAAAAAAACAAAAGGCCCACCAACCGTTGCAATTTTGAGTCTATTACGTACAGCCCAAACAAATGACAGACATGACGACCAGCGAAGCAAAATCGGCGATTATGTGTTTTGTGCTGCGTCGGACAATATATATACACACCTGTGCGCGAAGTACGTACAGCCTGTGCTATAGCAGTACACCAACAGGCGTGGCAGTACTCACCAGGTTTTCCTTCTTTGGGAAAATCCTGTCATCTGGTAGATTGCGAGTGCCGTACTCCTTCCGGAGACGTTCCTTGAGCGCCAACCAATCGCGATAGCGGTGCGAGGTGCGCCAGATCCTTTCGAGTGCAAAAACAAAAAAACACAGGCAGGCAGGCAGGCAGGCAGGCAGGCGCGGCAGAAGAGCACCACCAACGTCAACACCAACGCGAGTCCGCATGTAGAAGGGGTTAGCGCTGGGGTTAGGGTTAGGGGTTTGGGCCATTATTAATAGGGTATGTACTGGCTCAACTGCTACAACCCTCTTGGGACCCAGTCCCAGTTACAAAAAAAAGAGAAGCGCGGTGTCGCCAACCAACCTAGGGAGGGCGATCTGTACGGCAGCAGTACCACCAATACCACAAAATCATGCTGCGAGCACGATGCACAACTCCTCGCAGTGTAGTCGTCTTACGTATTAACAAATATTGATAGCTCTAGCGCCCCCAAAAATCAGCAGCGCCGGGTTGCTTCGTGCGGCCGATGCTTCTGCTGCATTTGCCTATATTTTAAGCCCATCCCTGTTCGCCTCTCAAGTCCCAAAAGACGTACCGCACGTACCAGGTATCATACAACCTGCTTGCTGCTGGAGCAGCCAACGAGAGCCGTGCCAGCCAGCATCGTGATGCGATGGTCATGCGTGTATCGGACTGGGATACGACGAGGACCTATACTTCCGTTCCCCTCGCTGCCTCGGCAAGGAATGCTGCGAGGCATGCCCTATCAGGCTAATAGCGAGTGGGGTAGGTCTTTCTGGCGGGTGTAAGGCCGGACTCACCCTCAAGGAGTGATACCTTCTTGCTGCTGCCTGTGGCCGCGAGGCTCAGGCGGCAGTAGAGTTGGGTCGTACGTGGTGCGTCAGGCACGGAGACCTACGATTCGCGCGTCTTTTTTAGGCAGCTGCGGCAGAGCAGCAATGCTCAATCGGGGTGTCCGTGCGCGGAGGCAGGCGCCACCACAGGCCACACTACGGCACAGTCTATTGCGCCGGTAGGAGGCTGGATTCGACGACGAGGGAGGAGGGAGACTGAGCGTCGACGTGCGGGGAAGAGACGGATTGACCTCCCCCTACGCGAGAATTTTTATTTTCCAGATCAGAACCGCAAGTGCGAGGAGCATTTTGTTTTTCAGGATGACGGAGAAAGGGAAACGACTGGAAGGGAATGGCAACGAGTGCACGCGCAAAGGAGCGGGTGGATTGGGCCAAGGCGATGATGCGGCCATGAAGAGCGGCAGGAAGACGGTGCATGGAGACCCATGATCTGCGCGCACACTATCATCACGAGAGAAGCAGTCATAGTTTGTTTTTTCCTGGTATTGTTTTTCACGAGGCAGAATAGTATCTACCGGTACTTGTTATAAACGTCGTCACTGGTCTTTGTAGTTTAACGAGTTGTATACCCTTCAAGGGGAATAACCTACGCAATTATCAGGGACGTGGTATCATAACTGTGCTGCACCTTCTTGTGTCAGACAGTCCAGGAAGAGATGGCGATCGTTGATATTCGTGTGGTAGTAAGGTTCGATTGCTCCTTTTTTCACTGCATATCCGCGAGTCTTCACTCTGGCAGCACTCCAGATAGCAGGCAGGTGTGTTCCTCTTTCGTTTTCACGACTACCGTGCGTTTCGTACGGTGCAGGCAGCACTTCAGACAGCATCCGCTGTAGTCAGCAGCCACGAGTTGGTTAGTGGTGGGAACGGGGGTACTCTTCTATGTTATAGTTGAGAGGATATACCCGCGGCCATGTTAGTTCAGTTTTGCACATTGGTTTTATCTTGTGTGCGCTTTTTTCGTCTCGTGTATTTTGAGGCAGCCGAATTTTCGATTTTTTTGTTTTTCGGATCTTCCTAGGGCTCCAGCACCTTTGTGTGACCACGGACTCCTTCGTCAGAGAGTTATTAATGTGAGAACAACAACAAACAACAACAACAACAACGACGAGGACCTCATACTGCTTGACTGCATTAAGGAGGGGGCTTATGTTGGGGAGAAGGTAATAGTCATGCATCGAGGAGGGTCTCATGCGGCAGGCCTGTACCGGCTCAAGAGTTGCGTCCGCCGTTGTACCGGCCCATTGGCGACGGACGATGGGCGATGGACTGACTGCAGCGGACGATGCCGCAGGCCGGGCAGAAGAACGATTTAGGAGCAACAGCAGTGCAGAGGCTCCAAGAATGTTGCGGAAGGGGGCCCAAAATACGATAGTTTTACCGTCTTACCGCAGCATGTACCGTAGTACCGGGATACCAGGGCATTGTACGGGAGTTCAATACCACACCAATGAGGCGTGCGACGACAGGGGGTAGGGGTAGAACTTTTTTGCCTTATGAGGCAATCTTTCTGACTCACGGGGGCTCCTTAACCCTTTTAGCACCGCAGTCCCATATGTGGGGACAAAGCACTCGAATGATAAGTACTTTGTCCCCAAAACCGGACTGGGGTCCTAAAAGGGTTAAGCCAATACCGTTGGAATACCACTAGGGTTTTACCACATTATTCGCGATGCACCTAGATTTGGGATAGCTCCTCGGGTTGCACCTTTTTGCTTTCTCAAAATCAGTTTTGGGGGGTTGTGGGTGTGGAGCTCCTCAGTGAAGAGCCCCAGAAAAAAATCGATACACTCCTGGGGTACCATGCATCCATTATATAAATTGAAACCCCAAATAGATACAGGGGAAACCGCCACTGCTCGTCAAGGGGCGGAAACATAGCCAAGGCTCGGACCGGATCGAACGGGGCCGGAGGCTGGGGGACGCGACGCCCGGAGCAGCACCAGCAGCGCCAAGACGAGGGGTCGGCCTCCTCGCGCACGAGAAGCAGGAGCTCGCCACGTCTTTCACCCCTACTGTAAAAACATCAAATCTGGTTGTTTGACATTTCCCGGCAGTTTCTGCCCGCTAGTATGGACGGAAATATAAGGAGCGTTTCGCATTATTGTGAAGGCCAAACGGTCCTTACATTCCGCCCATGATGGTACACCGTATCACACGGGTGATAAAAAATTAGCACACACCCCTCGGACACATTTCCGAACTGATTTTCTCGAAAACGGGGACAACCGTGCAAAAACGCCGAGCGAAATATGCGTCTGATCGATAACAAAAGGGGGGTCTCGACGATATATCACACTTCCAACGATACCATCGCTCTGATTGTGCGTGTGCCCACCTCTGCCTCTCTCGTGTTTCCGGAGTAAAACCAGCTCAGAATTTTCGCCCCCCCAGAGGGGGGTGTCTTGCTATCTCGCGCGTTACTGTACGGTAGTCGCGTGGGACACTGGATACCGTGATCGTCTTGCCTTCTCGCCAAGAGGGTACGACAGGCCCGATCATTCCTGTACCCGGTATCCCGTATTACACAAGGGTGATAGGATAACACCCCCCCCCCCCGACGAATTCCCCAGCAATCCGACCGGGAACATAGTACACGTTTAGTATTCATATCAGGATTTAAATGGCGAATATACTCTCGGCCAAAGTGGGACACAAACGCCGAGCGATGTGCCTGTGCGATTCATCTCTCGGAACATCTCTCGACGAGGACCAATCCGATTTTTTCTCACCATTTTTGGTGGTGTGTGCCAGCCACCCTTGTTTCGGAGAAAAAAATCTGGGAAATTTATCCCAGGGGGTGTGTTATCTTGCGTGTTGATTACTGCACGTATGGGTCTCTTCAGGTAGGAAGGCAAGGGTGGGAGGCGCTTTTCGTGCGCTCCTTCCTCGTTGTGCATGTTTTTTCGCATTACTTTCGCGGTATGTGCCGGAAGCCAGAACGGGCAGATCTTTTCAGACGGCCGATTTTTGTAGAACACGACAACGATACGCGTTGCCGTGCCGTTCCCTAGGTTTTACCTTAAAACGTGCGTGTATGGCGATCGGGGTGGCTGGTGGTGGTGGTGGTGGTGGTGGTGATCGGTGCTAGGGCTAAGGTTAGAATTCGATTGCGAAAACTGCCAATCCGAGCAGGACCAAGCGACAACAACCAACCTAGTTTGGTTTTAATATGAACCTCCCTGTCCACGCGCCTACGCCTCGGGAACATTTCTCGCTTTCGCTCTTCAGCGGATGCTGGCAGCACTTCAGACAACACTATTCGTAGACTGCTGTAGTTTCTGTATTCGTCCTCGGCAACGGTGGCGTTGGACACTATTAATAGAGAACACTTCATACAGGACGCAGGAATGGTGTATACATGAGCTAGATAATGCAAGCAGGAGGAAGAAAGGAGTGTGGCCTAGATGACACACAGAAATGCGACGTGATGAGAGTTGTCGGCGTAGTTGTGTACCGCTAGCCAATGGTTTCACAAACGGCCAACGACGATCACGCGATGCACGAGGTGATGATGACTGCTGTGGGGATAACACGAACAAAATACCGGCCAAAATGTACAGTCGCTACACTCGAATTATATTATGCATTTAACGCTGGACGTACGTACGTACGTACGTGGTGATCTTGTTCTTGATAATAGATCAACGAATAATGATGCTGATGATACTATTAATACCAGGTACCCCGCAATATTTATGGCGATCATACGCATCGGTTATATTCGTGTACAGGGAATTTTCGTGGGATAATTCGTAGACCGACCTTTCTTATCACCAACAAGTATTCGCCCCACGTTTCTGAGACGTTATTCGTCTGTGGACAAATACTTGCCCCATTATTTGAAGAGGGTATTCGTCCATGGGACAAATACTTGATCCATGTTTTGGGGAAGGTATTCGTCGATGCGACGAATACTTGATCCATGTTTTAAAGAGGGTGTTTCGTCCATATGTAGGACGAATACTTGCCCCATTATTTGGAGAGGGTATTCATCCCTAGGACAAATACTAGCCCAGTGATTTGAAGAGGGTATTTGTCCATGGGACAAATACTTGATCCATGTTTTGGGGAAGGTATTCGTGGATGCGACGAATACTTGATCCATGATTTGAAGAGGGTATTTCGTCCATATGTAGGACGACTTGCCCCATTTGTCGGAGAGGGTATTTATCGGAGAGGTTATTCGTCCCTAGGACAAATACTAGCCCCGTGATTTGAAGAGGGTATTTGTCCATGGGACGGATACTTGATCCATGTTTTGGGGAAGGTATTCGTCGATGCGACGAGTACTTGATCCATGATTTGAAGAGGGTATTTCGTCCATAGGTAGGACGAATACTTGCCCCATTTGTTGGAGAGGGTATTTGTCCAGAAGTAACGAATACTTGTCCCCATGTTTGGGAGAGCGTATTTTTGGGAGGACCTTTAACAAGCTGGGAGAAGGGATCTTTCGGATGGTAGGCTGTTCGGGTGTTTTGGTTCCTGTTGGGATCAAGGTACGAGCGAAGACCCAACCCAACCCCTGACTCTAACCCTAACCCTAACCCTAACCCTGACCCCAAAACGCAGCCAAAACGGGCCAAAACTCGCCATAAACGCGGCTGCGCCGCGTTTGCATCGAACCAGGAAATTTCGTAGTTGCGGACGCCGATTCCGAAGTGCACACCACGCTAGGCATTTTTCAAGTCAAAAACATACCTAAAGATCCCTTCTCCCAAACTGCTAAACCTACTCATTTTAGGACGAGTACTTGCGATTACTTGCTTGACAAAACCGAAAAACGAAGTCGACGAATACGAAAACTTGTGTACCTCTCTATATTCGCGTTCGCATTCGTGCGGGGTGTGAAACTCTCACAGCGTCGGCATGGCCACATGAAAACGAACGAAAGTTCCAAGAAAAGTTCAAAAAAATCAAAATAGTGATAAAAACGAAACGTACTGGCTGTAGTAACATACAAACAGGAGTATTCAAATTTCAATACTCCCACCCTGCCTGCTGCCTGCTACGTAGCGTGAGCGCCTGCAATCAGTGCCATACACATAATAAGTCATGCCATATTATGCAGGGATCTTTACGGTTATCCGTCAGTGCACGGTGCGTTTTTTTCAAATCGAAAATCCTACGGTCCGGTTCGGTGCGGTTTAAAATAATCGGAAATCTTACGGTGTGGTTCGGTGCGGTTTACAGGTATTGTAAATCCTACGGTGCGGTTCGGTTTTGAGATATATCCTACGATGCGGTTCGGTGCGGTTTTCAAAAATCGGAAATCCTCCGGTGCGGTTCGGTGCGGTTTTTAGATATTGTGAATCCAACGGTGCGGTTCGGTTTTGTGATAAATCCTACGGTGCGGTTCGGTGCGGTTTTCAAAAATCGGAAATCCTACGGTGCGGTTCGGTGCGGTTTTAGAAAATCGGAAATCTTATGGTGCGGTTCGGTTTAGTGATATATCATACGGTCCGGTTCGGTTCGGTTCCCCGTTGAATCGGCTTTTCTATGGTGCGGTTCCAATCCCCGAACGGAAAACCGTACAACACACGCTTTTCTCTACGGTGCACCATATATTTATAAACCGTACTAAACCGCGGTTTCGTACGGTTCTCAGGCTTTTATCGGGGCACTATAACGAAACCGCTGTTCCTCTACGGTGCACCGTATGAATGAACCGTACAAAACCGCGGTTTCGTACGGTTTCTGATGCTTTTTCTCGGGGCTCTACGTAACGCAAGCGAGCGCTGCTGCACAAGCAAGCTCTGCTGCAAGCAAGCGCTGCCGCAAGCACACGCTGCTGCAAGCAAGAGAGCCACCTCAAGCAAGCGCTGCTGCAAGCGCTGTTGCAGGCGCTGCTACTGCTTGCGGCTGCTGCTGCTGCTGCTGCTGCAAGCGGGCGCCACGCCCCTTTGATCTTCGCCGCTCCGATCGCTTCTCGGGTAGAGAGGACAACGAAGAAGGAGGACCGATATTCTCGTTGTGGCGGCGTTGCTTGCACAGCGAGTATCGAGGAACGCAAGTTAGATCGCACGTCTGCCTGTTGGTGCTGGCTGCTGCTTACTGCTTCTGCAGCTTGTTGCTGCTGTTGCTGTGCTGCACAGGTAGGTACTGCAGCTTGCACGCCTTCTGTTCTGCTCGTTGGATGCTGCAAAAGTGCTGCCGCTGCTGCAAGTGTGTATTTTTTCAACATAAGAATCCAATATTAAGCAATTTTTCGTCTCCGATTATGCGCATGACCGAAAAGGCTTTCGATTTTGACTATATCTCCCGCGGAATCCTTGATACACAAAAATATTATGCGCAGGCACTCTAATGTTTCTGATATTTTTTTCAGGTTTTACAGATACCTAATGTTTTCCCGGTATCTTAATATGTCCTATTTCCTATTTTCCGGCAGGTGTACTTCCGGAGACTCGGAGTATACCAGGTATAATATATCGGAAATATATAAATGTAAGCAATTAAGGAAAATACTATTAGAGATCGGGAACCGATATCGTAATAATCATCTGCAGTTTGTTGTTGTAGAGAGAATTAGGCGTTATGGTTCACATTCTGTGGCTGAGTACTTATCAGTAGTACGTATTAATAGCTTACTTCGACATAAGCCTAATCCTCTAAGACGAGCGAAGCGAGCCGTAAGTCGGACTGGGAAATCGAGCGTAGCGAGGTATTAAGACGGCCGCAGGCCGAATTTTTTTCGACTAAGTCGCGCGAATTTCAATCGTCTTAATCCATATTTTGCGTCTTAGCGCGTCTTGGACTCGTCTTAGCGCGTCTTAGACTCGTCTTAGCGCGCCTTAGACACGTCTTGGCACGTCTTAGATTCGTCTTGGCACGTCTTAGGTTCGTCTTGGCACGTCTTAGGTTCGTATATACCGGTCGCCCCGGTGGTTCAAGTGGTTAACCTCGAATTCTACTTGTTTGAGTCCTGGGTTCGAGCCCCAGGTGGGTCGGACTCTGACTTTATTTGCAAAAATAAAAATAAAAAAAGGATTCAATTGTTGAGAGCGCCTTGCAGCGTGGGTAGGCACAATTCGATGCGAGTCGACGAGGGAAGAAAAGGCTGAAATCTTCTCGCGATAAAAATGAAGGCACGTACCGTAGCGGGAAGGGGGGAGAAGAGCCTGCTATGTGACCCCCGATCTGAGTTACGAGTTGGAAGGAGAGAGAGAAGAAGATGTGCGAAGATAATGAATGGGATGAGATAAAAAATAAATATATATATATAGATATATATATATAGGCACGTCTAAGCTCTTGGCAGTACTAAAGCAAGAATTATGTCGAAAATTAAGAGTTAGCTACTTCAACGAGGCACGAGTACAGCAATACAGCACAGCAACCACACAACAACGTAGAGCGCCAGGAAATACGGCAATAATCCAAGTATCATCAAGCTACCGGTACCTGATAAGTGCGATTATTACGTACATTGATGGACGAACAGTATATTACGTAGTACCAGGTACCTGATACTCCTACGTAGTATTAATAGTTCCTTTTTTGTTGGCATTTGACGTCACGCACAGCAGTACATAATTGAATACCAGGTATCTATATAGATGTGTATTTGTTTGTACATTCATTCGTACATACGTGCCCGTATTCGAAGTGAAAGCTCCGAAATCGCATTGATTATTGCGAATAGAAGGTACCAGGTACCTGGTTTTATTGCGTCGTTTGTTTTCTACGAGGACGAATATCATACCGTCAGCAGCCGTGGATACCAACAAACTCAGACATATTTTTTCACGTATTAATAGTGTTAATAGTAGTATTATTAATATTATTATTTCTCTTGCCATCCGACAATGTGCAGCATGATCTTCAACATGGATCACCCATAACTTTCCCGAAAGAAGAAAACCTCGGAAACAAAAGGAAACCCATGCACCAAGTCTACCTCCCTTCCGTGCCAACTTTCAGCTTGTGTACTCTATAATTGATAACAACCTACGAAGCCACCAACTTAAAACAGAAAGTCTTAAGAGAAAACAGCAGTATTTGTCCTAAAAGATGTCGTTCAAAGAACGACACGTTGCTACCGGTGGTAGTGATGCATCCGCGGTGTAAGCATACCAACGGATTTTGCGCAAACCACTACTAATATTATAACAATAATAACTGCCCTGCCCACCGAACACAGAAAGAGAGCAGTTGTTGTCCTATTATGTTGGGCGTCCCAAATAAGGCATCATGTCACCTATATATTAATAGTATTATACTGATGTACCACGGTATATAGCAATACTCGCAAAGATACAGAGAAAACGAACAGCAGGAGAGTAGTCGCCGTAAAGTATATCAGGATGCAACTCTGTTTTTGCAATAATACCAAGTACCTGGTACCAGTATATATTACGACGTTAACAACCAACACGATTTGAAACAAAAAACAGAGGTATAGGTAGCAGTATTCCTCAGGTAGTATGTCGAAATAAATTGGAGTGGACCTTCCCCCAACCCAACTACCAAGTAGGGAGAGAGGATACAGATCATGTTTTGTTTTTCATTAAAAAAAAAATAAGAATGCCATCCTCGAAAATACGGAGAACCGGGTTCGATGTCCCCGGTGCCAGGGAAGAGCGCATGGAGGCCCGAAAAAAGAAGGCTCGAAAGAAGCAAGTTGAAGCAGTCGATTCATCTGCCGTCCTCGCTGTGTTTCCACCTATTTCCACAGCTCGCTGTGGTCGTGTCGACCCCCTAAGACGCCTCGACCGGCGCCTGGTGCATTCTAAGACGAATCTAAGACGTGCTAAGACGAATCTAAACGTGCCAAGACGAATGTAAGACGTGCCAAGACGCGATATAGCGAGTAAGACGGGCCTCTCTCTGAGAAACGGATTAAGACGTATTTTAACCCCTTTAAAACCACAGTCCTGTTTGGGGACAAAACTACTTGAAATTTGAGTGGTTTGTCCCCAGAACGGGACTGCGGTTCTAAAAGGGTTAAGACACGTCTTAGAATATTGGGCCTACTTCGACAGTAGCAGCGGGCACTGACTGTTTGGTTGATCGCGCTTGTGGGACTACCAAGCAAGTGGATACCGCACGGAACAGTGCTGGCAGACTGGTTGAACACGCGAACAGAGAGGGCCCGTGGCATGCACCTGGACAGCGGTCGCTCGCTGGGCCAGGTACTCGTGATTTCAGAAATACATAAATATAAACAATTAATTTAAACAGTAAACTTTCTTTGGTGTTCCAACCACAAAAATATTCAACATATGAAATACCATAAGATCAACCAAGCCAGCGGGACCACTTTTGACACGAAACCGTGCCGAAACCGTCATGAGCCGTGCGAAACCGTGACCCTGTAGCACCGTTCCGCGACCGATGGAACGGCGGTTTTTCTACGGTTTCAAGTTAACCGCACCGTTAAAAAAACGATCTAACGGTTTTTGCCACCGTCTCTTGACGCATACGGTGCGGTTCGGTTTTGTGACATATCCTACGGTGCGGTTCGGTGCGGTTTTCAAAAATGAGAAATCCTACGGTGCGGTTCGGTGCGGTTTTCAGATATTGTGAATCCTACGGTGCGGTGCGGTTTTGTGATAAATCCTACGGTGCGGTTTTCCTATGCGGTGCGGTTTTCCAGGAGGCAAACATCCTACGGTGCGGTGCGGTGCGGTTAACCGCACCGAACCGCACCGAACCGATAGCAAAAAACCGCACCGAACCGCACCGAACCGATAGGAAAAACCGCACCGTAAAGAACCCTGATATTATGCTCAATCCTGATAATGTGTGCTTTGTTGCTGTGCATCTCGCGACTCATTGCCATAATCGATCATAGCCCGTCGTTACGATAGGTAAACAGTAAACAGACAGCAGTGTGCCAGGATAGGAATATGAAAGTCACCCTCGGGGCCCTTGCTTTATCAGATGCGTGATGTGTGAGTTCATCTTTCAAATGAAACCGTTTTTTCTTCGTACCCAACGTTCATGACTCGACACCCTCGGTTTTCGGTTTACCGTTGCACCTCCGCCGTCGCGCTGTCCTATTGTTGATGCTGTAGGTGACCAGGGTGTACTGAATACCCTCTAGTACCCTGGCACTAATACAAGTGAGTACGTGAGTACTGCTGCACGCGGAGAAAAGCGCCATGTGACAGCAGTGCACAGAGACCCTGCGTGGCAAATGACTCTGCAACAACTGGCTGTAGTAAATATATCATATCATACCAGGTACATAACCCCACAGCCGGGCAGATTAAACACACACGCGCTGGTGCACAAAACCACCATAAAAGCGAAGGGCAGCTTGTCTCTTCAATCGAAACGTGTTGGATGCTGGACGCTGGCTACTGCGGTGTGCACATGATTGCCCCCTTGGGCATACTGCGTGCTTCTTGTACACACTTATCTCACCACCACGCCATCACGGCACGCTTTCTGCGACGAGGAGGGCGTTGTTTCTGCAGTCCCGTTTCGGGGACAAATCCCCCCCCCCCTTTTCTTTTTAAAGAGTGGTTAGTTTGTCCCCCCAAAAAACGCAACTGCGGCCCCCACCAGTCCTACGTAAAGGGCTTACACATAATGTCACCCACCTCTCTGGGATCCCCAGATAGCGACCCAAACAATGAAAACTAGGGTGGTATCAAATATCAGCCGTCTACGAGCGGCTTGAGCGCCGAGAAATACGGGTAGCAGGACCATGTCGCGCGTACAAACTCCTCCTTGCATTGTGACTCGGACGCCAATTCGTGTTCACCCCCCGAATCACGCAAAATCACGCAGTGGCCAACGCTGCAGTCGTCACTTTTGACGTCAAGTTTTCTTCTGAGAGGTCAGGGTTCACGTATTATTACGTAATCACACGTATACACGCATGGCCTGCCCGGAGGGTAGCGACCGAGCGCGGTGCCTACTTTTGCAGTCCGCGGACTATGGGACAAACCAAAGTCTACCACGTACAGCTTTCGACACCTCTTACCCAGCTCACGTTTTTGACTCCCTGCTCCCACCCAGGATCTGATCCCACCCGGAATTGAGCCCTCCAAACTGACCCTGGATACGAAATTAGCAGCCGGTAGGGCCCACCACGAAACCTGATTCCGCGCCGCGCCGACCTGATTCACCCTAATCTAGGTACAAATTACCACGATATGTATATGTAATTCGTACGAAAATCCCACCCCACATGCATTTCTGGAGTTTTAGCGTCTCGCCGTTCGCGGACTGCAAATACCGGATCCGTCGTGTGTACTAAAGTACTCTGTACGTGGTGGGATTTTGGTTTTTCTCGAAGCTCACGGACTGCGATAGTGCGGATCCCCAATGAGACGACTGACTTACCGCCCGAACTAAATAAAAACTATCGATCGTATGTGCTGTCGCTGTAAACTCAAGCGGAAGAGTAATTGTAACTGTCATAAACTTGTGTGCGTTGATGGATGGTAGTCGTTGGTGTGTCGATGCAACGGCGTTCGATCGTGGGGTTCAACATTCGACGCAAGCAAGCGGGAAGAGGGGAGAGGAGGACGAGGAGGACGAGGACGACGAGGACGAGAAAACACCAATACGTGTATGTACGTACGACGTTTTTTGTTTCGTTTTTATGCAAATTTTTCGCCGTACGTTGCATCGTTAAACGAGCGCCGCCAGGCTCCCCGCGGCGTCCCCTGCGGACGCTCAGCGAGGGGCCTCCGTAAGACAGAGACCGCGACGCTTGGGTCCGGTCGAATTGGAAGCGGCGGTTGCGGGAAAGGAGTGACGGCCACACAACACCCACAGCAGCAACACACCCCCAGCAAAACAACTTTTATTGGGACATCTCGAGTACTTACAAAAAAAACTAAGAACTTACTGTACGTCAGCTGTGAGTTTTCGCGCTGCGTGAAAAATCATCTGCTGTTCAATCGAGTAAAAAAAGGGTCTAGCCATCTCGAAAGGGTCCCTCTTTTTTGGGCTCCGTTGAAATTAGAACCTCGCATTCGCTCGTAAAAATAAGCCCGTGTCTTCTCGGGGAGGTTTTTCTTGCGGCGCGGTGCGGTTAGCTGCGGTCGGTGCGGTTAAGTGCGGTTTCACCTAAACGCACCACAGCGAAGGATTCGAAAAAAAAACGCAAGACACGACACGGCACCGCACCGCATCGCACTGCACCTATCATACGATCCAAAACATAAAATGTGCACTGCACCGCAACGTTCGACTCTCACAATCAGAAAAAAAACATGGTAAGGCCTTGGTGACTTAAAAATCAAGTGATTTTACTATGGTGCGGTTGGGTTTTGATCGTTTTTTTCACATTACCGCACGGTGGCGTACTGCTGTATGGCAATAAAATACAAGAAGAATCCGCACCGCACCGTAGGATTCTGCAAACAGAAAAACTGCATCGCGGTTAGAGTGCTAAAACCGCCGTGAAAAGCTTTGGGTGGAAGAGAGGACTATCTTGTACCAGAGTATATGGAACACTCGGTACGAGAGCAAACCCTTTTAGAACTCCAGTCCCGTTTCGGGGACAAACCATTCAAACCCCAAGTAGTTCGTGCCCAAAACGGGACTGCGGTCCTGAAAGATTTCCGATGGTAGAGAAGTCGGTTTAGGAGGGGTCAAACCAACAGCAGGTACTACTATTAATACTGTAATAGTGGAAGTAGGCCTGACACACGTGACCCCACCATACAAGGCCGGCACAGCAGTACCTGGCACACCCCGCACGATTACTCGTCGAATAGACTTGACGAACATACCAGCCACATCCATCCGTCCAACAGGTACTATTCGTCTACGGGCAAGTACCCTGTCCCTGGTGGAGGTATTCGTCCTTGAGAATACGACTACCGTACGACGTACTTGCCTCATGCATGATATGGAGAGGGTATTCACCTTGCCCCATGCATGATGTTCTTGAAGATATTTATCGTTGGAGCGAATGCTTGCCCCACGTGTTGGAGAAGGCATGGGACGAATACTTGTCTCATATTTTGGAGAGACGGTATTCATCCATACTCGTAGGTAGGAGGAATGCTTGCCTCAAACCGAACACGGATACCAAAACCCGTACCTCTACAGGTCAAGTATCTATTCGTACTCGTTTTCGTGGGGTAAATAAAGGTACTATGCTAAATAACGATAAATACGAGGTATGATGTTGCGTTATTTGGGGCCGTATCGACCGAAAAAAGCGGCGAGTGCGACCTACTACTAATACGAATCAATACTCGTACTGCTGTACTCTGTAATATGTACTTCGAAGGATGTCTACTGAGCTCTGTCTACTTCAGTATGAAGAGCGTACTGTGAATACCGTATACCTGATACTAGTATGCGAGTATGACTGTGCTGCGCACTTGTCTTGCAGCCCCTTAGACTGCAGTTCGGACGCATCCCCTATGTTACCCCAGCCACGGCCCCCAGCCACCAGCCCCAGATGCTGCGCTCCCTAATCGTCACACATTGGTGGATGATACGTACAAGGTACCAGGTACCAGGTATTAATTAATACCAGGTACCTGGCACGTCGTACTGGTGCCAAATACTGCTGTAGTTTTTCGGGACCTTTTTTTCGAGTACGAGAAAATACACGACTACTTTGAACTTGGTACTATTATCACTCGTGCTCTGTAAACGACGCAATTCAAATTCAAAAAAAAATAAAGCCAGGCTTTCACGCGATCCTCACCATCCCCCTCTCGTGTAAACCACCTCGTACAGGGTCGGCCCATGAGGTGGCCCTCCTCCCCCTGCGTTGAGGGAGAGCACTTCAAGCGAAGCGCTGGCTATGACCCCTCTGTCCTCGCTTCCTCGCTTCGAGGAGCTCGCAGACAACGGAGACTCCACCTCGCCGAAGGTGCCCATCGTCCAATCTGCCTTTCCCCTCAATCTTGGTCTCGCGTTCAATATATCACCCGACTCTGGCGTTCACACGCTGGTGCCTGAAAACTGATGTCGCTGCGACGGCTGCTGCTGGTGATGAGGCTGGTGCTGTACGACGCGTCTAACGCAGTCCGCGCTGGTCATGCGGGCGGCGGAACAAAATTTCACAAAACGTTTCGACCTCTGGGCAACCCAATGGGCGAACAGAAAAACACACCCAAGCAGCAACGGCAGATGGGGGAGTGTTCTTCTGGTTTCGGTTGTGTTGCTTGTTTTATGTCGCCTGTCACTTGGGTGAGGGTTTTAGCAGCTCTTCCGAGGGGCGTAGAAATTTCGCGTTCGCTCCAGGGCAACCCTCTGCTCGGATAAATACCGTCCGTGCCAACAGAACTGGGATACCTCGGTGTGTCGGGTACGCTCTACCACTGCATGCCACGCGTTGCTGTCTTGCTGCTACTACCAACCAAAATTATAAAATTATCAAGTTGTTCAGTTTTACGGAAGCATGTGTTTACCGGGGTACCGCTTGATTATGTGTGTGGCGTGGGTGTGGTGCCCAACCAACTGTACTCCTCAGCAAGCGACTTCACTACGCCTCACTGCACAGGAAGGGATCACGGTGAGAATGTAGCCGAGTACGCACAAGACTGTCGAGTCTTGTCAGGTCGCGGTTCGCATGCTGGGTCGGAATTGAACCGTTTGCGTACGTACAAGGGCTGCACCGCTCGAATTACGAGCTGCTTTTTTTCAGTCGAAAGTTGAAGGATGCTGAGCGGTCGACTCGACGGCATTTCTCGTGCAATGCACGATCTCTAGCGTACCTCCGGGAGGACTGACGCCCGGGTCCAGCACGTGTCGGCGGGTTTTCGTGCGAAGTGGGCACCTTCTGCAGCCACGCTGAGCCCGAATTATCGCGTGCTACACTCTGTTTGTGTTCAATCGCCGCGTAATTCACATTGACTGCGTACAACTCTCATCACCGCAACGTCTGTGATTCTACCTCTACCACGTTTACTGCTGCTGCCCTCCACAACCCAAACTCGACTCCCACCTCACATACGAGTACCTCTCTGTCTCGTGCTCTATTTGGCTGTGCACCTCGCCGCTGCCGTGGGCATCGCCCCCGCCGGGATGGCTCATTCCGTGTCTTCGCCAACATCGGCGACGACAACAGCAGTTAGCTACTAACGCACCCTTTCGAGAGTATGAAGACGGCTGTAGCAGGAGTCTTGGCAGCAGGCCTGGCCACCGCAGGAGCCTTGCGGCCAAGCGGCTTCGTCGGGAAGGCTGTCACAAGGGGACCCACGGCATCCGCCGGGGAGCTCACGAGGTGAGGTTTGGTTCACGCTCGCACCAGGGTACGCACATGTAGCGCTGGTCTTGATTTCCGTTGGAGAGGAGGAGGGACGGCAGCCGTATCACGCTTGGCGCTGGTGCTTGTGGTGGCTGGTGGCACATACGGCGGGTATCCACCTTCACATCAAAACGAGTACGAAAATCTTGAGAATTTTAGAATGGTCCGGGAAGAAGTTGTGTACGTAGACCATTTTATATGCGAGTAATTCGCCCCAAAAGAGCAGCAGTTCGCTGTTTTCGTCGTTGCATTTTCACATTTTCACGCTCTACTCGTACGTAACTGCTGTAAACTGGTGTAAATAAAAAAAAACTGCTCGCAACGGGCACCGGCCATACTCGCTGCCCGTGTATATGCCTGGTATATGCCTGATGGGCAAGACGAAGGCAGGAGTCGGTTACTGACGCTGAACTCGTATCGTCAGGAGTCGAAGTGTTTCAACTCTGTCTGCTCGCTGTTGACATGTCGTGGCTTTGGCCATTTGCACACGCTGCTGTACATACAGCAGCACCGGTATTCTGGTGCTCGTATCATACATCCTGTTCCAGGTTAACGATACGATACCTGATACACCTGTTCCCAAGTTCCTGGCTCGTACTGGTTCTTGACCTTACAGACTGCAGTCCCGTGTTGGGGACATAATATTAATAGTACTTAAAATTTGAGTGGGACTGCAGTACTCAAGGAGTTATAAATCGCCTATTAATATTTCGGGGGGCCATAGTTAACAGGACCAAATATTGTCAGTAAAAATGGTTAAACATATGAGTTTTTATGTGTACCATAGGTCCTGTTAACTGTGGTCCCCCGTAATAGTGAAATACAGAGTATTAATATAGTAGACCTACCGTTCTGCTTTAGATGTACTCTTGCATGATCTTATTCTGGACACTCTGTCTCCCATGCTACCGATCTCCATATACGATACCATTGGCGAACGTCTGTGGCCAGCCACAGTTCAATGGCAACTACTATTATACTGTATTGGTCAAAGATGTCAGGAGACAGCACTTTCACCCCTTGACAGACCGCAATTTTGCCTTGACATACCTTAACCGGCACCGAACTACTACCAGGTAGGTATTAGTGTGGAACAAGCGGCCCGAAACCCTTGACAGCGTACGTTTTGCCTTGCGTGACATGTCACCTGACATCTTGGGTATTGGTCAGTCGGTTGGCTATTTCGTGATTTCTGTTTTCCATCTGTTACGTATTCGAACCCCAAAACGCCTTCAAAATCACCACATTCCTGCCGAAAGAAAGCTCACGCCGATATGTACACACGTACACACCGGTATGCAGCATTGGTGCTCGTGATATTATATCAATACAGGGATGGTGATGGTACATCAGTTGCTACCGGTATGCAATATCCATACGAGGTATTGACAGGCATTGAGCCTTACGTGTACCAGTATATTTCATGAGGTTTCGTGTTTTTTTTTCTGCGGTGTTCTGGTTTTGATGACTTCCCTGGTATTAAACGCCTCCATGCACACTGGAAACCCCCTTGATTTTGTTCCTTTCTCGATGGATGTGTGTATATATGCACCTCTCTAGCCAGACTGGCGAGCGCAGGCCACACACAGCAGAGACTCTTTCGTGTTCGGCAGGGATTTCGACGATTATCCCTGAACGGGGATGATGAGGATGCATCCCTTGAATTTGTAATCCTTGCAGTACTTCCGGTGGCGGCAATGGCGAGGGGTAATGATTTCCAACAAAATCGTTGATTAACGGTCAGTCACAGCTACCAGGCCAGCTACGTATTTACCATGTACGTTAGCAGTTGCCTGGTGTCCGGCATCGCACCGGTGGTGTCCTAAAACGATTCCCAAGTACAACGATACCACTACAGCCAGCATAGCCGTCGGCAGTTGCTGCGGGTCTATCGACCGCACCGTACAGCGGTACGCACTCAGCGTCAACGTGTTCGGTGCAACTCCCCCCCCCCCTACCCCGCTCCTTATGGACCCCAAAACCCCGAACGCGTGCCCGAACGTGGTTCTTGGACGCAGGGCGACGATGGTCGCGCAACCCCCCGTTCGCCCCGCGGAAGCGGACATTGCGGCGGCGACGCTCGGCCCCCCTGCCTCGGGTGGCTGGACTCCCGCTTCCTGGCGCAGCAAGGAGGCCAGGCAGATGCCGAAGTACGACAACCCCGATCTGGTGACGGAAGTGGAGGCCATCCTCACCAAGCAGGCCCCCCTCGTCTTCGCGGGAGAGGTGTGTTGCTGTCGGGGGGAAGATGTTGGGGTCAGGGGAGGGGGTGTTGGGTCGGATTTGTAGGGGAGGGAGAGTTGGAGGGGGGGGCGGGGGTATGGGGTGTTGAAGGCGTGTTTGGTGTGTGTTCGAGGGGTGTTGGGTTGTGGTCGGGGGGTGTTGGGGATGTTGCAGGTGTGGTGTAAATGGACGGATATGCGAGCGGATGACGGGAGGCAGACCGATGATCTGGTGCTCGAGCTGTTGTCGACACTTATGCCGACGGCAATTGAGATGCTGGTGCAGATGCGCATCCAAACGCGGTTGCCGATGTGGTTGCTGATGATGTGCAGTGCCCCCTGTCCGTGAGCTGCGGAAGCGGTTTCTTTGGGTTAGCGTTATGTTGTTTCGTTTTAGTTGAGTTGATTTTCTTTGCGTTCCTTGTGTTAATTTTCCCCCCGATGCGCTACAAATGTTCTCCAGGAGGCAGTGGGAAGCGATGCATTCAACCAACCCACGGGTATATGAGCATGCCATGCCTGCTTTGAACTATGTACCTCCTCATTCTGTTTTGAAAAAAATCTCATCTTTTTCTTTATTTCCGTCGTCGTCTTTGCTGTGACAGTGCCGAGAGCTTACCGCGGACTTGTCGAAGGCGACAAGAGGGGAGGCGTTCGTTCTCATGGGGGGAGACTGCGCCGAGAGCTTTTCTGAGTTCAAGGTGAGCCGTGATTTTTCCGGTCAAACATACTCTGCCCCTTCCCCTCCCCTCCCCGTCCCCCCTCCCCTCCCCGCCTCCTCCCCTTCTTGACCTGCGTAAAAGCGTCGGGCTTGCGCCACTCCCTGCCCTCTGGCGGATCGGTGGTATCGAATCGATTGATGTTCGCGGGAGATCGTCTTCTTTTTGTCCGAACTTGAGCAACTCTGTGCTGCGGAATGCGGCGGTAGTGCCGTCGCTGTATGATAAATGCGGCATGCAGCATACGGACAGACAGACGGCTTGGTCACGTAGGATTCGTTCAAGCGGTGGAAATGGTCCATAAACCAGCCCTGGTAGCAGGTCTTGCGGGTCCTCACCCGCTGCGGAACACCAAGTGTACACGCGTAGCTCGCTGTTTGTTTCACCTTGCTTGCCCTGGCATCGTAGCCCCACGCCCGTCCTTTGTGCATACCTGGTACACATACCTGATACTCGTACGTACCAGGTAAGTACGACGTACAGCTATTAATGGTAATAATAGTACTGCGCTACGCCTGGTAGCGTATTAATATGTTCGTACACACGTGCTATATACCGTTCTGCTTGTTCCAGGTCGACGATGTCCGAGACACCTTCCGGTCCATCCTCCAGATGTCTCTCGTCTTGACGTACGGAGGCTCGGTTCCCGTGGTGAAGGTGAGGGGGCGTGTTTTTTCGTTTGTCTT
Organism: Nereocystis luetkeana; assembly: GCA_031213475.1. Classification (NCBI taxonomy): domain Eukaryota; class Phaeophyceae; order Laminariales; family Laminariaceae; genus Nereocystis; species Nereocystis luetkeana. The sequence goes on along the minus strand of JARUPZ010000002.1, from coordinate 7,316,330 downwards.
GTTTGCAACATGGACCGGCAAAAAATAACATGCAGGTATCATGCCGGGTACGTATTCTGAGCAAGCCTTCCTTGGTGTGACCCCATCCTTAAACAACCTTGAGCGCACATGAGAAGTATAATAGTCTACCAGGTATTATTTACTGGCACTTGGTAGGATTTAGTGTAGCGCTCGCCGCTGAGCACGATTTCTTAGTCCAGTTTTCTATTTCTTGATCCTGTTTTCTTAGCGTCCCCCTAAAAGTGGGCTTTTATGTCCTCAAAACGGTAAATCGTGTTTGTGGGTCTTTACCTGCAGTAGTCATTTGACCATCGACCAAGCATCCCTTTCGAGATGGAGAACACCGTTCCTATACCTGATGGAGACACCTCTTACTTTTTAGGGGACTCTTGAACCTTTTTAGCGTACCTTTCTGACGAGGAGAATATATTTGCTTGTTTTTTTTTTTCAGTTTCCCTCGAACGGCCGGTGGTCTGAGCGAGTTCGATATGGAAAACGTTGGCGCCGAGCACGAGCTCGCTCGCCACTGATACCTGCTGTAGTACCAAACGTATTGAATTGAAAGTCTTCTTAATATACCGTAATACGGTACGTGGGAGATTACGTTATACCAATACCGTTTTACGGTATTACGCGGGACCATAGTAAATAGGACCAAATACTGCAGTAAAAATCGCGAAATATATAGGTTTTTGTGTGTACCGTAGGTCTTACTTAGCATGGTCCCCCGTATTGTTGCCGTGGTGGTTGTGTTCATGTTGTTCCGGCCCGTGTTTGTCGGTCATGGTCGCTCAGGATCGTGTTTCTGGCTCTGACGGCAAGTGCGTACCCTAGGTTGGAAGATGCCATGAGGTCGGGTCCTTGAGGCCGTCGATGGAGGAGTCGCCCAATCTGTTTTTTTTGTTTCTTCCCCCATCGGTTGTGAGTTGTAGATGACGTTACTCTTATCGTCGCTGTTGTTCATGCGCTTTTGTCGCTGTTGTTGCTGCTGGTGGTGTTTCCCATCGTCAGATCGGACGCGCGGCGGGACAGTTCGCGAAGCCGCGATCAGACGACTTCGAGACGATCAACGGGGTGTCTCTACCAAGGTCAGTCAGTCGAGCCTGCCCATCTATAGACGGCCTTTCAGGCTCGCCCCGCGGCCGATTGAGGTCGCCGTCGTTCAGTGCGCGCCTTTCTTTGTTTCATGGTGCGGGCGATGTGCTTCAACGGTGCGGTCGACGAGCGATCGCGTTGTTGCGCCTCTATCAACGTTTTGCCCCACCATCGTCGTTTATGCCCCCGCCCTCACCCTCACCCGCCACCGTCCTTCATCCTTTTTCGCGCTCGTGGGTGTGGCGTGTCCGTGTGTCTGTTCCTCGTTGTGTGCTGTGCTGTGTTGTGCTGCTTGTTGGCTGCAAACGCCGCGTGGTGCTGCGATGCACAGCTACCGAGGCGACATCGTGAACGGGTTGGCTTTCACCGAGGCCTCTCGGCGAAACGACCCGTACCGCATGGTGTCCGCTTACCACCAGTCTGCCCAGGTGAATGCTATCGCGGCAGTCTCGCCAAGGAGTTGTCTGCCATTGCCTTGCTTGCTTGCTCCTGTGCTCACTGCCCTGCTTGCTCCTTTGCTTGCTCGCTTGATCTTCCTTTGCTTTCGTATTTGTTGGTGTTTGGTTGTATGTATTCTTGGTGTGGATTTGTTGATGATATATCCTCGGAATTTCGACGGCAGTGAGGGTGTGGAGGTTGCGTGGCGTGCCTGCTTTCTTGAACGCTCTGCCCATGGCCGCCTCTCTCTAGTCTCTCCATTTCTCTCGTGCGCTCAGTCGGTCGGTGAGTCGGTCGACTCTTCACACCGGCTTCGTTGGCGCTTCCTCTTGTGTCATTTATTCATCTTGCCTTGGTCTTCTCTCCTGTGCTGTTCCCTCCCCTCCTTGTCCGTCCTCAGACCATTAACCTCCTGCGGGCGTTCTCGTCCGGCGGGTTCGCCGACATCAACAAGCTGCACGCTTGGAACATGGACTTCGTGCGCAACACCGCCGAGGGGTCCAAGTACCGCGAGATGGCCGCCAAGATCGAGGACACCCTGCGCTTCATGAGCGTGAGTGCTCTACCCCCCGCCCCCCACCACCACCTCGAAGATGCCGATTGAGGGAACTCTTTGACGGACAGCGGTGAAGGAACTCCCCGCACTACAACTATTAACAAGTGCATTAGATCTAAAGATGCCTCCGCGGGGCGGGGCTAGACCGTCCACTACAGGGCCTTGACGTGACGGACAGCCGTCAAGGAACCCCCCACGCTAAAACTAGTATTTGAAGTATAAATATGCATTGGCGAGAGGGCCGAAGCTGGGCCGTCACCTCCTGAGCCTTGACGGACAGCCGTCAAGAAAATCCCTGACGAAAAATAGTACATGTTTTAAGCAAGTCGAAGTATATCCGTGATGGGCGAAAACTATACCGTCAACTGTTGGGCCTTGGCGGACAGCCGTGAATACACTCCCCACACTATATTGTAGTGTATTACGTTTGTTCTAAAAGATGCCTTGGCGGGCATGAACTACTGTACAATAGACCGTCAGCCGACATATTCATTTTCCACCTAATTATGGCGTCGTCAGGAATATGTGGCGAGGGAATGGGGATGGCCTCAGGAGGAAAACGTCCACATCGTCGTATCCAAACCGTCTTATCCATAGCGCTGTGTCCTTAACGTCATAGCCACATCGTCATGTCCGTATGGTACTTTCCACATGGCAATTTCCACGATCATCGCCATGTCGTCATGCTCATTGCCTGTATGGTATGTACACAATGCCGTCATCCTACAGGCGATCGGAGTGGACACCGATTCGGCGCCGTTCCGACAGACGACGTTCTACACAGCGCACGAGGCACTGCTCCTGCCGTACGAGGAGGCCCTGACGAGGGAAGACTCCCTCACGGGTAAGAGCCGAACAAGCACATTCTTGACAAACGAGCGAAGACGCCAAAGCTAAAGCAAACACACAAAAACAAACGAAACGAAACAAACACACGGACGGACGGACGAATGAACATTTTGCTTTTTTTCTGCAGACTGTTGACGGGTTGGGTCAAAAAGCTCGCGATTCGTGTCGGATTTGGGTGACTTGACCCGATCGTTTTGAAAACCTCCTGAACCGACCCGACCCGATCCGATTGGATCCGTGAAAGTCCGAATCCTTACTGACCTGTGGATAGCTCTGGTTCGTTGTTATTGATGTCGTTTGCTTGTTGGTGATGGTATTCGTGGTGGTGGTAGCGGTGGTAGTGGCGGTGTTGTTTTTGTTGTTTTTGGTGGTGGTATTGTTGTTGTTTTCATCCTGCCCCTTCTTCTTCGGCTGTTTTTCTCCGCTCCCCTCATCGGCTTTTGGGGCCTCGGGTCGAGCAGGTAGGTTCTACGATTGCTCCGCGCACATGCTGTGGGTCGGCGAGCGCACGAGGCAGCTTGACGGAGCTCACATGGAGTTCGTCCGCGGTGTGGAGAACCCGATCGGCATCAAGGTGTCTGACAAGTGAGTCAGCGTTTGGTTTGGTTGGGTCTGGCGTCTGGTGTTGTGTTGTGCTGTGTGTTGAGCTATGTGTTGTGGGAGAAATGAAATACTACCCCCACCCGAAGCCCCGACACTACTGTGGTATGTTGTGTGCCTTGCCCGGAGAGATGCCCGCTCTGGCGTGTACGTTTTGTTTTCGTCCGGTTCTTGCTATGGTGTTGGCATCGCGGCTACGATGCAACAAAAAAAAATCATTTTCGAGGGGTGTTATTTACTACCAGGTAGGCCGGAGGAGTAACACCGCTGTCGCGCCGTGCATCTCGTTGCTCGCACATTGCCCCTGTGCGTTGCCTGGCCCTGACTTGCCGTGCGTTAGCTTGCTTTGCCCTACTAACAGTTTGCAGTGCATTCATTGCTTTGGATCATGCTTCAAAATTAAAATTTATTGATTTCACTGTAGAAATCCTTGAATTTTCTTTTTTTGTTTTTGAAATTTCTTGAATATACCTTGAAATTTTCCTAAACCGTCCTCGAAGTTTGCATGAATGTTCCTTGATTTTTCCTCAAATGTTCGTCTTCAATTCTTGCTTCAGGTGCGCGCCGGACGAGTTGGTGGAGATCCTGGAGACGATTAACCCCGCCAACAAGGCCGGTAAGGTCACGCTGATCACGCGCATGTCGTCCAAGGTCCTGGAAGTACACCTCCCCAAGCTCATCCTCGCCGTGCAGAAGGCTGGCCTCAACGTGAGCCTCCCCGGGCGTATGTCTTCTTTCGCGCCACGTTTCGGGGGGACGTTTGGTATTTGGTGTGTGCGAGGGTGTGTTTACAGTAGTAGTAGAGCGTACCCGGGTATCTACCCGAGTATGGCCTCAGCAACCAGATTTGGTACCCGGGTACCCCAGAGTAAATATCCCACCAGATACTGAATAAACCCTTGGGTTTTTGTACCCGGGTATCTATCCGAGTATGGCCATGACAACCAGGTTTGGTACCCGGGTACCCCAGAGTATGTATATACCCTACCAGGTACTGAACAAGCCCTTGGATTTTTGCACCCAGTTTTGTTCGACTATTGTTTCCAATAATATGTCCAGTTGTGAGTTTTAACGCTATTGGTACGAATGGTGTCACGTGAATACAGGTGCTGTGGGTTAGCGACCCCGTCCACGGCAACACCATCAAGACCGACAGCGGCTACAAGACCCGCAAGATCGAGGACGTGCGCTCAGAGCTCCGAACTTTCTTCGACGTGCACCAGCGCATGGGCACGCACGCGGGCGGGGTGAGTTGTTGTCGCAATCACGTCAAGTCCGTTTTCATCCCTCTTTTTTTTCTTTTCTTTTCGTGGTTGTGTGTTTTTTGTGCGTGTTGCGTGTTGTAACAGCGTTCTGTAGTGATGCAATTGCTGTGGTCATACCTGGTATACAGCAGTAGCAGTAGCGGCAGGACAGGGGTATACGTAGATGGTAGAATTGGTACCGGGAGTCTTGATCGAAAAAGTCAGCTACTCTGATAGCGGTATTCATGGTTGTGTTTATTTTATCGCGCTGTTATACTGTTGTTCCAGTTTTACGTGTAGCAGTTGTTGGCGATGTTCACGTGATCATGTTTTGATATGTTGTTGACGTTTGTTTGTGCTCGTGCTTTGGGTTGATGGCTGACTCCCGTCAGATCCACATCGAGATGACGGGCAAGGACGTGACGGAGTGCACGGGCGGCGACGTGGACGAAGTGAGGGAGGCGGACCTTAAGAGGCGCTACCTCACGCAGTGCGACCCCAGGTGAACATTTTATTACTAGCTATTTTTTTCCTAGTTAAATGATTTTTTTCACCGGGCGTGTTGCCACTCTGTCCCTCCCGCGTTTCTTGCTTGCCTCCCCTGATGATTGGCTCAACCACGGGAAGAAATCGAGGCGACTTATACTGTCAAACCGTGAGACCATACGCTCTGCGACCCTCTTGCAAGCCCCCCCCCCCCTCCTTCCGTTCCGCTCCGTTCCTTCCTTGACGCGCTCCCCGTATTTGCTACCGCTCCCCACGCTTTTTGGGCTGGACCGATGTTAGTGTGTCATGGTACCATTCGTCATTTTTCCCTATCAAAATATTCCAGCGTCTCCACAACAGCCGTCCTTGATACATCACGCTCCTTGTATGTATTATGCGTCTTGACTTGTTGTGTACCGTGCCTTGTGTATCGCCCCTTGTGTCGTTCGTGTGTCTTCTTCCCGTGTGTCATGCATTTCCAGGTTGAACGGCAAGCAGTCGCTGGAACTCGCCTTCCACATCGCCAACCGCCTCCGCAGCGACCAGGGGCTTCCCCCCATGCTCCAGTCGTGAAAAAGCGTGGTAGCGGTAGCGACAGAGCCGAGCCAGGCCAAGGCGCGATAGCAGCGGTAGCGGCAGAACCAAGCCAAACGGAAGCGTATTGCGGGTACGTGGCAAAGCGCGGCTTTAGCGAAGCCAGGCCAAGCTGGAGTAGGGCGTGGTGACCACGGCCGTCTGTAGCAGCCAAGCCAGGCCAGGCCAACGATATATAGCGCAGCGTGCCGTGCGGTCGGTTGGGCTCCGCTTCGCATCGTTTTGCGTCGCTCCGCGTCCCGCGTGAGCACGCTTGATTTTGTTTCGGCGCTCGTCGTCGGTGGATCAGATTGGAGGCGCGCGATTGAGTGAGGGAAGGGTAGGGGTCAGAGTAAGGATAATGCGTGTCATTCGTGAAAAGGAAAGGGTTGGTGTACTCTATCGTCAGGGTGATGGGGGTGGTGGTGGTCGTCGTGGTGATCTGGAGGGGGGGGGGGGGGGAGATGTAATGGTGGTGATGGCGCAAGCCCGTCCGGGAGAAGGGTCTCCTTAGAATGTGCGGGCTTGTTGGATTGGTTGATTGTCGTTGATTGACGGCAGCAGCAGAGTGGTAGCGCACGAGTAACGCGAGCACACGCGTTCGTGCGCGTCGGTTCGTCCGTCCGTCTGTCCTTCCGTTCTTATTTTCTGCCGGGGGGTTGTTTCGCCTCGCGGTCTGGGTTTTACTGTAGCTGGGGGGAGAACCGTCAGTGTCCGGGCCACAATGTCAAGTGTAACGCGCTTGCGCTTCTGTAAGGTGTTGCTCGCAGGCACGCGCACCCCACGGTTAGCGACAGCACGCAGGGCGGGGGGGGGCGAGGCGTTGTGCAATTCGTTCCGGGCGGGCGGGTGGGTGGGCCATGTTTGAACGCTGCAGTCGCGTCTGCTGGCGTTGGCCTCGGTATACGATGATATCGGAGCGTATGCATAGCGAGGGCGTAACGGTAGCGACCCGTCCAAACGTAGATTTATCCGTGATGTTTTATCGGTGTGGGCTTTTTTTAGTGTCATATCTTCCTCCTTTTTTTCCTTGTTCTTGGTGTGGGGACGTGGACGATTGATGGGGCGTAGGCGGGGGAGTTCGTAATGGAGAGGGGCGTGTAAGCCGATATTCGCGATGACGCGGTGGAAGCAGAGAAGTTATCGTCGTCCAAAAAGTGGTAGTATTTTAGCTCTAGGGGTGGGTGTACTAATCTCGAGGATGATCGAGGAGATGCACGGACTTTTTTTTCGCTGTTGATGTGGCTGCAATGAACTAACTATAGAGAAATTTCCTCGCTTCTTCTCCCCATCCTTGTCTGTGGTTGTGCCGTACTTCAGTGATTTTCTGTTCGCTCTGCTCACTCTTCGTATTTATTCTCGCGATTCATGTCGTGTTTTAATTTTAATTTTTTGATTGCTCTTTCGGTGATAGCTGTTGTATGCCTTGTAGGCGTAGCCCGCGCCTGCCAACCTGTCCCTTGCTCTGTTATCAGTACGTATAACACGTTGAGTACGTCTTGCCTGCCCATCCTTGCTTGCTTTGTCGCGCGTGTTTGCGTATCGGCGAGCGCTTGTGCCGCTCTTCCTCTCTCTGGCTGAGTTCTACAGGACTCTCAATAAATAGTATCCAATAATTGGAGGAATAAGTAGTAGACGACTCTAATAACGTGTAACGAGGCGTCATGCTTTTCTGGGACGAAGCGGACAATTCGTCGCGAAATACACGAATGTTGTGGTGGCGTTCAGCAGGCAGAAATTCGAGAAGTAAGTGCACAAGGGGGGGCTAGATGGAGGGATACCAAATACGAGGCTGTGTGCCGTGCTCATTCGTATTAACTTTCCGCTCAGTTTTTCTGTTGTTGATGGTGGTTGATTGTGCTGTGTGTTATTGTAATAGATGAGGAGGGCACGGTGCAGGGGTTGCGAATTGCGAACGAACGGTAGACGATGATGTATCAGGTGGTGTAGCCGCGTTTGGTGTGAAATATCCAATCGCTTCGACGATGAGAGGTGGGTAAAAGAAAGGAAGCAAGAATTACTCGCACGAAAGTACGAAACTATTCTCATTCACACACACGGCTTTGCTTCAGAGCTGCGACCACTTTTTGGGGACAAAGTACTTGGAATTGATGGATGTTTTCTCGCAGTGTGGGAAGTGGAGATGGTAACAACCCGATAAGATAATTGCGTCGCAGCAGCAGCATCAGCCAACGTGCACTTGCACGTGGAACGTTATTTTTCGGACACTTTTGCCCGAGATGGTCGCCTTGGTACATGCCTTTACAAGCGACATACCTGGTACGTACATATTCGTACGACGTAGTGGACGGAAATATAATGAGGAGAAAGAGAGCAGAACGATACGTACGTACCAGGTACCTTTTGTTACATATCATAACTGAAAAAAAATACCGTTGACTGTTTTTTACTCTCTACCTGGCTTGGAATTAATTGCGATAAGAGCACGCACACAGCAGCAGTAGTACTTGCACTCGGTACCTTCATCGTTGATTTCCTAGACTCAGGATTATACCTGGAGTGGTCACTTATCTCCCAGGCAGCCAGGGGAAAGTAAAAGCTCTTCGAAGCCACACACAGACGAGGCGGAAACATCATGGCAAACGAGCAGGCACGGTTGAAGCAGGGGAAAGAGACGAACCCACCCTGAAAATCATGCCAGTATATGTTGGAAACCCAGTGTTTTGTCACACTTCACGTGTGTTTGGAACGTCCTCGCGAACCGCGAACCAGGCGTACATTTTCCTCGAGAGAACAGGTGGACAGGTTGGCAGCGCAGATGTCGCTGGAGGCAGCCGCAAAAGAGCTGGAGAAGCTGGAGATGCAAATGCACAAAAGAGAAAGCAACGTAAGTGCCCGCGGACCCCTGGAGTGGGTTCGCAACAGACTGCCGCATTGATCGGCGTGAGTTTCAGTTTGATCGAAAGCAAGTTGTACGTAGACCTCACGCACTCGTAGACACTCTGGTGCAGACAGTTTGAGTTTTTTTTTTGAAACGCCTCGTAGCTCGTAGCAGGTGACAGCAACACGGCATTTAGATGGATAGACTGGGACCGCAGACGTTGGCGCAGAGGCCAGGAACGTTACGCAAGATGGGGCAGGAGTCCTTTGCGCGGGAGTCGCGGTGCAGCTGGTGCTGCCGGCCCAATCCTCCCGCTGCCTGCTTCAATCACTGCTGTGGTGCTATAAAATTTGATCGGAATCGGAATCTTCGGGTTTAGGTTGCCCCCCTGCGGGCTGGTTGCCTGAGAGGGAAAGGAGCGATTTATCGGTTTATGCATACGTGTAAGTACAACAGCAGTAGTTTCACTTGATGAACTCGGCGACAAGTGAGGGCAACGAACGATCTTGAAGGCTGCGGCATTGCCGTTCGTTTGATGTTGGTGGTGTTGTTGCTATGACGCAACGACTGGCGTCTGCGTGCCTCGGCTGTGTACTCGTAGCTGTTCTCTCTAGATGTACGGGATACGAGGTACCTGGTGCAAGGTACAAAGTTAAAGCTGTGGCACCTCTGGTGTACCGGTTGTGTGATACAATAGCAATAACCGGTATCCTTCGCGCGCGCGCATGCGGCCGCCGAGCTAGAGGGTTAATAAGCGTTGGGTGACTTGGCCCCTTGCCCCGCTATACTGCTTGTACATACGCTGGCATGTGCGTATGGACAAGCTGCGTGGTTCGTTGTATAGGATTCATCTTGATGAACGATAGGACCGCAGCCCCGTTTTGGGGACAAACTGCTTAGAATTTGAGTGGTTGTCCCCAAAACGGGACCGCGGTTCTAAACTATTCAATAGCAGCATTGGCAGTCAGGGATCAGGGCAGGTCTGGACTTGCTGCGACAGGATGCGATGAAGACCACCTCTCCCTACGTACGACGAACAGCGAACGAATAATGTTTAGGGATTTTAGTTGGTGCGTTGGTGTTGTTGTTGTTGTTGTTGTTGCATTGTTGTTGTTACTATTGTTGGTATGGTGTGTTGTTTTCGTTGTTGCCTCGTTGTTTTCTTGGCTTGACGTCTGCCAACATGACTTACAGTTTCACGGTCCGAACCAATTTTCCCTCCCTTTTTTACAGCCATGTTCGTACACAATGCAGTACCCATGAGTACCTGGTAAAAGAGTAGGTTTAGCAGTCTGGGAGAAGGGATCTTTAGAGATTTTTTTTACTTGAAAAATGTGTAGCGTGGTCTGCGCTTCGGAATCGTCTCCGCATCTGAGAAATTTCCTGGTTCGATGCAAACTCGGCGTAGCCGCGTTTATGGCGAGTTTTGGCCCGTTTCGGCTGCGGTTTGGGGTCAGCGTTTGGGTTAGGGTTAGTGTTAGGGTTAGAGTCAGGGGTTGGGTTGGGTCTCCGCCCGTGCCTTGATCCCAACAGGAACCAAAACATCCGAACAGCCTACCAACCTAAAGATCCCTTCTCCCAGATTGTTAAAGGTCCTCGAGTAAAACCTGGACCCTGGTGTCTGGTACATAAATAGTGGCAGCAGCAGTATTTCAATACCAGGTACCTGGTAGTATATACCTGGTACATCACTGCTGTACGAAGTGGAGAGATACTGGGATTTTCACAGGGGGAACACAAATTGGCGATAACATAGTGACGATTACAGCGGCGGTCTCCGCGTGATTGGGGGATGATACTTAGCCAGGTACTGGTACACATTATTAGTGTCCGAGTTACAATGCAGGGGATCGTACGGTGCGAGGGCAACACTACGGTATCTATCCTACCCGTACAGCAGTACTACTTGCTGGGCGCTCACGCTTGCTCGTGAACCAACTGCTTCGGATCGCACTGACTAATATTAATATTAATAAAGCTGTCAGTGTTTTGGTCGCCATGTTCAACACCCACAGGGGTCAACACGTCAACACCCGAAGGGCCGAAGGGGGATTAAAAGAAATATAAGCCGACACGCTAAACGGGCTAAGAGCTATGGGGTATTCATAATAAGAGTGTAAGAGTGCCTTTTCCAATGGACGCGACGAGCGACGCACATGCCTCCAGATGCTACCAGGTACGTACATGACATAGACCTGTTGCATTCACAGGTGGCAGGTACCCCCCTGCACACACTGAAGGTGTAAAAATATCCTTGTGAAGTACGTACTCCTGTAATGTAGCACACACGCACACACCACTATGCGTACAGTACCGAAATGGTGAGTCGACACCTCGTATGTCGCCCCGGTGGTTCAAGTGGTTAACCTCGAATTCTACTTGTTTGAGTGCTGGGTTCGAGCCCTAGGAGGGTCGGACTTTGACTTTATTTGCAAAAATAAAAAAAAAGGGATTCAATTGTTGAGAGCGCCTTGCAGCGTGGGTAGGCACAATTCGATGCGAGTCGACGAGGGAAGAAAAGGCTGAAATCTTCTCGCGATAAAAATGAAGGCACGTACCGTAGCGGGAAGGGGGGAGAAGAGCCTGCTATGTGACCCCGGATCTGAGTTACGAGTTGGAAGGAGAGAGAGAAGAAGATGTGCGAAGATAATAAATGGGATGGAAAAAAAAAAAAAAAAAAAAAATGTGCGGGTTGCTCTTATATTTGTTTGTACATGTACATTGTTCGATGTCTCAACACACAACAACGTAGCCTACCTACTCCACGGGGTGTCGATAACCTCTAAATTCGGTACGCGTAATGGCGTAATGGCAGATGGTGTGATTGATCTGCGTATCAACACAGCAGCAGCAGTAGTGTTTCCTTTCTCTCAATTCGTCTGGATTGCTGGCGTGTGTATGTTGTGCCTTCCGCACAGTACGACGACATGATATCGAGGTATGTATCTATTTTCTATTTTCCTTGTTGTGCTGCAACGCAAGATGTGGTACCTCTCTGGCGTGGTTTGGTGACCACAGCAGAGCTTCTATATATCTCTACATAATAGGATAGAGAATTGGCACGGACACTGGGTATATGGATGTCGACGGGTATACGAGGAAGAACGTGAAATATTGTTCGTCTCTTTCCAAACTCTCTCTATAACCAACAGGTGGCACGGACACTGGGTATAGATGTATAGATAGATGTCGACGTGTACATACAGGAAGAACGTGAAATATTGTTCCGTCTCTTTCCAAGCGTATCTGCTGCGTACTGCGTACCAGGTAGTGTTGTAAATCTGTAAATCTGTAAATATTGCAAACGTAACACTGCTGTGAAACTGTTGTGCTGCAGGCACGAAACAGTGCCGGAATGAAGATGCTTTCCAAACGTAACTACACAGCAGTAGTAAGTGCTGAAACGCTGCTTGTGTGTAGGAGCGGACATGATCGGTCGTGCACTCTTTCGTCAGAGTAAGGTCACTTGAGCAGATACCATATATGTTTTTTTTCAAGTCGTAAGAACTCCATGTATTATAAATAGATGAATGATTTGTTCCGTGTTCGTTGCTGCTGTTGCCGTCAACCTTAACACTGCCAACAGCAGCACCAACAGCACCACCACCACGACCAGCCACAGAACAGAGGAAACGAACCGCCCCCCCGAGGGAAACCCGGAGGGCGTTATGGACAGAGGGGCCGTGGCGGTGAGGAAGAAGAGGAGCGGGAGGAGGAGACGGGGGAAGGGGGCACCGCCTCCCGTCGCGAAACATGGGCTCGCGGAGGCGTTACTGTGGACAGGGGTAGAGGCATAGTCGACCGCGGCGACGCATTGGAAGGGCACCCGGCTACAAGTAGCATCAACAGCTACAGTAATGTCAACATTAGTAGCAATGTTGATGGCACCGGTGGTGGTGGTGGTGGTAGGCGGGTGGAAGCGGTGCCTGCGGAAGGGCGGAAGGGTTTCTTCTTCGCGTCTTCTCCGGAGACCGCCATGGACGGCGAATTGCGAGCGGGGCGGATGGGGGGAGGGGAAGCGCGGGGGGTGGGGGTGGGGGGCGAGGGTTCTCCCACGCGGGTCCGCCTGAGGCGATCAGGTGATGCGGGGTTGTTGTTGCTGGTTGTTGCTGCTGCTGTAGGTGTTAGACGTAGGCATGACAGATGCTACTGTCTGTAGATGTAGAAGGTCAGATACCACAGTAGGTTAGATGTTTCCCCTTCTAGAACTGTCGTCCCGTTTTGAGGGCAAATCACTCAATTTCCAGGTAGTTTGTCCCGCAAACGGGACAGCAGCCCTAAAAGAGTCAAATGGTGTCGTTGCACGTATCGGGCATTTAGCGATCTACAGGTCATACTACTGTAGATCCCAGCCTGCCGCTCGTACAAGATGGTTGTTGTAAGGATTACTCTGGGCTGGGTAATCGATCCATCTTTTGCCCTGATGGGTCAGTAGGTGGTGCCATCAAATTTGACGGGTTGCTCGAATCTCGCTTCGAGCGTTTTTTAAATAGAAACGCTTGCGCGTTCGTCCCTAACAACATATATATCTCCCTGGTTCCCCAGGTAAACATGGAAACGAATCGGGTAGGTCAGCGTGCGGCCGTATACGGTACCGACGCCCCAAGGATCCCGCCGTTCAGAGGCGGGGGAAAGTGTTGTAAGGATTACTCTGGGCTGGTTAATCGATCGATTTTTTACCCCTACGATATAGCTCAGCAGGTAGTGCCATCACATTGTGTAGATATGTTTAGCACGGATCCGAGACAGGAAACTTGCTGTAGACCGTGCGGAAAACACAGCTCCCACGCGATGGCATGAGCCACCTGTAGACCGTGCGGAAAACACGGCTCCCACGCGATGGCATGAGGCACCAGGTAGATGGTGCAGACGAGGAATCCATCTGCCCTGAAATTTGTGTAGATAATCAAGTGGGAATCAATGGCCTGTTCAATGGGTTAAATGTTGCATGCACCACAGGTTAGATGCCAACTTTTGTGTATATGCAGATTGTGAAACGTTACGTGCACCACTTTCGACAAGCGGCAGCGGTGCCGGTGTAAAGCAGTAGTAGTAGTAGTAGTAGTAGTAGTAGTAGTAGTAGTAGTAGTAGTAGTAGTAGTAGTAGTAGTAGTAGTAGTAGTAGTAGTAGTAGTAGTAGTAGTAGTAGTAGTAGTAGTAGTAACAACAGTGGTGTTGCTCCGACCTTAGAGGAAGTCCAAGTTGCACAGTGATTTTGTTACTACAGTACGTATTAACTGGGTCCTATTAAGGGGGCGAGGCACTTCCTCTTTGACCTCGTACGTGTGATAGCCCCCCCCCCCAAAAAAAATGAAGGTCGTTCTTTGCATGTGAGCTTAGGTATAAAGGGTACGCAGCTTCGGGAAATAATTAACCTTCCGCCCCCCCCGTGCCCGTTTGGTGTATCTTTGTGTACTCGTGTCGTGGGATGGCCTTGATTGATATCTTGATCTTGGAATGTCTCGACCGCTTATTAATAGCTTGTTTTGTCTTGGTGGCATTTTTTTTTATTGTGATGACCGTGGTCGTAGTGATGTTGGCGATGACGATGCTGACGATAGCGATCACGATGGCTGTCATGCTCATGGTGATAGTAACGATAATGGGCGACGAAGATGACGAGCGATACAGACGGTCGTGCTCATGACGACACATTGATGACTCACATGATGAAATGATGATGACACTGAGGACGACAGTGATGATGCTGCTGATCTTAGCGGTGATGATGTACGATGATGATGATGATGACGATTATTATAAGTATTGGTTGTCTCTGTTGCGCCGACTACAGGGAGCATCGAGATCGAACACGGAGGCTCGGTCGCCGCCGCCACCGCCGGCTATGGAGGCAGCTCGGACGGCGGCGGCGCCAAACTCCGCTTCGATCGGTTCGGGGCGAGACAAGAGAACATCGAGGGCTCTGGCGCCGACGACCGCTGGACTGGGGTTGGGGTAGGGGAGGGCATGGACACACAGGACAAGGACAGACGGTGGGCGGCGACGGCGGCGGCGGCGGCGGCGGCGGCCACCGTGGCCATGGATCGAGATAGACGGGGCTCGGGGCTGGGAGGAGAAGCCAGAAACGCCGCCAACGCCTGGCCTTCTTCGTCTGCGGTTGGGGTTGGGGCGGGGGGTGGGGCTGGGGGCGTGGTCGGAAGGGATGTTGGGGGGGGAGGGGGGAGGGGATGGAGAACCGAGGCGGATGCCGACCTGTCTGACATCAAGGCCACCATGAGGCGGATTGACGGTGAGCGAGAAATAAAAGCAAAGCGAAGAGGTAGAAGAATGAGAGAGGGGGCGAGGGAGCGAGCGCACTATAGTACGAGCATCTGTTTTCTTCTCATTGTGTTCGGGTCGAGGTGTGTTCATGTGTGTGTGTTTTGCCGTTTCGAATGTGTGTGCGTTTTCCTCCTGACGGGTCGTCGACCGACCCACGGACCGACGGGCCGACCGACGGACGGCCTTTTGCGCATGCGTGTCGCGTGAGGTGTGAGGCTTGAATTGTGAGAAGTGATATGTACGTGATGGGCGGTATGTGGGGCGGGCGGACACGACCCGTCGTGGAGTTCCCGATTTTTGGTCCTCACTAATCACCACAAGCAGTAGGCAGCGATGCGCGTGGCGCCCGCACCGAGGCGGCGGTGAACGAAGAGGAGGGGGGGGGAGGAGGAGAATGGGCCCCCCTTCCGCATTTGGGCTGTGGGCCGGAGTCGCGGTGCTTCTGCCTCGCCGTGCTCTAAAGTGACAATGGCGATGTCAGGATAACGTTTTTTTGGGTCGCTCGCTCTCGAACAGGTGCTCCTCGGGTCCATGTGTCTGTGCCCCCCCCCCAGCCCGTGGGAAGCCTAACCCTACTGATCGTACTCCCCTGTCTTTCCCACCGCTGTCACCGCCGCTGCTACCGCCGCGTCTGTCCCTGCCCCCCACCCCTCCTCTTTCTCCTCCTCATGTTCCTCCTCCTTCTCCTTGGCCGCCTTTGTTGTCCGGACAGCGTGTTCTTCTCCGACCATTGCCGGCGCCACCTCGCGACATCGAGTCGGGGGCCGCAGCAGCAGCGGCGCTTTCCCCGCCGCGCCTGCCGTAGCGGGCGTTAGCGGTGGCGCTCGCGGTAGCCGTAGCAGCGGTGTCAACGGTGGTGGTGGTGGTGGTGGTGGTGGTCGTGATGGTAGCGGTGTCGGCGGGGGTGGAGGTGGTGGCGGTGGAGGTGGGAGGCTTTTTTCGTCGTCCTTGGGAGAAACGGGAGGGGTTTCCAGGCCGCCCGGGTGGGCGGCGAGCAGCGGAAGCAAGGCGGTGCTGTCGGCCCTCCGCGCCCTGCAGGACAAGATACGGAAGTGAGAAAGAGAGAGAGAGGCGCGGAAGGGGCGGGCGGGGGGGGGCAGGGGGGAATACTACGGGCGGTGTATGTCGCAGTGGTGGTCCAGGTCGGAGGACACAAACAAACGTTATTTTTACGTGGTTTCGCATGCAGACAGCAGGCACTTGATGTCGGGGAGGCTTCTGTACAAATAATTGGGCGGGAGGGGTTTCGCCGAGGAGAGCTATCGGTGGATTAGGTCCTCGCTGTTAAATTTCGATGGGTGTGCAAGGTTTCTCGCCGAGAACCGTCAGTTGGGGGACGGGGCAGGGATGGAAGGGGAACGAGAGGGGGGGGAAGGGGGCGAGGGAGTTAACTCCGACTCATTCCGGTTAATCTGTTTGCTGCCTTCGCTGTCGAGGTGTGTCCCCGTAGACTGCTGCTGTGTGTGCGTGTGTGTGTGTTTTGGCCTGTCTTGTCGTATCCCAACTTGCGTATCCTTCCTTATCGTGTGCTTGCTGCCTTCGCAAAAACAATGCCGTGTTTACTATTAATACTGTACCTTTGTATATTCGTTTTGTTTGTTTCTTCTGGGTCTTCTTGATCGGGTCCTACTCCCATCCTTGCCCTTGTCCGATCGGGGCCCGCTTGCGTCCTCGTCCTTGTCCGTGTCCGTCTTTCTTTTTGCCCTCGGTGGCACGGGTGGGTGGGTGGCTACATTTTCTTCCGCTCGTGCCTTGCTGCAATGGTGCAGGCTGGAGAGCGAGCGAGACAGTGCCTCCGTCGAAGCAGGGACGCTGAGGAGGCAGCTCGCGGGGCTGCGGGCGGAGAGCGAACGCGCGGCGCAGGTATGTTTATTTTGCTATCAGTTTTCTCATGTCTCTTTTGAATTTTCTCCTTTTTTGCGTTTTCTCGTTTTCTCGTGTTCGCGTTCTAGACGTGTCTTTTTGGGAGGGAAATCCGAGTTTTTCGCATTTTCGACTTTTTTTGAGTTTTCGACTTTTCGAGTTTTCGAGTTTTGTCGACGGCCACGCGGTGATAATGACCGCGTTCTTGTTGCACCGCCACCACCACCCCGCCACCGCCGCCGCCGCCGCCACGCGCCTTGTCGTGTGCCGTGTCGAAGGGTAAGGTTCGGGCTGTGCCAGGTGGATACTGGCTTGGTCGTTGATTCATGATTCACGAACGCGCATATTTTTTCGCCCGTGAGATCGAGTTAGCAGTATTCCATGACTTGACCCCCACTGTCGAGGACCTCAACCTTTCCCCCTCCCTCCGCCTCCTCCTCCTCCCTCCATCCCCTCCTCCTCCTCCCCCTCCCCCTCGTCCCTCCGCCCTGCCCTTCTCCCTCCACCTTCCCGCCCACCTCCGCCTCCCGCTTCTACTTTCCCTGCCCATCGTGCGATCTGTTTCCCCCCCTCTCTCGGTGCGTGTTCGGGTGAAACTGTTGTTTTGCAGGTGCAGATGGCAGGCGTGCAGGAGAAAACGCTAGCTTCGCGCCTGGCGTACGAGAGGCTGCAGGCGGACAAGATGGCTGCCGATGTCAAGTACGAAAAAAAGACAAACCCTGCGATTGCGACGGGTTGATTTTACACACGGCACGTATTCTAAACTTGGAAGTGTGGTTCGAGCTTGACTTTTATTTTTACCAATCCGCCGGAGGATTAAAACAAATACATACCTGGTACATATATATAATATACACATATCCCCCATATATATAACTATATATTTTATATACTGGTATAATGAAAAGAGCACACACGCCCATGACAGATGTATCACAACCTACAGCAGTACATAGATCACCTACGTACAGTTCCTTAGCCTGCCGTTAGGAATTCTTGGTGTGCAGGATCTGCATTGTACAGATAGATCCAACCTGTGGAGCAACGTGTTCCCAGAGCGCATGCAGAAATTACACGGCTCCCACCCGGCAACATGAGCGTAGATAATTTGATGTCACCTGCAGAAATTACACGGCTCCCACCCGGCAACATGAGCGTGGATAATTTGGTGTCACCACACCATTCTGTCCCTATATATAAGGACCTTTTATACTTCAATATTCAATATAAACGGTTTTTATATTTAGGGACAGAGTGGTACAGATCAGTAAGCAGTCTGCCCTGAAGGGCGTTTGATCGTCCAGCGGGAATTCGATGATTTTGTCCGAGATGTGAACTAATCCAACGAAGCAAAAAAACGTCAAACAGAGAACACGCACGACAATCATCGTAGCAAACGCTGGGGGAAACCGTCGCGCCGGCGGCAGCTAGCTATGAAATAGAGCTGCACCGTTGAGAAAAGGTTGCGCCTGAATAAGGTGTCGGCACATTTTGGTTAGTCTTGACCGTTCCGCGGCTGGCGACTCGAGGCTGGTGCTGACTGAGCCTTTGGAGGGAGGGGTGGATTTCTCGCCAGGAACTCAAAAAAAATAGTTGAACTGCTGTATGCTAACTATGATACATGGTAAAAGGATAGCAGCAGTCTGGTCGAAAACAAGGATTAGTCGAAAGAGCAGAGCCGGCAGGGCAGAGCAGAGTGTAGCTTCCTTCTTTCTTTCTTTCTTTCTTTCGTTTTTTTTTTTTTTTTTTTATGATGATATTCCCGCCCCCCCCGCCCCCTCCCGCGTGCTTTGTGCGACTGCGATGCTTTGTGCAACTGCGGGGAAAGGTGTTTTTGCTGCCGCCGCCGCTGCCGCCGCTGCTGCTGCTCGCCTTACCCTTAAACACGACATAGCGCGACATATCGTGTGAAATCGTGTGTGTCGTGTGTGTGAGTGTTTTTTTTGTGTCCTTCTTTTATCTCAACCCCCGTTCTCTAGGGACTGCACGCAATGCTCTAGGACGCAAAACTAGTTGGAACCTGAGCCGCTGCTGTAGATTGTTCTTGCTGCTGCAGTGTTGGGTCGTTTGCGAAGAATCTGGTTGGGTAGGGTTTTTTGTAGTCTTTCTATTGTGTATATAGTAGCGAAATCACTGCCCGTGATAGTCAAATGGCTGTAGGGAAAAAGGTTACCAGGATGACGTTTTTTTATAGCTGTAAAGTACTCTCGGGTTGGGTAACGCTGTGGGTTGGTCAACAAAAAACGGAGCAACTTCTGATTCGCCTGTTTTTATCCAATCACCTCCTCGTGATTGTCGGTTTCATTCAAGTGTTTTTGTAACCCAACCAAATTGGATTATAGCGCAAACACCACCTGTCAATGCTACTGTGGTAAGAAAGTCTGGTAATAGTACTGCAGTCCCGTTCTGGGAACAAAACACTTGGAAATTGAGTGTTGCTGCCCCCAAAACGGGACTGCGGTCCTGAAAAGGTCAAGTGGTGAGACACGCTTGACGAGGGTTTTCCATGGACGGAGGCGTTTTCTCGCCTTGACACATACTCTTACGTGCATTCGTATATGGTGGTACTTACCCCCCCGTTCGCGCGCGCGTGTGCGCGCGCTTTTGCGCAGACTGAGGAAGGCGGAAGAGCAGAAACGCCTGCTGTCGAGGGAAGCGGAGGCCGCCAAGGAGAAGTCCGCCGTGGCAGGGGTCAGTACGAAAACGTTGGTTCACGTTTCTGATGATACCTGGTATGGTCTTGCTTTTTACTACTGACCGCACTAATTCCAAGTACAGTAAGTAGTTGTTTTTTTTTCGTTCGTGACCAAAGCCGATGTACCTGGTCTTATCTCTGCTGTGCTGCGGCCTTAGCGCTTTCTGGACTACAGAGTCCCGTTGTGGGGACAAACCACTTAGAATTTGACTGGTGTGTCCCCAAAGCGGGACTGCAGTCCTGCGAGGGTTAAAAACCGGATGGTCTTGGAAAATGGGCACACCACTGCTTGTGATGGAGGGGACACACGACGAGACCGAACTGACGGTTTCGGCAGCGGCCACGCTGCAAGCCCGGGCTAGCTGCGTGCTCGCTTGCTGGGTTTTTGTCAAGAGAAGTGGGCGAACGAAAGAAACCGCGAGGATTTGTGCGACACGACAGGACACGACCGCAGCAGCGCTTCACTGCTGTGTAAATGTTCGTTCGTACTTCTGTTGCACTTCTGCACGCTGGCTCACGTGAACCTTATGATCAAGACCGAACTCGTGTATGTCTTGGCTGCTGTACCAAGGGTCCCATTAGGGTTTTTTGTACATCTATTAGACCAATAGCATGCCGCAGTATTCATCCATATTTGGAAAACACACACGCAGCTCAGCTGTGGAATCGATCATTTCCTTGACACTCATCTATTTGCGAGCTGCGTGTGATGGTGTCATACTTCAATCACGCGTGCTAATATTACGGGGGATCATAGTTAATAGGACCTATGGTATACATAAAAAACTATATATTGAACCATTTTTACTAACAATATTTGGTCCTATTGACTATTGTCCCCCGCAATAGTAGAGGTCAACTTCAGAGTGATTGTGTTTATGTAGCGCGGATTATACCTGTGTACCTCGCATGAGACCATTCGGCGAAAGCGATTTACGAATCTCGCCCCCCCCCCCCCCCACCCCCCAGCTCTCACCCTTCCATGCGAATCGCCGAAAACGCCACAGCGCTTCGGACTTGGCGCAAGCAATATCTGCCTGGTCGGTGAAAACCCGACGTTCTCCGTCCCGGCATTGTAGGAATGCAAGGGTCTACAGTCAAACGACTATGACCACGCATGATACAAATAAGTACACTTCCCCCCCCCCCCTACATATCTCCTATCGAGTACAACCCCTTTATCTAGGTTGGGTTGGCGTCGGTTGGCAACGACACTGTAAAACATGCCGCTCACTACGTGAGCTAGACAACCAGGTTACCGTTTGTTTGTTTGTTTGTTTGTTTTTTTTGTTTTTTTTTGGCGGTCGCCCACAGCTGGTTGTCGAGTTAGATCATTTGTGCGAGGTAAAGAACCTTTACTCCGCACAATTGGGAATGATCGTATCACGTAAGGCACCCAAGAGGCAGTTACATAGTACACCCATTGCTGTCTCTGGAAATGCCTACACCGGAAATTCAATCCAGTCATTGAAGCTGTCGTCCATATGCAAGTCCGCCTCAAAAGCGGTTCTTAGTAGGATACAGCTCACCCTTCATGCGACTCGCCAGACACCTCACGGCGCTTCGCGCTTGGTGCAAGCAATGTCTGCCTGGTCGGTGAAAACCCGACATGCTCCGTCCCGGCATTGTAGGGATGCGAGGGTCTATGGCCATACGACTACGGCCATGCATGATATCGAGTGCATCTCTCCTATCGAGTACACCCCCCCCCCGCCCCCCCCCCCTTCCCCCTCCGATCTCGGCGCCCTCGAACCCGAAACAGCAGTACAGCCTACTGGCTGCTGTAATGCGCCAGGCTCTTCTCTTCCATCCCTTGTTTTCGTTTTGCTCGTTTTTGTGGTTTGTTTCCCCTTTATTTACTGCTGTGTGTTCGTACGAGTAGAGAACGCCCAGCCTCGAGTTTTTCTCGGTTTTTCGTTTTTTTTCCCTGTGATTTCCTTCAGCTTCTTCGCCCCCCTCCCCCCCCTTCTTTTTTAAATGATTGTTGGTCTATGCGTGTGTTGGCGCTGTTGTTTTTCGGTGGTTATGGTGGTGGTGGTGTGTATTTGCTGTTGTGTTGACAGTAGTCGTAGTCACCTCCCCCTTTGATGTTTGTGTTTGTGTTTGTGTGTGTTTTGTTTTTTTTTGCGGGCCGTTTCTTCTAACAGGCAGCACGTGAGATGGCAGAGGATCGCGCCCGCGCCCTGGAAGATCGCCTGGCGGCTCTTGGACGCGAGGAAGAGAAGGCCAGCTCGGCGGAGGCGGGGGCTGCGGAGGTGGCGACGGCTAGGGCAAGGGACAAGGTCAGCGTTCTTGGCCTGTTTTTTTTTTGTGGTTTGTTGGTTTTGCTCACTTTTTCTTTCTGTTGCGGGGGGGGGGCGTACGTAGTACAGTAGTGGTAGTGCCGATTGCCTCTCTGTAGTGCCAGTATGATGTGTGCCAGCCAACAACAACGGCACTATGTATAGCTGCAACCGACACTAATTACGCCGCACGCTGCCACAGTGGTTGATCCCATCTGTGACAAAAGCGGTTTCACCGGCACTATAGCGGCAACCGGCACTAACTACTCCGCGCACTGCCACACTATTTACGGGGGACCATAGTTAATAGGACCAAATATGGTTAGTAAAAATGGTTAAATATACAGGTTTTCATGTATACCATAGGTCCTATTAACTGTGGTCCCCCGTAATAGTTGATCCCATACCAGGCATATACCAAGGCGACTATACCGGCACTATAGCGGGCAATCGGTACTATTCAACGGGCACTACTGTAGAGGGACCGCTACTGCTCTACAGGAAAACCCGCGATGGGCCGAAAGACGATACCGCGTACAGTATACCTGGCATGTAATTAATTCGGTGGACGATAGTAAATAGGACCCAATACTTGGCATGTAATTATTTCGGTGGACGATAGTAAATAGGACCAGATACTGTTAGTAAAAATAGGTAAATATATAGGTTTTGGTGTGTACCGTAGGTCCTATTTACTGTGGTCCTTCGTAATAGTCCCGAGTCGACGAGGGAAGACATGGCTGAAGTCTTCCTCGCGATAAAGGTGAAGGCAAGAACCGTAGTGGGAGGGGGGGGGGGAGAGCCTGCTATGTGACACCGTATCTGAGTTTACGACTAGTATTAATAGTGGGACGGGAGAGAGCAAAGAAAGGCGGATGTAACTATTAATAAATGATATTACGGGGGGACCATAGTTAATAGGACCAAATATTGACAGTAAAAATGGTTAAATATATAGGTTTTTATGTATGCCATACCTGGTAGGTCCTATTGACTATGGTCCCCCGTAATAATATAAATACCAGGGTAGATGAAATAAAAATCCCTGCGTGTGTTCACACGTCGTAAAAAGATGGTTCTGTTTGCTGCTGTATGTGTGTTTCCCCGTTGTGGTCGCGTATTCCGCACGGTGTGTAGCGCCAGCCTGCCTGCATAGAGCCGGTACAGCTATCAACTGAAGTGGTGTTTTAAGTTTATAGCCGATCGCCCCCAGTGGAAAGACAATGGCTACCACTCTTGGCCCGAAATGTAAGAACAGTTTGGTCATCAAGATGAGGTAAAAACGTTGTTTATGTTTACGGACAGAGTGACAGAGTGGTAAGTATTGTTCCAGATCTCGCGTGGTGAGGATATAAGTTGGATTGTTCTGTTTTTTTTTGTCTATTTTTCAAGAGAAAAATATTCGTTTTGATTTCTTCGTTCGGTTCTGTTCTGTTCGTTTTTTTTTTTTTTGTTGTTGTTCCTTAGACCTATGCCAACGGAAACGCGAAAATCAAAAGTTTTCTTTCAAAAATATTGCTTTGAAAACACATCCGAAATTTTCTCGTACTGCGGCAGTGGGAAAAAAGAGAAAAAAAAAAGTTTGTGTGTGTGTTTTTTCCAACGGCTGCGGGCGGCGTAATTGTTTTTTTTTTTGTTTCCAATTGTCAACACGCTGATAGAAATCAGCCCGTGCTACGGTCGACGCTCGATCTCAACATAGACTCACCCCACGGCCAACCCGCTCGGTGTCCGGAAAGGGCAACGAATATAGATAACGGCCTCGAAGATATCACGTCGATTCATGCTCTAGGGGGCGAGAGCTTGCCGGCGGCGTCCTACAGTATTCTCCCGAACCTGAAGAAAAAACTATTTTTTGTCGTCTGTTTTGTGCACGCTAGCGGCCAATTGTTTTTCATCATACGCCTGGTCGGCTCCCGCCACATGACACCAACCATGGTGTGAAGAGGATGACCCTGGCGTGGGTCGGAGCCCCTAACGAGCGCACTCCGTTAAGAATTCATGACGCAGTCGTTGGTTCTGTCGATCGATGTCTGTCAAGGACTCGGAATCGCGCCGCTTCGAACCAAACATCCGCCTGAGTTTTTTTCAAGCCGATCTTGGCCCAACATCGGCCCCAGATTTGCTTTTCTCGGGCTTTTCCAAATGTTTGGAACTTTTTGTTTCTTCTAAACGTGCCCATAGGAAGCGTGTTCCATATTGTGTTGACGGGTATCTTTGAAATTCAAACTTTTCATTGATACTTCGCTTTCCCATTGGCATAGGCCTTACATTTGATTTATTTAATTTTGTTGTGTTTTCCTTCCTCCCTTCGCTTCTTTCCTTCCTTCCTTCATGCATGCCTCGGAGGTGTTTGCGTGTGTGCCTTGTATGAGTGTCTTGTGTGTGCCGGGGTGTGTGTGTCCGCTTTTTATGTGTCCGCGTGTGTGTTGTTGTGTGTCCGCGCGGTGCTTCCGCGGTGCCATCGTGAGAAATCACGCGGGATTTCCATTGCCGGAGGCATCGCGCGCACGTCTACACCACCTGTTTGTCTGTGGATATGTATGCGTGTGTTTCCTCTTCATGTTTCCGTCGGGTGCGTTGCTTCCGGAGTGGGCGCCTCTGGATCGACGCTAGTATTATTCCACAGCGGATCAAGGCCGCGGAAGGTGATGCACACTCTCCTCCTGTATGATAGATATCGATGGTTTTTATTAGTAGTGTGTCTGTGGTGCCGATGGCTCTCTGTATCCCTGCCAACTCGCCCTCCCTCACGCCCTCGAGTCCTCCCTCGATTCCTCACTTTGCTCGTGTGTCCGATTGCATTGTGACGCCGCACCGCCTGCATCAGGCCGAACAACTGCAGGCCTTAAGGGATAAGGTGGGAGTTGCATTACACCTGTACAAGTAATATAGTAGTATGGTAATATTAGGAGGAGGCGTAGTGGTAGCAGTAGTGGTAGCAGTAGTAGTGGTAGTAGCAGTAGTAGTAGTAGTAGTAGTAGTAGTAGTAGTAGCAGTAGTAGTAGTAGTAGTAGTAGTAGTAGTAGTAGTAGTAGTAGTAGTAGTAGTAGTAGTAGTAGTAGTAGTAGTAGTAGTAGTAGTAGTAGTAGTAGTAGTAGTAGTAGTAGTAGTAGTAGTAGTAGTAGTAGTAGTAGTAGTAGTAGTAGTAGTAGTAGTAGTAGTAGTAGTAGTAGTAGTAGTAGTAGTAGTAGTAGAAGTAGTAGTAGTAGTAGTAGTAGTAGTAGTAGTAGTAGTAGTAGTAGTAGTAGTAGTAGTAGTAGTAGTAGTAGTAGTAGTAGTAGTAGTAGTAGTAGTAGTAGTAGTAGTAGTAGTAGTAGTAGTAGTAGTAGTAGTAGTAGTAGTAGTAGTAGTAGTAGTAGTAGTAGTAGTAGTAGTAGTAGTAGTAGTAGTAGTAGTAGTAGTAGTAGTAGTAGTAGTAGTAGTAGTAGTAGTAGTAGTAGCAGTAGTAGCAGTAGTAGCAGTAGTAGCAGTAGTAGTAGTAGTAGTAGTAGTAGTAGTAGTAGTAGTAGTAGTAGTAGTAGTAGTAGCAGTAGTAGTAGTAGTAGTCGTAGTGATGGTAACATTCGCATTACGGCGTGTTACCGACAGTGGTATACATGACAGTATACGTTATGTACTGCATTTCAGCAGCATAGCTCCAGTCTAATGGTATAATGTACTATTAATAGTATTATACTGTATTTCGAGAGATTGGACGACGAATTGATAAAAAAATGGATCTATGGCACCGCCACCGCCGCCGCAGGTACCCCCCCCTTTACATACGTACGTACCTACACCTCACCAGGTATTTGTAACCGCTCAATATGTTCCTTTACGGGTGTTCCGGCGGATACGCATTTTTTTTTTCACCGGCCGGGCGGACGGGCCAATCAGGTGGCTCGACTGGAGGCGTCGGTGAGGTCAGAGAGGGACACGAAAGAGCAGGCGGAGGATGGGCTGGAGCGAGCCCTGTCGGCGAAGGGAAAGCTCGAGCATTTCCTGGAAGGCGTTTTGAAGGTGGGCGAGCGGGGTGATGATGTTGATCATGATGATGATGGTTCGCCTTTTGGTGGTGGTGGTGGTGGTGGTGGTGGCGACCGTTTTAGTTTGTGGTTGTCGTCTGCATTATTTAGTTATTATTTTCGCGCAATTCGACGAGGGAAGAAAGAGCTGGAATATTTTCGCGCAATAAAAATGCAAGGCACATACATACCGTGCGTGTAATGGGGAGGGGGGAGAAGGGCGTGCGTGGTATGTGACCTCGGATCTGAGTTACGACTATTACGGGGGACCATAGTAAATGGGACCAAATATTGTTACTAAAAATACGTAAATATATAGGTTTTAGTGTGTACCCTAGGTCCTATTTACTATGGTCCCCGGTAAATATGATAGGAAGGGGAGAGAAAAGAAGGACGAAAATAATAAATGGGATAAATGTGATTGCGGGATTCCGGTGAAAATGATCGGATTTGGGGAGATTCCGGTTCTGGGGACGAATGTGAAAGTGAGTTGGGGAGATGTCGGTGATGAATGTGGAAGTGAGAGCTGGGGAGACTCTTGCGCTCCACGTTTTAACGATCGAAACCAAAATGGTGGGGCTGGCTTGTTGCTGGGATTCCGGTTTTGATTTTCGATAACTCCCTCCCTCCCTCCCTCCCTTCCTGCCTTCCTGCCTTCCTTCCGTCTGCTATCCGCGCCCCTCCCCCCTCTCCATCTCTCTCTCTCTCTCTCGCTCTCTTCTCTCGGCTCCCTTTCTCCCCCTCCCCTCTCTCTCGTTCTCCCTCCCTCCCTCCCTCTTCCTCTCCCTCCCCTCCTTTTCCCTCTCTCTCTTCCTCTTTCCATCTCCTCTTCCCGTCGCTCGCTTATGCGGGGGGACCCCCCCTATCTATCCACCGTCGACACGCCTAAGGTTAACGAGGAGCTTGTCAAGGCTGCGGCAGGAGGTGCGGGCGTGACGAAGCGCAAGAAACGGAGGCGCCCCAAAGCCGGCGCGGGCAGCGGCAACAAGACGGTACCGCCCACCGCGCACGGTGGAGCCGGGGGTGGGGGTGGGGGGAGGGGTGGTGGCGGGATCGAAGACTTCAATGTCGGCACGCACACTGCTGAGCGCGCGTCAACCCGAGCGCGAAAATGTGGGTTGTTTTTGGCGTTGGTCGGGCCGGGAGGGAGTTCGATCCTTGGGTGGCGATGGTGGTAGGGGGGAGGCGGGGGGGGTATGGGATAGGGGGTAGGAAGCGCTTTTTTGTTGACTGTGCGGTTTGTTTTTGGCGGTACCAAGTGTTACAGACAGCTGTTTGAACGTTGTGTGTGTGCACGTTTAGCTGGGGTAGGGGGCGGGGGCGGGGAGGAGGTGGGCTTGGCGGTACGAGTACGTACGTAGCAGCCTTCGTGTGCCAGTGTTTCCGCTATCATCTGTGGTCGGGCTGGTGTAGCGTCCCGTGACTGGTCCCCCCGTATGGGCGTATTGGGTTTATACTTTTTTGTTTTTGCGCGTGCTTACGGCGCCACTGCCAACTTCCAACGCCCGTCGCTTCCATGAGCGTGCCGTCTCTCTCTCTCTCTCTCTCTCTCTCTCTCTCTCTCTCTCTCTCTCTCTCTCTTTCTCTCTCTCTCTCTCTCTACCTCTGTGTGTTGACAAAGCCTGCCTTGACCTTGGGCCGACGACGCCCCCCCCCAACCTGACGTTTTTTCCTCCCCACTTCCCCCCCTTCCCCCCGCTCTCATTTTCTTCCCGGTGTGTTCTCGCTCCTCGCGCCGCTGTTTCTTTTTTCTTTTATTTTCCCCTCGCAGTGAAGCTCGCGAAACGCTCGGCCTCGGTAGCAGCAGCAGCAGCAGCAGCAGCAGCAGATGGAGGATCGGCGGCATCAACCGCCACCCTGTCCAACCCTCCCCCGCGCGTTCCCCCCCGTCAGAGAAAAAAGCCTTCCAACAAGACGGCAAACCGGTCGGCCAATAGTAACGCCAACGCCAGTGCCGCCGCCGGTAACGGTTTTAGTAACGGTTTTGGTGACAGTTTCAGCCGGATGGCGAAGTCTGCCGCCGCTGCCGCCACCGGAGGAGGGTTAGGGGGAGGAGGGGCGGCGGGGGCGGCTGGTCGAGCGCGTGCGGTGCCCTTTATTGGGTCGGGGCGGGGGGGGTCGGACTCGTACAACGTGGTGTCGTCTGTGAGCAAGGCAGTGAGGAAGGCCAGGAGGACTCGCCCCCGCGAGGTGAGAGGGTATTGCTGTTGCGTATGTACGTGGTGCCGGGTCGATTTTTGTTTTGTATTCGGTTGGTTTCTTGCTTGGATTGGGTCGGGCCGAGTTGGGTTTTATGGGTTGGGTTGACATTGGTTCACGTGGCTGTATTTGCGGAGCCAAGCAGAGCGCCATAGAAAACGGATAGTTTTGTTCTTTTCGCCTCGCGCGCCAAGCACATCGCACTTACTATTATTAGTCGTGGTGTGTACGATTGTGCGGGATGGTCGCGATACCGTTCTTGAGACGGAGCGGTGACCGAACGTCCACGTCGATCTTCTCCCTCCCCCCCCCCCCCTCCCTCCCCCCTTCCCTCCATCTCCTATCCCCCTCCCCCTCCATCTATTAGGGTATAAAGAGACGAACGTGGCGGGCATTGATCGCGGCTTGTTGTGTATCCTGTTTGTATGCCGCGCGCAGGGGTGACGGGGAGTGCTGACATTTCTCCGACGCTAACAAACGGACCTCCAGATTCGAACGTGGTTCACCCATTTGGCATGCCCTGTGGTCTCAGACCACATACAACGCCCCACAGAACGTCACAACAGTTGGCAACACTTCCGCGTGTTTTATACTCTCGACAATATGCGGTGATGACGCCGCTCCTCGCCCCTTATCGCTTGCTCTGACCCCCCCCGCGCTCCCTCTCTCTCCCGCCTCCCATCTCTGCCTCCCCCTCCTCCTCCTCCTCCTCCTCCTCCTCCTCCTCCTCCTCCTCCTCCTCCTCCTCCTCCTCCTCCTCCTCCTCCTCCTCCTCCTCCTCCTCCTCCTCCTCCTCCTCCTCCTCCTCCTCCTCCTCCTCCTCCTCCTCCTCCTCCTCCTCCTCCTCCTCCTCCTCCTCCTCCTCCTCCTCCTCCTCCTCCTCCTCCTCCTCCTCCTCCTCCTCCTCCTCCTCCTCCTCCTCCTCCCCCTCCTCCTCCTCCTCCTCCTCCCCCTCCTCCTCCCCCTCCTCCTCCTCCTCCTTCTCCTCCTCCGCCCTGCTCCTGCTCCTCCTCCTCCGCCCTGCTCCTCTCCCTCCCTTTCCCTTCCCCTCTCCCCCTTCCCACCCCCCCCCCCTCCTCGCGTCCAACCTACCCCTATCCCGCCCCCCTTCTCCCCACACATCCCTCCTTCCCCCCCCCCCGCCTGGCAGTCTTTAGACGTGCTGTACACCGAGGTGGGCAACGCCGTGCTAGAGAGCACGAGCGACGTTCCTTTCATGTTCAGAGACCAACACCGACAGCTTCCTCCTCATCCTCCCCCCCCTCCTCCTCCCCCTCGACCGTCGAGCGCATCGGCGGCAGTACCGCCGGCAAGGCGGAGTGGGGGGGGTGGCGGTGGCGGAGGCGGTGGCGGCCTCAGGGCGACGGTGCCTGGGGGAGGCGGCGGCGGCGGCGGCCGCGCGGTACTGGACGTTGCGATGCCAGGTGCGGCGTTTGCCGAAGATGTTTGCACGCCTTTTGCACACCTCAGGCAGATCATGATCTATCTATCTATCTACACTAGATCGTGCAGATCGTTTAGTTTCTCGCCTGCGTTTGTGAGTAGGTTGTGCAGAAAATCTGCATAGTTATAGACCCAACCTACAGTATATTAATAGTAGTAGGAAGCACGTTCGTAGCGTAAATCGTCCGGATGTTTACGGGGTCGCCACCCCAACAACATGAGCTACGCGTGTGCGAGCAGGTCGTACAGAATCGGGAATAGACGTCTATGTCATCGAGAGGGAGCTGATTGTTTTGTCCTAGGCGTGGATGTTTGATTATGTTGCGCCACGATGTTCGTACCATGCCAAGCGGTTGCCATGCCAAAAGAAGCGATGACATGACGTATGCCACTAGGGATGTGAGAGGTCTCGTGCCGAAAGCGATGCCATGCAAAAGCGATGCCGTGCGCGTTTTTGGAACCGCGATGCCAAGAAGTAGCATGCTTATGCCATCCCAAGCGAATGTCTCGTACGTAACATGTGCGTGCGTCTGCCAATGCCAGGCGATGTCTTGTACGATACGGTGCTATGCACGGCGTGGGGCGTGTGCACGCTGTGATGCTGATGCCGTGCGCGATATGATGCCACGCACGATGTTGATGTCATAGGCGATGTGATGTCATGTACGATGCCGTGCCATGCGCGATGCGATTCTCTGTCACGCTTACCGCTGCCGTATGATGCCGCGCCGTGTTGGGCGTGGCGAGGTCAGGTGCGCCCTAAGATGCTTTCCCTTTATCTGACCCGGGTACAAGCGAGACCTGAACAGTACTAAAAAACGCGTGAATCACACACAAATAAGGAAGCAAGCAAGCAAGCAAACACACACACACTTTATACGTAGACGGTTTTTGGGGATCCCTAAGCCGCATGTGACCCCGATATGATAAAAGCGCCTTTTTCCGCCCTCGAAACGAGCAAGAAAGTTAAAGTCCGTAAGCCGCATATGACCCCGACATGAAGATGTAATAGAGCCCGTTTATCGTGGTGAGGGAATGGGATGCTCGTACTGTTAGCACTGGCTAGGAAGGCAGCTTGGGCGCCGGAGGTGGCGTGAAGGTTGGTGAGGGAGGACCTTGCGGCGTACCTCGCCTCGCGAGAGGTGGGGGGGCCAGGGGTGAGGGGGCCGGCATCGCCGTTGTCGGAAGATTTGTCAGGCATGTTGGTAGTGGGGTCGGGGGGGTAACGCTTGCACTGGAGCAGAGATAGGGGTGGGCGGTCGCTGAGGTCTTCACTCGGGGTGTCCAGTGGAGAGGATGACCAGGTCCAGGCTTGGAGCTCCGAGGGGGGGGGGGGGGGGGGGCTACAACCCTCAACACCCCAGACAAACGAAATCTCCCCAAAAGACACTACCACGTATCTACAACTGTGCCCGTGACGACAACTGCACAACCGGTCTCGTTTACGAAGAGTGAGATATATGGGCTCAAAAAGAGAGACGATCGGGCGCAACCTACTGTTTCTAGTCGGTGTGTAATTGGTTCTTTGTAAGTTCTTGTAAAACCAAGAAGAAAATATCAAAAAAAAAAAAACTACCGTACCTGGTACCCGGTGTTGAATAAATTAGCGCTTCGCGCTTGCGCGCCACATCATTTTATTTTTGTTTTTGCGTTTTTCGCCTTCCCTTATCTCCCCCCCCCTCCTCCCTTTCTCTCTCTCTCGCCTCAAACGCCCGTGCAATCGCGTGTGCGTGCACCTCAACGACCGTTTTTGTTGCTTTTTTTTTGTTTGGCAGATTTGAGCGGGCTCAATCTTGGCCCGTCGTTGTCGGCTGGGGGCAACAATTACCACTACGACCACAAGAGTGATATCAACAACATCATCAACAACAATAGCAACGTTGGCGACAAGAGCGCTGCCAGCAACAGCCGGCGGAGGAGGAGAGGTGGTGCAGGTCGCAACAGCGCCGCCGACAGCAGAGAGCAGTGGGAGTGGGAGTGGAACAGGGCGGTCGGGGGGGGGGGGTGACGAGCAGGGCCACGTTAGCGGTAGCGGCAGAGCTAAGGGCGGCGGTGAAATTGGTGCGCTAGCACGCGGCATGCGGCGGGGGGGAGAGGAGGAGGAGGAGGAGAACGAAGGCGAGGAGGAGGAGGAGGAGGAGGAAGGGGAGGAGCATGAGAGGCAGGGTGGGAGTTACGAGGAGTCGTCGAATGGATTTTACGAAGGGGAGGAGGGGGAGGAGGAGGAGGACGAGGAGGAAGGAGAGGAGGAGGGGGGAAGGCAGGAGGGGGGGCAGGGGGGGGGGGGAGGCAGCTGTGGAGAGGCGAGGCGAAGAGAAGGCGACAGCCGAAGCGGCGATGAAGAAGATGAAGAGGAGAGCTCGACCGAGCAACAGACGGGCAGCGAGGTTTGTCGCTGAGAGGCACACGCCGTTGCCGCTGGCAAGCTTAATGTATGCGAAGTGCATATGTGTATGTTTGTATATTTTACGAGAAAGTACCCCCCACCCTTGCCTCTGCCCCACCTCCACCCCGCCTCATTTTTGGCACTCCGTAGTTGCACACGAAGATGAGGCTCTAGCGCACAAAAACATGTCGCGCGATCCTCCAGGCTATGATCGTAGGATAACTACCTCTCAAACGTCCGAGTCGCTCATGGATGCAAGCAGCAGGACGATGTAGAGCAGAATCATATTGTAGAAATCGCTGATTTTTGGAGTTACGTATGTACTCATGTGGTATTTCAGTGTTTGACCTCTCGTCATGTTTGCCTCCGTGTCCGCTTTCTTACATGCAGCACATTTTTTTTTTCGTTTGTTTCTCATTTTTCGTTGTCTCGTTTTCTCTTTTCCTTCGGTTTCTTTTTGTACGTTTGATGAGCAGAGCATGGGCGTCAGCGGTCTGCCGATGTCGGACGCGAGCCTGTCCAGTGGGGATGAAAGGGCCTGGCAGGCGGTCGGTAATCGCTTGGCACGCGGTCGGTAGTCGCCCGACAGGCGGTCGGTCATTGCATCACACGTGGTCGTTGAACGTCTGCTAAGTGGTCGGTAGACTTTCACGAGGTGATCGTAAAACTTATGGCAGATCGGTCGGTAGTCGCCTGACAGGTGGTCGGTAGACGTCTTGCAGGTGGTTGTTGAAACGCGTGGCAGTCGGCCGATAGTCGCCTGACAGGCTGTCGGAAAATGCCTTTAAGGTAGTCGTTAACCGTCTGGCAGATAGTCGGTAGTGCTCCTGACAGGTGGCCGGATGTCTGACAGATAGTCGGCAAACGCCTCACAGGTGGTCGGTAGACGGCGGGCGGTAAACGCCTTATAGGTCGTCGTTCAACGGCGGTCGGCAAACGCCTGACAGGCTGTCGGAATATGCCTTTGGAGGGTGGTCGTTGAACTTCGGGTAGGCGGTCGGTAGTCTCCTGGCAGGTGGTTGATGAACGTATGGCAGTCGGACGGTAAGATTTCTGACAGGTGGAGTCGGCAGCTCTACCAGTAGGGTCATTCATGACGGCCGCAAAAAAACACTATTCGTAGCACAATAATCGAGACGCGTGACGTTCTCAAATACCTGGTGGTATTCTTCATATTGGTACTGGCAGGCGTTGTGATGACGGCACGTTTTTTTGTTGTAGTGTCGTTTTTTGTCGCGGAATCGTGACATCAGTGATTCTTTGTTTTTTCAAAACTTTTGGCTGTATTGTCACGATTCGTGAACGTTCTTATTGCTCGTCAGGAATGTTTTTTAGAGGCGAGCGGTCGGTAAACGTCTTTCAGGTGGTCGGTAAACGTTTTGACAGGCGGTCGGTAAATGCCTGGCCGGCGGTCGGTTTGCGGGGGCCGGCATAACTTGTATCGGTAGGTGACAAAGCTCAAAACAGCGGAGTGTATTGTACGTAGAAGGTACGTAGCCGGTTTTCCCAGCGGGATGGAGCTACAGTAGATACGGTGTGTGTACGACTCACGGCAGCAGCAGTACCGGTAGCTACTCTAGCGGCTCAGTTTTTGTTTTTCCTTTGCGATACGGCGTTTTGCTGGTGGGGAGAGATAGGAAAACTGCGGCCACCAAATGCTTCGCTGGTTGTTATTGCTCGACGCTTGCTCTCAGGGAGCCATACTGAATAAAGTGCTGTACTTTTAAAAAGGCGGGGGTGGGGTAGGGGGTAGGGGAGGAACTGGCGCGAGTACGGTAGACGCGTTTTGTACCCGCCCCCCGATGACAATCGTGCCGACTGTACGGTTGGGGTCTTGTTCTTTTTTTTTCCTGTCGAGTCTGCTGACAAGAGGCTTGGTTGAGGCTTGCATATATGCGTGCGTGAAGCGCAAGTGTTTTTTTTTCAACTTCTTCCCTACTCGAGGCTCCAGGCCAGACGCTTAGGCAGGTTCTCTCATCCCCCGAAGCCCTTACGTGTGCCCCTTCCTCCTGCAGTAGTGGTAGCAGTGATAGTGATTATAGTAGTAGTAATAGTAGTAGCAGCAGTTTATATCTGGTACGAAGTATAGCTCGACCGAGATTATATGGCAAGATGGATGGATGGATGGCATAATATGCCCAACGAGAAAATTGATCGTAGAAAGGAGCGGGGGGGGGGGAGGGCTTGGTTGAGTAGTGGTGATAGTGGTGGCATTTTACGACGCCCTTCGGTCTATTTGATCACTACGGCATACTGCTCGTACCTCGCAGCACTTGTGGTTGAGGTTGAAAATTGAGTGTGTTTGTGGACGGACTCGCGGTCGGGCGGACGGACGCAAATAAAGCGTTGTAATCTCAGGTACCCCGTAATAGATTTGCTTCCTTCCCGTCGGTTTTCCTTTCCGCGTACCGTGCGTGTATATACCAGCACCGCAGTAAAGCTGAGCTATTTTCGATAGTGTATGCTGGTATGTATGAAAATTTAGCTGTGGGTCGGATCAAGACAAGGAAAAATAAAATCCAGAAGTGGAAAAATAATATCGAAAATGCGAACGAAGGTTCTTCGTCGAGTCGAGTGGACTGACGTCTACGCCAGCTGTTAATAGCTTGTCTCCGGCAGAAGTACCGTGGAGCTGGAGCTACTGCTGCTACAGCTATATACGTAGCGTTTTATCAGTACCCTTGCGGCTGATGTCCCGTTTCTCTACTGTAGTCATGTTTTCATTGT
Source organism: Nereocystis luetkeana (assembly GCA_031213475.1). NCBI lineage: Eukaryota > Phaeophyceae > Laminariales > Laminariaceae > Nereocystis > Nereocystis luetkeana. The sequence goes on along the minus strand of JARUPZ010000002.1, from coordinate 7,281,763 downwards.
TTCCTTGCCCTTTGACGTCGCAAAAGAGTTCATACTGCTGTAGTTACAGCAACAGCGCCGCTATACCGTATCACACTGGGTGACAATATAACACACCCCCTGGGACGAATTTAAGACCTGGTCTCCTATAAAGCACGGGGGGGCACACTCAACGAAAACGGTGGCTTGAAAATATATCGCCGAGAAGGTTGCGTATAGACGCATCCGTGGGCGTATCCAGTACGCCCTCCCGGTTGTCGAGAAACCAGCCAGGCTTGAAAAGTGTCCCAGGGGGTGAGCGTGTTATCTTGCGTGTTGCACAGTAAGTATACCGGTAGTATTACAAGTAGTGACCCCTCTGCAGTGCCGGCCCGGCCGTTCGCTCTATGTATCGCCTGTACAATCGCTAGGCACCGATGGGGTTAGCCAGTGTGGCAGTGGGCGGAGTAGCAGTGCCGATATTTGTTGGCTGGCGCGTACATACCGGCACTATAGAGGGCACCATTACGGCTGTGTCATGTTGCGCGCGTGTCGCGCAACGGCTTGCATTGCAGCTCAGACCCTCAAGTGTTGGTCGCCCTCTTGTCTGCAACCCCATACAAAATGTCTTCTGCTACGGAAAATCCCTAAACGTGTCTGATCGAAAACTGCCTTGTCCCCCCCATTTCAGAAGCTCATAATAAATCTACTGCTGTTCGTTAGCATGCAGCTGTTTTTCCAAACGGTCTATGTACTCCCCAACGGCTGTAACGCCCATCCCGCGCGCAGCCCGAGATTGATACCTCGTAGCTGACACACACAAGCGCCCTGCCCCGACTTCCGGCTTCTCCGGCCCCTGTGGTTCACCGTGTACCAGGGGTATACCCGTAGTAGAAATAATAACCGAAACCACACGCACCCCTGTATGGCCACAGCGGACATTAGAGGGCGTAATACTAAAACCAAAATTAAGCTGGTTCGGATTGGCAGGTCACAACCGAGCTTTGACCTTAACCGCAACGCGGGCCACCACCACCACCACCACTGCCATACACGCACACATTAAGGTATCATCTAGGGAACAGCAGTGCTACGCATGTCGTTGGCTCTGCTCTACGGCAGCAGTTGTTCGGTAGCTTTTGTTTCGATCTTATTTCCCCTCTTCAGCTGTACGATATTTCGAAGTCTTAAAGGGGCTCAAGTATGTGTGGTCCACCACTTCTCCTTTTTTCTGCACACAACAAGGAGCCGATATTAACTGCGACGAGAGACTGATGATGGTTACATGCATACGGGTCAAAAGTTGTGATTCGTTGTCGCTTCTAAAAAGTAGCTATATGTGTGTTGTCGCGTGCTCGGAGGGGAAAGAAATGACTCGTGATGGAGTAGTAGTAGCATATCTATCGTATAGGAGCGTGCATACCCGTTTGCGAATCTTACACGGTTGCGCGTAGCGTTTTGGAAACATACCCGCCGCGTAGCGTTTTGAGAACATACATACCCGTATGCGAATCTTGTATGGCTACACGTACGTAGCGCTTTAGGAATCTTCTGTATGGGAATACTTGTATCTGCGTACATACCAGGTTCGTTTTGGTCGACGTCTGGGCTGAGCTGTGTTCCTGGCGGAGCCCACTGCCGCTCACTCGAGTTCTCCCCCTTTCTCTCAACTCACTTTAGGAGCAATAATAGTAAGAAGTTCGTCAATTGCAAGCAGCGTGCTCTACTCAGCACCGACATCCCTGTGCCCCTTACCAGCTACCAGGGGTATATATCAGTGCCCCCCTCTTCACACATACATATGGCGACGTCAGCAAGACTGGTCACCGCTGAGCTAGACGCACCTACTGTAGCTGTTTCGCGCGGGCTTCTTCTACCTCCCCGACTCCTGTTACCCTGTGAGCATCATCACGAGAGGCTTTCTATTTTTGAGGTTCGAGTCGAGAAAATAATTACATGTACTATTTTTCGCGCCCGTGCGCCGTGTCTTGGTTTTCTGCGTTTTTTGTTTTTATTCTCTCCTTCCGGATGGTCGCTTACCGTTTTTCTTGAGTAAGGCGTCGAAGCCTCACTACGAGGTGTGGGGTAGATCGATCACCTCATTTCCATGTTGAATGGCCGCATCTTCGATCTCTCTTCCCGATTTTGGGGTGATATATCTGGTCATCATCTATATTTTATCGTCGTGTGATCTGCATCTACGACTAATCAGGGTGGGCTAACGTGATGGAGTAGCATATCTTAACGTGTGGGAACGTACGTACTCGTTTGCGAATCTTATACGGTTGCGCGCAGCGTTTTGAAAACAAACCCGTTTGCGAATTTTATACGGATCTGCGTAGCGTTTTGGGAACATACCCGTATGCGAATCTTGTATGGCTACACGTATCATACGTATAGCGCTTTAGGAATCTTCCGTATGGGAATACTCGTATCTGCATACCAGCTTAGTTTGGTCAACGTCTGGGCTGAGCTGTGTTCCTGGCGAAGCCCACTATACCGCTCACTCGAGTTCTCCCCCTTTCTCTCAACTCACTTGAGGAGCAATAATAGTAAGAAGTTCGTGAACTACAAGCAGCGTGCTCTACTCAGCACCGACACCCCTGTGCCCCTCACCAGCTACCAGGTATATATCAGTCCCCCCCCCCTCTTCACAGACTCCAGAAAACATCAACCAAAAAACACGGTGAGATTTCAAGGTCGCATCAACCACATCTATCTGCGTGTTAGCTGTTGAAGATGGGGCGTCGTACGCAGCACAGCAATTATCTAGTCTAGTGGGGCTCGCCGGCGGATAGCCCAAACTTTCGGTCCGATCCCCATGTGTCCGTCCGTATTTATTGCTGCTAAAATTGGCACGTATCCTTCGCACGATAGGAGTTCTTCACTTTCTGTTCCTAAGAGTATTTTTTAGAACAACACTAACTACATATTGTCGGATGGCAAGAATGATAGTAATAGGATAGTTCGTATGATATGTATGTGCGTGTGGCCGATCCTGCTGCGGTAATTTTCTCTCGTTTGTTTTCGTCGCCACACTTTCACCTCTGAAAAAATACCCCCCCCCCCAAAAGGGTCAGTTTTAATCCACCCATAGGACAGGTTCTGCTGCTGTAATATCCAGGTATCAAACTGAAATGCAGCGCCAAATAACGGTGTAGGTGTGTGCCGTTCCCCAGCAGAGTACTCTTAGAATTAAAGAGGTTGGACGGGGAAACTTACCGGAAAATCAGTAACAACGTGCGTATTAATAGTAAACCTACGCACGCTGTGAGAAATGTTACCTGGTACTGAGCTATACAGGTGACAGTTCGATCGACTACCTAGCCAAGGGTAGGTACTCTCTCCCCCTCTGAACGGTGGGTTGTTTTTGGGGCGTCGGTACCGTATACGGCCGTACGCTGACCTACCCGCTTCGTTTCAATACCTGGGGTATCAGGGAGATGTGTTCATAGACGCACGCGCGAGCGCGTCTATAAAAGAAACGCTCGAAGTGAGAATTTAACCGTGTTCTCAACGACGTCAAATGTGACGGTGTTACCCATGAGCGAGAGAGGTAATGTTATAATAATTACCTTGGGCTGGGTAACCAATCGATCCTTTACCCCTATAGCTCAGTAGGTAACACCTTCACATTTGACGTCGTCCAGGTCACGGGTTCGAACCTCACTTCGAACGTTTATTTTAAAGAAACGCTTGAGCGTGCACACCTAAAAAAAACACATCTCCCTAGATCCCCAGGTAATGAAGCGAAGCGGGTAGGTCAGCGTACGGACGTATACGCTTCCGACGCCCCAAAGACCCCGCCGTTCAGAGGGGTGTTATTAAGGATTACCTTGGGCTGGGTAATCGATCGATATTTTACCCCTATAGCTCAGTGGGTAACACCTTCACAGTAAACCGCCGATCGATTACCCAGCCAAGGGCAATCCTTATAACAACGCACTATTTAGTACCTGGTGCGTGTTTTAGCAACAAAAACCGGGGGTTTCACGGGGAAAATTACGGTCTTATACTATTAGTAAAAAACTGTGACATTGAGTACAAAGGTACGATAATGAACGTGAAAATAGAATGGGGACACAAACGGGAGCTGCCAGGGGGCATGGAAGCCCCGAAGAAGGCGACCCCATTGGCTCACATGTGAGCACCTCTGTGACCTACGAGTACGGTATAGATTGCAGTCTACAGCAATAATGTGTGTTGGTTATATTGCTACCTTTTGGATCCTGCGGTGTGAACATGTTGAGTTCGTGGCTGAACGAAGAGCTGGTATATATTTGGTACGTACTGTAGCAAGAGGAAATCCCTGTAAAAATAGACCAAGCTCTGTATCACAGCACACGACTTTAGCCGTGTACGTACGTAGCTGCGACGATCGCCCCTTGGCGGCCGCTCCCTCGATTCAATCGGTACCAGCCCCCCCCCCCCACCCCCGCCATATCGTTCCCTCTCTCACGGAGACCCCTGTCGCCGCGTACGCAGGAGCCACCAAGCCTCGCAACACTACCCGTCTAACGACTCCATGCTACGGATAAAAAAAATATCGAAAACATGCGAAGAAACGCAGGTTTGCTACGTAGACCGTCGTCTGAGCCATGCTCCTACCTAGACAAACTCGAGAGCCAATCAGGCGCGAGACCAGGCACCCCGGTTCTTTATTCCCGCCCTTCAACCCGCGCGCGCCCGCGGAATACCGCCGACTTCGCCCGGATTGACAACGCGCGTTCAGGTGCCTCGAGCGGCCTTTTAGACGAGGTTGTACAGGTGTAATTGTTTTGTATCAAATACGGTGATACGACGATGATGCACGTGACAAGTAAAATCGTGCTCAAAAGGACAGATGTTCACCAAGAAAGCCCGCGAACTGCGTCGCGTGCCATGAAACCAGACTAAATGATGAAAGGAGCCATAGCAATCCATCAAAGCAGCCAACGAAGCAATCAGAGCAATCGAAGACAACAAAAACAACCAGAGGACGCAAGCCGCTCACAGAAAATACTCCGCGACAACGAACAGAGGTGCGTACAGACGTAAGAGTACAGCGCAACCCCAAACTGGAAGGAAAACGAGCCATAATCCTGAAAAGAAACAGCCAAACTCAACCCCACCCCACACCACCCCATCTACGTTAAGAGAGTGTGGACATAACTACGAGGTTATCTTCAGGCGATAGGATAGCCATAAAAATAATTGAAAAAACAAATGACAAACTGCAGTCCAATCAGCCCCGTACAAAACATGAAACAAACAAAAAAGTCCGTGCCGCTAGAGCAACGTAGCTGTCCGCTTGCACTCGGCTGTACTGGTACGCGGACTGCCTAATGCGCCTGCAACGCAACACGGAAGTGCGGTAGGAACGTCCTGTTCTCGCAGCCCCAATATCGCCAGTAGCCATAATATATGCGTAAGAGCTACAGTAGAGCTCCAGCTAGTAGTGTTAGGTCTACGTGCGCTGGTTCAACTAGGCGCCAATCGCGACACGATGGCTTCGCTAACGCTAAAAATAAACGCTACACAACAGACGCTAGCACTAAGGGCAACGCTAACGGCAACGATAACGGGAACGCTAAACGGTAAAAGCTAAGCGCTAACGCTAAACGCTAACACTTAACGCTAACGCTGAACGCTAACGCTGAACGCTAACGCTAGTGCTAAACGGTAACGCTAAACGCTAAAGCCTAATGCTAACGCTAAACGCAAATGCTAAACTCCTAAGCTAAACGCTTAACGCCAATGCCCAACGCTAAACGCTAACGCTAACGCTAGCGCTAACGCTGACGCTAACGCTAAACGCTAACGCTAACGCTAGCGCTAACGCTGACGCTAACGCTAACGCTAAACGCTAAACGCTAATGCTGAACGCTCAACACGTAAAGCTAACGCTGAACGCAAACGCTAGTGCTAAACGGTAACGCTAAACACCAAAGCCAAATGCTCACGCTAACGTTAACGCTAACACCAATGACAACGCCAACGCTAACCGTTACGTCAACTCGCCGTCGCCTTTCGTATTTACAGAACAGATACGACAGAATAAAAAAAATAACGCTGGACACAGCTCGACACCAAAAGCAAAATAGCACCTCGACAACAACAAAGAATAGCATTAAACCAAAACAAAAACAATATATCAAACAACAAAAATGAGGCGCGACAAGCAGGATGCGACAAGAAATACCGTACCGAGGAAGACAAGTGGACCAACCCGCGTCAACTCGGAAAAATGCACGCACGCTGTCAACAGCGAAGAAGACACTGCTGGTTGTCCGCGAGAGCAACATGTACTGCTGCAATCGCCGGCACACTGACGGCAGAATGGTAACGCCAACGACGACGCCAACGCTAACGCTATCGCAGACGCTATCGCAAACGCCAACACTAACACCAGCGCTGACACCAGTGCTATCGCTATGGCATGGCTAACACCAACGTCATTGCTAACGCCCATTGTCAACGCTAACGCTCATGCTACCTTGTGTCGAACCCCGGCACTCGCCCATGACGGGAAAAAATTACCCATGCTGATGAACAAAGTAACCTATACTGCTGCACCGCTACGGCTAACATCTACCGCTTCGTTTGACCTCGTTTTACGGCAGCGGCTAATGTTTCGCTTCGCGTGACCCTGCTTTTCCGAATCGGCTACGTATACATATCGTTTCGTGAAACCCTGCTTTACCGCAACGGGTATAACCTTGCAGTTCTTCAACGGCTCTATACACCGCTTCGTGGTTCCGTTGCGGGGTCTATAATTCACTCATTCCACGAACAACTAGTTTGTAAGAGTAAATGTATTGAGGGAGTGGGGGTGGGGGGGGGGGAGGGGCCAATTGAAAGAAGAAAAAAGACGTTTTACACATCGGTCGCGTGAGGGACGGCGATCGGAGTGTTCCCTCTGTTTTACCGCCTCCTCTACATCACTCGCCCACTAGCTGCCCGCCGGCGGTTTAACTTCGAACGGGCTTACCAACCGACCAACAGACCGACCAATATACCGATAGACCGATCAGCAGAGCGACCGACCAATATACCGACAGACCGATCAGCAGAGCGACCGATCGACCGACCGTTCGCTTGCGTGAGCTCGGCCGCCGGTCCAGTCCAGTCCGGTCCAGTCCGGTGGCTTCAACATACTACACGGCCACCTTTTCCTGGCTCTTACTCTTCAGCATCCTCTTGCGAGGGTAGACCCCGAACAAGCAACACTGAGGCGTGAAGGGTAACGCCAGTGGCAAAAACGGGCGACGGAAGAAAGCGTGAAATGTGGTGGGGAGGGGGGAGGAGGGGGGGGGGGGTCATTTCACGTGGAGGGAAAGCGCTTTGAGGGAAACAACAAGATGACCCCCGCGGCAACTACTGTAGCATAAATTTACCTGGTCTACAGCAGTACTAGCGAGAGGGGTGACACCGAGCGCTGCTCTGTACGCCTTGCCGCCGCTTGGAGGGCATCAAATCAACCAACCAACCCACCAACCATCCAACCAGCCCAGCGGCGCCATTGCACCCTGCCACGCGGTCGATGTCGATCTCTCCCGTAACGTCCACATCGCGCACATGTGCGCTGCTCAGCGACACCAGCAAAGCCAAACAATCGCACCGTTCGCAATCGTTGCGGGGGGAGGGGGGGGGGGGGGGGTCGCGCCAGGCACGGCCGTAGTCGTGTGACCCCTAGACCATCGCATCCTCCACAGTGCCGGGACGGAGCAAGTCGGGTTTTCACCGACCAGACAGGCATTGCTTGCACCAAGCGCGAAGCGAAACGTGAGGTGTTCGGCGAGTTGTGTGGAGGGAGAGCTGCATCCTACTAAAAACTGCTTGCGAGACGGGCTTCGGCGAATCGTGCGGACTTTCTTGAACATGGAAGACACCGTCGAACTAGTTGCGCGGGGGGGGGGGGAGGGGGGTATAAGGGACTCAAACGACAGAGTCGGCCCAAGGAACGAGGCAATGAGTATTTCCTGATGACGGCTCAACTCCTACAATTTCAGGGGCTGAGCTGAGGACCGGTGGTACCGTTGGGCGCAAAACGCTGTAACATGATACCAGCAACTGAAGCAGCAACAACAACAACAGAGGCAGCGACAGCGGGGGCAGAAGCCGTATCAATAGCAGCTCTCGCCGTGAGCAACACAACACAACGCGACGCAAAGCGATGCAACGCAACGCAAGCAGCAGCAGCGTCTCCCACGCGTGTGCCCGACGCTCAGCGCCATAGGCGCGACTAGCCCGGTTGGCCCGGTTGGTACGGTTACACGATCAAACATGCTACAGCAGGAGACCGCCGTGTGCCTCCTTGACTGACAGCCCCCTACAGTAAAACCAGTACAATGAGGCCAGGAAATACCTCGATGCGCCCAAAAAGACCGGTCGTTTTTGTACTTGACTGGTCGTCCCCTACACCAAACTCAGCATAACAAGGCCAAAAAAAGCTTGACGCGTCAATAACAACGGTCACGCTCCCCCTCTACACAAAAACCAGTGAAACAAGGCCAAACCAGGTCCTTCCCGCGTCCCGTCTCTCATGTACAATAACAATACCTGGTACCAGGTATATAGTTTGGTTTACGATGTAAAGCATGTCTCCCCAATGATAAACAGTAGCGTATTTTAGGTTCAAGGTTCAGTGTACAGCGAGGAGCGAGCGCTGTGACCTGCAAGGTGCTAAAGGCGACGCCCAAGATGTTGGGCACGTAGATGAATAAGTTGTCCGTGACCATCCCGTACCAAAGCCACAGCGACGCGCAAAGCAACGAGACCGACGCGAGCATCCACGAAAGTCCCTCCGTGGAACGTCGACCGACCACCTGCGAGGCGTGGGAGAGGCGCGGCGGCGGAAGGGGCGTAATTGTAGGGGTCGAGGTAGGGGTAGGGATAAGTGTAGGGGCAAAGGGGTAAAGGGGGGGGGGGGGGGTACACGATCTTATGCATGGCCGGAGTCGTATGACCATAGGCCCTCGCATCCCTACAAGGCCGGGACGGAGCATGTCGGGTTTTCACCGACCCGGTAGACAGTGCTTGCACCAAGCGCGAAGCGCCGTTAGGTGTTTGGCGAGTCGCATAAAGGATGAGCTGCATCCCACCAAGAACCGCTTTTGAGGCGGACTAGCATATGGAATGACAGCTTCAATGGGGAGGGGGGGGGGGTATACTTTTATTATGTATGACCGTAGTCGTACGACCATAGATGCTCGCATCCCTACAATGCTGGGACGGAGCACGTCGGGTTTTCACCGACCGGACAGGCATTACTTGCACCAAGCGCGAAGCACCGTAAGGTTTTGGGCGAGTCGCATGAAGGGGGAGCTGCATCGTACTAAGAACCACTTTTGAAGCGGATTTTGTTGCATATGGATGACAGCGTCAGTTAAGCAATTTTGGGGGGTGTACTCGATATCATGCATGGCCGTAGTCGTATGAGCATAGACCCTCGCATTCCTGCAATGCCCGGACGGAGCACGTCGGGTTTTGAACGACCAGGCAAGACATCGCTAGCACCGAGCGCAAAGCGCCGAGGGAATGTGGCGAATCGCACATGAAGAGTGAGGTGCATCCTACTAAGAATCGCTTGTGAGGAGGACTTTCTTGCATACGGATGACAGCGTCAAATGGTTTGATTTGTTTTCCGGTGTGGCCACTTCCAGCGACAATGATGGGCTTACTGTGTAACTGCCTCGCGCGTGCCTTACGGTAAACACTGTAGTACAGCCATTCCTCTTGTGCGGACTTGAGGTTCTCCACCCTGCACAAATGATCCGTAACTCGACCGCCAGCTGCGGCGACCGCAAAAATAAAAAACGCTATGTACCGTGATTGGCTAGCTCACGTAGTGAGAGGCATGTTTTACAGTGTCGTTGCCAACCGACGTCAACCCAACTTATATAGGGGGTAAAACGGGAGGGGGAGGGGTATATGGGCAAAAATTAGCGCTTGGGCTGTTGGTGTCATCGCGAGGCAACACACAAGATGACGAGATGAACATCGGTACATTTTTTTCAGGCGTTTTAGAAACCTCTTGAAGCTGTCCCCTATCCCCCCGCACTCGCTGACACCTCTGTTCTTGTCGCGCGCGACCTTTTTCCTGCAACGTCGCGCCGCCGCTTGATCTCAGTTCTAACGCACACGTCACAAAATTTCACCGAGCAAGCCCCCCTCCCGTCCCCCCTCCCCTCTCTCCCACCCTCAACCCCACCACCTCCCCATCCCTTCCTGCTTCGCCTAACCCCGCTCTCCCTTCTCCTACCAAACCTAAACGATACCGGCTAGAATATATATACCGAGCAACTCCCCTTGCCGTCCACCTTCCGTCCCCCCCCCCCCCCCGCTCCTCCCCCGCCCCACCCCTCCCCCCCCCCTCTTCCCATCCTTCTACCAACCCTCCGGTCTTCCGCACCTTGACAATCTGTGCGAGGGGAGCGGCGTACTGCAAGGCCGTCGAGGTCGAGGCCGCCACCCCCGAGTACTGCTGTACACGGTCGTCGGGTATGTCCCGAGGGTTAGGGGAGAAGCTCCCCAAACAAAATGTTATAATTACGCTGTTTTTGTGTTGTGTTGTGTCGGAGTGGTTTGTGTTTATTCCGTCGCGAGAGGGAGAGGGAGAGGGAGAGGGAGAGGAGAGAGGGAGAGGGAGAGGGAGAGAAGAGAGGGAGAGGGAGAGAGGGAGAGGGAGAGGGAGAGGGAGAGGGAGAGGGAGAGGGAGAGGGAGAGGGAGAGGGAGAGGGAGAGGGAGAGGGAGAGGGAGAGGGAGAGGGAGAGGGAGAGGGAGAGGGAGAGGGAGAGGGAGAGGGAGAGGGAGAGGGAGAGGGAGACGGAGAGGGAGAGGGAGAGGGAGAGGGAGAGGGAGAGGGAGAGGGAGAGGGAGAGGGAGAGGGAGAGGGAGAGGGAGAGGGAGAGGGAGAGGGAGAGGAGAGAGGGAGAGGAAGAGTGAGAGGGAGAGGGAGGGAGAGAGGGGGGGGGGGAGAAGGGCAAGGAGGAGGACAAGCAGAACGATAACGGAAAGGAAATAAGAGCAAGAACTAAAAACAAGAAGGAGAAGAAGAGGAATGAAGGGAGTAACATTGCGGAGCAGGACAGGGACAAAAACATGGAAGAATTGCCCTGGAACGCCTGTATCTAACGGTGCAGGATTTACTTATGATAGGGCCTACCGCTGGTAATACGAACGCGGGGGAGCAGGAAAGGACGGCGTATTACTTGGGGAATACTTTTTGGCGTAGGGAACAGGGGTTTAGGGCGAGGCATAGCCAAGCCCCACTCGTTCAGACCTTTCATCGGGGTCGTACTTGGATAATACAAAGCTGCTCTTACAACAACAAAAACACAAACCACTCATATCATGTGTGTGTGTTCTTCACATTAAATCGCTCTTTCTCTTTCTGCCCAGTGTCATTGCTGATGATTCTTCAATCCTACGATAGAGGTCCACCCGATATTTTCTGAGGCTCCTCACTTGAGGAGCTCCATACTAATAGTAAGTCACCCGAGAACTGACTTCAGCAAAAATCAAACTGCATCCCGATGAATAACCTCATGGCCCAATCATACAATAACGTCATTTTTCGAAATAAGGTTGGCATTCCGACGATTTTGGGCTAAGGAGCCCCGTCATTCAGAAAACATTTACCTACTGGAGCGGGAACGTGCTACCTCTATCATAGAACGCGGGGAGAGATAGATGCATCACGCGTGAGTGCCAACCTGGAAGGGGCACCCAACGGTGGAGTTTTTCCCCAAGCAACCTCTACACACCAAAAAGAAGCCTGGACTTCATACAGTACGTACACACGACGAGTATACCTTGTATGAAACGGAGAAAGCACGAAAACAGAAGAAGGAAAAAAAAAAAAAATGAAAAATCGCGATACCACGATACATAAAAAGGAAAGCACATGCCTGGTACGTATGACAACACTGCTGTTGTCGCAAAACAAAAACAAGAAAACAAAAAACAAAAAAACCGGTTGGAGAAAACGCGATGCCGAACGCGCTCTGAGGAAAAGACGAACGAAGACTAAAACGAAAAAAATACCGATTATTTTCCGTGTCAGGTAGGTAGGTCACTTGGGCCAACTCCGCGCAACACACGCCAGAACATGATACATTCGAAGCACATACGCATCATTCGTGCTGCCGTACGCCTGTTGTCTGCTTGCATCATGCTTACCGCACAACCATTCTGGCCAGAAATGCTGCCAGGTATGTTTCTACATTTTGTTACGAACTAGGTGTCCCTTGTATTTACGGTCAGACTATAGTAACAACTACTAACACGTACGTTTCGTTATCTCTCTTTCATAGAATATGTACGTACTTCATGTCGTATCCAGTGGCACGTACGATGCATGACATGGCATTGCGTTGTCTACTCTGCTTACTGCATAAAAACAATGCAGTGTCTCTGTGGCGTAGTTTTGTGACCACATAACTTGTAAACTTTCTAGGATCGAAGAATCGGCCCGGACACCGGTTGTGCTGGATGTCGACGGGTACAAAAAACGGTTTAACCCTTTCAAGTACCGCAGTCCCGTTTGGGGGACAAACTACTTAAGAAATTGACTGGATTGTCCCCAAAACGTTACTGCAGTTCTAAAAGGGTTAATGTGAGGAACACACACACACGCGTACCCCGCTGGGACGGATTTCAGAGGTGGTTTCCCCCCAAAAAGCACCTTTTAAGGAGGGGGGCACACACAACGAAATAGACATTACGTGTGCCAAGGCACAGCAGCAGTAGTGGTATTGGAAAATATTTTGTCGAGACCATACGATACAAGCGTCACTCGGCAAAGTACATAGTTCGGAGTATAGACACTGCGTCTTCCCGCCGTCGAGAAAACCGGGCTTCGAAGTTCGTCGGAGGGGGCATGCGCTTAATAAGGGGGTCGATTGGTCTTCGTACGTATTCATGTCCAAACCAACCTTACACAATTTCCGCTCAGACGGATACATTTAATTTTCCTCCCCTTTCACCGAAAACATGTCCCTCATTGACCACTTGCGCGCCTAGGGTCAAGTGTCGAGGGCGCAGGTCCGGGTGGTGGGACCAGGTCTGAGTGAGACTACGGGCGCCAAATTAGGGAGCGGGCTGGTCAGTGGAAATCTTGCGACCGCTTGGACGGACCGGCAAAAGATCTGGCGACTGAAAGCGACGACGAAGGAGAAAAGGCGAGGTGGTTGATTGGCTGACGCACCGTTGTGGAATCCAACGAACCAATCTGCTTCTCCGAGCCCCGTTGCTGCTGAAACCAGACAACACCCCTTTTCTGCGCGGGCTAGGGAGAAGGGGACGCCGGTCTGCCCCACGCCGCTTCGTACTGCCGGCTGGGCAACTAACTGCTGTCTGCTTGCGCTGCCCCAGCTAGCGCTGTGGCTCCACAACTCCTCGGAAGCAGGCGCATGGGTATCAATATATAGAGCGACACCGGTCTCCCCTGCGTTGACGGCACGAAATCATCGCGGCCGCTGCGTTTCGTGCTCCCGCGGTTGCTCTCACGCACCTCCTCTCCTGGTTAGGCGGCGCTGCTCCGCGTGGTTCTGCTGTTGGTTGTGGTGGTGACTCAAGTCTGCTGTGGTTGTTGTTGTTGTTGCCTTCTGCGGCTCGGTGTGCTGCAATTATGGTTGTATTGTTTTCGTTGCTGCCCTCCCCCTGTTGGGTAGGTTGGTTACGGTGACCGCCGTCGCTTCTGCTGCTGTTTCTTGCTGCGAAAAAAGTTCCACGAACTATTCACGTACGTCCTGATTTTATTGGACTGAAACCCGAGAAGTGTATATTCCAGAGGTTATGATGTTCTCACATTATGTAACAGCTCATTTTCCGTAAAAAATCTGCCTACGGTCACACAGCATAATCTCACTTTAATTCCAAGTAATGCGCCCTCAAAACGGGAGGTGAGGCCCTCAAGAGGCTCAAGACGAACTAAAATACCGCTGGTACCTGGTACTTTTCAGCGTGGGGAACTTTTCCTTGAGGCTGTCCGGCAAAGGGGCAAAAGCGCCGTCAACAGACATACCGGCACACACAATCATATGTGTACGATATACGTACAAGGTTCCCCTTCGAAGTCGTTCGGAAATCTGGTGTGACGCAAGGCAAAATTCCGATGACGTTTCGTGCAGCTGAGCAATACGAAAGGCCCACCGGCCGTACATTTTTTTTCAAAGTCTATACAGCCTAAAAAATGAAAGGCGTAACAGACCAGCGAAAGGAAATCGGTGCGCCTTCCGCCCGCTACCCTCGCTCACAAGGAATAACAAAACAAAAAAGAGGTGAATGAAGCGGACAGAGGTCCACATTTAGGTGGATACCGATGACGTGAAAACCCCTTGGAAAAAATAGTGGAAAGGAAAAAAGATACTCGAAGAAGAAAAAAAAAAATATGAAACAGACGGTAAACGGAGAGGAAAAATAAAATAAAATACGAAAACGAAAAAAAATACGAACGTAACTCCATCGCGTGGAGGTCGTCCCAGACGCCATGACAATTTTCTCGCATGTATATATATAGGCTGGCTCTCTGAGGTGCAATCAAGCAAAAGGCCCGAAAAGAACACGGGTGTCAATAATTATTGCTGCAGTATCATACAGGCAAGCATCACAAGTCTGATGCATGTTGGTGTGTTTTGCGTACCAGACAGCCAAGAAGGTTGCCGCGAACATGTTGTACGTCGCCGCCTTTCTGGCGGGCGGTTCCACCGCCCAGGCGTACACCGCGCAGTAGTACACGGACAAAAAAAATCCGAACAGGTTGGTGATGACCGTCGGAAAAAAATCTCCCACGCACAGCCCGTAGATTACCCTGCAGTATATATACGTGCGTGACACGCAAGGGGCAAGGGAGACGCGAGACACGCACGGGGCACGGCAGACGGAACATGAAAAACCGGAGAGGGGAACGAAAAAAAACTGATTCATATTATGCGTACGAGTGTAGACTGCCAGTACATATTAGTGTATAAGAAACAGAGCGAAACGAGGTGGGGAGGCGGCAGGCGGCGGGGGGGCGGGGGGGGGTGTACTCAACAGGAGAGATGTACTCGATCTCATGTATGGCCGTAGTCGTATAACCATAGACCCTCGCATCCCTACAATGACGAGACGGAACATGTCGGGTTTTCACCGACCAGCCAGACATTGGGGGGGGGGGGCAGGGAGGGGGCAGGGAGGGGGAGGGGAGGAGGGGGCGAGAGAGTGGAGGGCATCGAGCCACGTTTTCGGTGCTCGGCTTGGGCTCCCACTTTCTTTTGAGAAGAACACTACACACCTTCGATTGAATTGATTCTGCTGTTCGTGCGCTGACGACAATACTGTAGTGCTACTGCTGTTGCTGCTGCTACTGCTGTACAATGGCGCACGACCCATGGTGGAACAGACGGACAATGGGGAAACACACAAAATATGCATTCACCACGAGCACCATTGAGGAGGTGTCAAGCAAGTTGAATCGTACAGAGCAGCACAAGGAATGCGATTGATAAACACGTGCACGCGCAGCTCCTGTCCATGCGATACTATTCGTTCGCATTAATAGTGGGTTCGTCCACGGCTTCCGCAGGACACCATGCCAGGTACAGCAGTGTAGATACCATGAAACACTTGTGACGAGACGACGCACACCCCTCCGGAAGAATTTCGCGACGGGGAAAGTGTAAAGATAAAAGCGACGCGTCTATGGACACAGATCTCGTCATTCTCGTTGGGTGCGCCCCCTGCCTGGCCTTGGGATCAAATTGTCTCGGGGAACATTATCCCAGGCGAGGGTGTATGTGTTATATTGCGTGTTAGACTACCTGGTATGCGGTAAGGCATAGCAGCGGATAAAACAGCACCACAGCAGCAGGATGACAACCGGTACCTTGTACGATGTAATGACATTTTTGCCGCTCCTTCCCCGATCGATGCTCGCTCTTCATGCACACTACTACTGCTGTAGTCTGTGTATGAGGGACGATGCAACGCATGATACATACATATCTACGATACAGCAGTCTGATACAATCTGGCCGCTTTCCTCCCTCCCCACTCGTCGTTCGCCCTTTGTTCGCCAATTACAATCCATGTGCATACCTGGTACCAAGCGACGATCTGGTAGGTATTTGTGAGATATGAGAGGTCCGATTACAAGCAAATACGAGTACTCGAGCAAACACTCGACGTAAATGTTGTGCAAGCTCGTCGAAAGTTGTATATACAACGAAGGGCTGGATCGTTCGCGGTATGCGTATATTAATAGCATATACTGGTACGGTGTATGTACGAGTACGCAACCGAAAGTCAGGGCCAAAAGAGGCAAGAGCCTCCCGGTGCTCCGTCTCGAAAGGGATGCGTGGTCAATGGTCAAATGACCAAGGCAGGCAACATATTAGTACCCCCCTCCCCCCCACCGGCTCGCCCCCCCCCCCTGTCGACTACCAGAGGGTATGTGATACAGTATACCAGGTAAGAGACATAATGAGCGCCCAAATGCTCAGTAGCAGTCAAGTTGATAGTGAGTCTTCCTAAGGTGGCTATTTAGGCACTCTGATTGGCTATGGGCAAAAAAAATATATACGCGGCCCAATCAACCTGGAGTCTTCCCCAGCCACAGCATCCCGAGCCGGTCGAATCAACCTAGAGTGTTTCCAAGCACAGCATCCAAGCAGGCCGAGCCAATCTAGAGTCATTCCAAGCGCAGCATCTAAGATTGGCTCGGGTCGGAGGGTCGACATTAACCCCCCGTAAAGATTCACTATCAAGGTGTGACCACCCCTCCAAAATGTTGGAGATGTCTCTACTAGGAGTTACCAGTAGGAAACTAGGAGTTAGGAACGGCGCTCCGTCTCGAAAGGGATGCGTGGTCAATGGTTAAATGACTAAGGTGGGCAACAAATGAGTACGCCTCCGCCCTCCACCCCTTCAATGGCACCAACGCGCGTGCTTGGGCTATATATATATAGGTACTGCTATCGTTGTAAACTACACCTGCACCTACTGTATATGTAACCGAACCGAACCGAATCGAATCGAACCGAACCGAATCGAATCGAACCGAACCGAATCGAATCGAGCCGAACCGAAACGGACCGAACCGGACCGGACCGAACCGAACCGAACCGAACCGAACCGAACCGAACCGAACCGAACCGAACCGAACCGAACCGACTCAAACCGACTCAAACCGAACTGAACCGAACCGAACCGAACCGAACCGAATTGAACCGAATCGAATCGAACCGAACCGAACCGAACCGAACCCAACCGAACCCAACCGAACCGAACGAAACCGAACCCAACCGAACCCAACCGAACTATATGTACCTGCGTACAGTAGCTGCATATGCATAGTTCATGCGCTGCTGCTGCTGCTACAGGTCTAGAGAACCTCTGCCTCTTGTGAAGCGTCTACTAATGCTTGAAAACTCACCACAGCGACGAGTTCGCCCACATGCACACCAGCGGGAACACGGATCGCTCGCCCACGTGCTTGCTTCGCCGAACCTCTGCAACCCAAAAAAAACGCAGCAGCAGCACCAACAGCAAAGTCAAGAGGGGTGCCCGTACGGCACATGTTTTTTTCCACATTCACAGCAGCCTGCCAAGACACGACGATCAAATAAACGGCATCGCAAAAACCGTGGTTTCTCACTCCGTTCACTCCAGAGTACCTGGTATTAGTAGTATGTTACCAAAAATCGCCTGCGGTAAGCAGGGGGTGGCAGGCCCACCAGTACCAAGTACCTATCTGCGGCAAGGCGAGTGAGGGTGACACAAACGATACCAAACCACCGCGTGGTGCAGAGCTTGGCGTCGCTTGGTCAGATCGCAGAAAAACTTCGCATCATCGCAGAACATCGGGCAGGCGAACGGTGTGAGGCGCGTGCGGAGTATCGCCACCCGCCACTACATACGGCTGTTGCACTGCTGTTGTACAGGATAGACCAAGGTCATCCCCACAGTCGTTGCCCGGCCGTGGCTGGCCGCAGTCGGTTAGTACCGCGCCCCTTGTGTACTGGTATATCTTGGCGTGGGCCTCAACCCTCTTATTAAGACTGCAGTTCCGTTTCGGGGACATAATACTTGGAGTTAGAGTGCTTTGTCCCCAAAACGGGAGTGCAGTCCTAGCAGACCTGGAGTAAAAGGGAATAATTCGTTCTACTGTAGTTCGTTTTCTCCCATCGAGACACTTTTCTTTTTTCAAGCCTGTTTTGTGACCACGCGCCTGGGCTGGATTTCAGGATTTTTTTAATGAGGGATTTGTGAGAACATCATCATCATGAATAGCGGGCAAGACGTATACATAAGCGGACGGCACCGAACGGCTTGCTTGGGATGTTGATTGATATTTACAGTCTGTCGCTCTTCGCAAGAAGCGCAACTGCCGGAGCTCTGCCGAATATATAATAAATACTCTGTACTCTCTCACATCACATCGTGATAAACTTGCGCAATCGCGCCATTGCGCAATAATTGCGCTTGTTCGCTTTGTTGTTTCTAGGGATGAGTTTCATTTTCGAGAAAACGATAAACAAACAGATTTATTAGCTTCCGCGCGTAAGACGTATGTACGAGACACCTTTTTCTAATCACAATACGACCCCACGAGTACGCAGCGCAGGAATATAATAATTAATAGTGGTCCGGTGCCTGTGGCGCTGCGCCCCCCCGAGCGGGAGGGTCGCCGGAGGCCAATAATTTGCGATATATGCGCGAATACATTCCCGAAAAACAAGTAACACAAAAGTAGTAGTGCGTGTGAACGCCTCCCTAACCTCGAAAAGGCGTGTATTGGGATCAGAACCTAATTTTGTTTGGTTCTACTACATATAGGCGAAAAAGAAAAAGGGCCTAAAAACCAAAATTCGCCTGCGACGAATTCCAAAAGGGGGCTCCAAAAAAAAAACGTCAAAAAAAGGCGAATTTGACAAACAGTACGTCATAAAAGAAAAACGCCTACGGCGAAAAAGAAAGGCCGCAACATTTTTTTGGGCCTGCGGCCGCAAACGGTTGTGGCGGAAAATGGCTATTTTGACCAAAATGTTGCGCCAGCGCAGCAGCTAATTATATCCCTGATGCAGTGTGTACTGTAGTGTATGTAGTCCATCCGCCTCAAATTTTCCAACAACACTCGAGCACCACAGTACCAGTTGAGTTTCTCTGGTTCGGTGGGATAGGTCAAGATTTTCAGAAGCGCCAAACTAAAGCATTTAAAAATAAAATAAAATGTTAATAGTGCTGTACTTTCGCCTCTTGTCTGTAAAAGACGTGTAAATCTGGTTCGAGAATACGCGTATGCCTGGTATATTGGAGTTCGTGGATTCCACACAGAAATTCTGAACACCGACTCTTAAATATATATATTTTTCCCATCCATTTCGCCCTCCTTTTCTCTCTCGACCCTGCCCTACAACTATTATAGCAGTACGAGTAGCAATAATACGAAGTGCTGCTTGTACATGTATGTACAGAACAGGTATCACGTAAATACTGAGCAACAACACATTGTCGAGCTGGTGAACGACGGCCACGGTGAGCACCGGGCTTAACGCGAGGCGGGCGACGGGGTCTCACTGTGGCAGAGTAAGGGAAGCTTTAACCGGACCGAATCGGTGGCGAGGTGGTCGCGAGAGGGGTGGGCGGCGTGGTGGGTGGCGTACGAGGCTGAGAGAGAAGCTCTGCTGCTCGAATTTTTTCTTTGTTGACCGGTGCAAGGTGTTCCAATCAGGCCAAAACAATATTGCATGAGAGGGGACGGGATTTTTTTTTCTTTCCGAATTTTTCAGTTTCATGCATTTTCGCTGTTTTTGCGGTGCTGCTGCCTGTGCCGTGCTGTGCTTTCTCTTTCGTACATACCGGTACAGCATATCAAAAGGAGAAAATAAATACCCTACCTGGGGTATGTACGTAGGTACGACATGTGATGTGAGCGAGCGTAGCGTATGTGGCGTCCGAGCTGTTTTCTCCTGAAGCATGGCGGCGGGACTCTTGGCAATATTAAGTCGCCAATTTGCAACTACGATCAGAAAAAAAACATATTTAATCATGGACCTGTCCGCTTCTCATATAATACTAAGTAGTAATTCAATGAGCGACGCAACATGAGTCGACGGCGGTTATTTTTGCTTGTTTCGTGATGAGCCAAAGGTCCGCTGTGCTTTAGATACTATTATTAATAATATCAGGTACACTCTACTTTCAGATGGAGCTGCAGTCCCGTTTTGGGGGACAACCTATAACCTATAACGGGTAGGCTGGGCCGTAACTGGCCCGAGTCCGGCGGGAAGGCCTCATAGCCTAGGTTTTTGTTAGCGGGTGAGCTCGCGCAAGTCCCACACTACCCGGGAGAGATGACTCTTCCGGGTGGCTATCTCCACCGCACCTGCCCCTCTCGGGGGTCAGGTCGGGTCAACGTGCCCAAGCGCCAGTAGTAACAGCAGCTCGTGTGCTGATGTTGCAACGGGAGCTATAAGTTAGATTGACACACGACACGGGAACGTGGAAGTGTGGTGAGCTTAAGCTTTATTTTTACCAATCCGCCAGAGGATTGAAAAAATATAATATACCAGGTATATATATATTACGTAATAATAGTCAAATTATAAGTAGCTGGACCACGAGAATTCAAAAGGCTTTTTCGAAAATGTTCAAAACAGTCAAAAGCAACCGTTGTCTACCGTGCTACAACTCACACTCGTGGAACCACCTGTGGAATGTTATTGTTTCCCGTAGTCTAATCAAAGTAATGGGTTGTAATTATTTATTTTCCGAATTCGGGGAGACGAAATAATGGTACAGAGTAGACTCTTGTCCCCCCCTCTACACTACGGCGGTTACTGCCTTGTGTTTTCATCGCCAAGAGCGTGCTGCCCCTTCTCCCCTCGTCGACTCGCATCAACCAAAAAAAACTCGTACGTAATATTATCGAGGTGTGGACGTGGGTTGTGAAGCGCCGTATCCTCGATCCATTTCCCAGATTTTTTTCTCGATGGATTTTGTCCCCTCCTGATTTCTATGCATCTGCGAATACAGCCTTTCAAGGTGGGCTTGTGTCATGGTATTCATGATCCCGTTTCCCTCTATTGTCGAGGAGGCGTGTTTCTGATGAAACGCGCCACGCAAATAATTTATATAAAACCCCCCTTCTCTCAGAACTCTCTGAGAGCCAGGAAAGTGGGAATCACCAAGATGATAAGACATCACTCTCTGTGAATGAGTACACACGTCTAGGCCGACCTGCATTGCAGTAGTTGGGCCTGCCCTATGCTGCCCCTATTGTTATCCGGTAATCAGTACCTGGTATATACTACAAGGCGCTTCGCTCCGCGGGCGGCCTACGCCACCCGCTACGCTCGCTCAGGAAGGAAAAAAGTACATCAAACTATGCGAAGCGAACAGAGGTCCACGATTTAATTTAGTTTTTTCAATGATCGTAATTGCAAACCGTCGACTTGATAATGCCAAGAGTCCCGCCGCCATGCTGCAGGGAAAAACAGCTCCGACGCCAGCTCAGACGCCACATACGCTTCGCGTCGCGGATGTCGTAAGTACGTACATATCCCAGGTAGGGTACTACTTACCTGGTATTTTCTTTCTTTTGATATGCTCTAGATGTCTGTACTCGTGTGTACCTGGTACGAAGAAAGCGAAAACACATACGGCACAGCAGCACAGCAAAAACAATGAAAAAAACGAAAATTCGGAAAGGGGGAAAAAAAAGCCGTCCCCTCTCGTGCAATAATTTTCTGCCTGATTGGAACACCTTACACCCGGTCAAAAAGAAGAAAAGAAAAAAATCGAACATAAGAGCTTCTCTCTCAGCCTCGTACTCCGCCCGCGCCCCTCTCGCGACCACCTCGCCACCGATTCGGTCCGGGTAAAGCTTTTATCACTCTCGGCCACAGTCAGCCCCGTCGCCCGCCTCGCGTGAAGCCTGGTGCTCACCGTGGCCGTCCTTCGCCAGCTCGATAACGTTGGTGTTCGAACTGCACAGCTCCCTCTTCCAACTTCAGCGTGGTCGCAAAAATAAGCACCGCTTGAATATGATCTTGCAATCCCGAACGACCCTTATAACTCGTACATACTCTATCAAAAGTCATAAATGGAGGGCCGGACAAAGCCCGTTCATGCATCCCACGTGTCTCGAGGCACACGCGACGCCTAGGCACGAAAGCGGCGACCGCGCTCCTTGCAACTCCCCCTTTACCCGCCAAGACCCGCTGACACCCGCGACGGCTCTCCCGCGGTGCCGTGCTCGGAGTACACGCACGCACACGAAACGAAAGAAGGAAAAAGGAAAAAAGGACGTGCCAAGAGAAATGGAGAAAACAACGAACTGCTGGAAAGGTCCGGCAAGTAGTAAAAGCTGCCTGATTGGAACACCTTACACCCGGTCGAAAAGAAGAAAAGAAAAAAATCGAACAGAAGAGCTTCTCTCTCAGCCTCGTACGCCGCCCGCCCCTCTCGCGACCACCTCGCCACCGATTCGGTCCGGGGAAAGCTTTTATCACGCTCTGCCACAGCCAGCCCCGTCGCCCGCCTCGCGTGAGGCCCGGTGCTTACCGTGGCCGTCGTTCGCCAGCTCGATAACGTACTGCACAGCTCCCTCTTCCAACTTCAGCTTGGTCGCAAAAATAAGCACCGCTTGAATATTATCTTGCCATCCCGAACGACCCTTGTAACTCGTACATACTCTATCAAAAGTCATAAATGGAGGGCCAGACAAAGCCCGTTCATGCATCCCACGTGTCTCGAGGCACACGCGATGCCTAGGCAAGAAAGCGGCGACCACGCTCCTTGTAACCCCCCCTCTACCCCCCAGCACCTGCTGATACCCGCGACGGCGCCGGGTCCTTCGGCGGTGCCGTGCTCGGAATACACGCACGCACACGAAACGAAAGAAGAAAAAAATAAGAAAGGCCCGAGAAAACAAAGAACCGCTGGAAAGGTCCGGCAAGTAATAAAAGGAGGCGGTTTGGAAGTGGGAGCTCTGAGAGGCCAGGGATGTACCAACCGAGCACGCTCAGGGGTTGAGATCTAAGTAAGTATTTCTATATACGTGAGCTGAACAAGGGACTGGAGATATTTCCGGGGATTTCTTCTTATTTCAGGAAAGTGTTGAGTGATCAAAGATTGAATCATGCTGCACATTAATGTCGGAAGGCAAGCATATTATAGCAATAATGGAAATATGATAAACAGGTACTTAAATAAATATGGGCAAAAATAAGCGTCTTCAAGGTCATTTTCTTCAAGAATGTATGCGATAAAACTTGGACAAAAACGTTTGATTTTGGATTTTATCTGGTGTGGCGAACGCTTCGTCTCGCTCGTCCTTGCGCGGCTTGGAAAAAAATGTGTGTTCAGACAGGTTCAGAGAAACGCACTTTGTTCGTGAGATATTCATCAGTTTGCCGAAAATGACTGCCTGTGATTGCTTCTGGGTCGATTTTGGCCGGCCCTGGACATTTTTTTCCAAATGCATCAATTTGGCGCAATAACTACTTGAATTTAATATGTAGAAACATATTTTTCTTTCTCGTCCGTACTCAGCATCGATTCCTCTTTGTCATTGCGGTCACACGAATGAATTTGCTGGAGAGTTCTTCACTTTCTGTTATCACGGGGGACCATAGTTAATAGGACCAAATATTGTTAGTACAAATGGTAAATATATAGGTTTTTATGTTTACCATAGGTCCTACCGGTATTAACTATGGTCCCCCGTAATAGTCGTTTATTAGAAGAACACTACGAGTACACGTAAACATTGTCGGATGGCAAGCATAATAATAACAATATGCAGTACAGAGTATGCATGTACCAGGTATAGTTATGTGGCTGTGACATTTTTTTTTTCAAGTTTTTTTTCTTCAAAGTGACTATTAATACCTGGAACATTTTACGAACAGTATCGTACGCAGTCATTGTGCCGGACTACACGTTATACTCGTACAGAACATGAGAAGGTTGGCATCGCAGCGGTGGACTGCGGACAAATCGGCGTTCGCTGCTTGTCCAGTACCAGCGGGGTGGTAAACACAGCAGGGTGGACATGCGGGACTACAGCAGTATTGCAGACCGAAGACGGCTACACACAACTTAACCCTTTTAGAACCGCAGTCCCGTTCTGGGGACAATCCAGTAAAATTTCAAGTAGTTTTGTCCCCAAACGGGACAGCGGTTCTAAAGGGGTTAAACGATACTGCTGCTGCCGCTGCTGTGTTGATCCGCAACCAGAACAACCACAATAGATACATCAGGCACCAGATACGTATCATATAAAGACGGAATCTGATGACCAAACATACGACAGATGCTCTCACCCTCGAATTCGTGCAGAGGCGCCACAAACAGCAGGCAAGCGGCGCACAGCGCTAGCATCTTAACTACGCCCTCCATGATCGCAGTGGTCACCAAGACCAGCCGACACTTCCTGAGTCCCGACCACGTGAGACGTAAAGCTGCAGCGTCGAGTTTTTCTGTCAATTTTTCTGCTTTTGTTTGGTGGTGTACCGTTTACGGTCTTCCCCGAGTGTGTCCCGCCTGCGGTATGAAACTCCCTTCTAGCGCGACTACGAGCGATACATGTTTGTTCTGCTCCACTCTGTATACCCAGGCTGGGAGAAACAATTGCCCCCCAGGGACCAGGAACCGCAAACCGCAGGTGTTGTTCTTTGGATTTAGGATGGCGCAGGCAGCCACCGCTCTCTTCTCTCTCACGGGAAAGGTGATATCTCTACCGCATGTTGTATCGGTGCTTGGTGTACGATTGCGAGCACGATTTCGTACAACAGTATGAAAGAGGATGCGTCGTTGCACTTGCTTCAGCCGCGACAAACAGCGTAGACTCTCTCGGAATGATCGCTGTACGGGTACCTGGTATATGATACGAGTACAGCAGTTAGTCACGTAGCGTTAGTGCGTGGTGCTTGGCCCGTGCACGCAGATCCCATGCCAGCATGCCAGTAAGCAGCACCTGCACTCAACAGCAAACGACCAGTCCGTCTACCTGCCCTGTATTGAGGTACGAGCACCATTAATAGGGTACATGACAAGGCGATTCGCTCAGGAAGGAAAAGTACATCAAATTATGCGAAGCGAACGGAGGTCCATGCTTGAACATTCCCGGGTACCTAGGTACCTGGTATAGTTTTTGATTATTAATAGTTGCAAACTGGCGACTTGAAAATGCCAAGAGTCCCGCCGCCATGCTTCAGGAGAAAACAGCTCGAACGCCACATACGCTTCGCGTCGCGCGCGGTTCGCTCACATGCCGTACGTACATACATACCCTTCGTAGGTACGTAGGGTACGTACTTATTTTATTATTTTGAGTAACTGCTGAATGTACATGCACGAAAGAGAAAGCACTGCAGTATGGCACATCAGTATGTGGCACAGCAGTATGGCATTTCGGAAAGAAAAAAAAATCCCGTCTCATGTAATAATTTCATGCCTGATTGGAACACCTTGCACTGGTCAAAAAAGAAAAAATCCAGCAACAGCAGAGCTTCTCTCTCAGCCTCGTACGCCGCCCGCCCCTCTCGCGACCACCTCGCCGCCGATTCGGTCCGGGTAAAGCTTTCCTCACTCCCTGCCACAGTGAGCCCTGTCGCCCACCTCGCGTGAAGCCCGGTGCTCACCGTGGCCGTCGTTCGCCGGCTCGACAATGTTGTGCTCAGACTGCGTACCTCTCTCTTTGAGCTTCAAGCCCCGTCGCAAAAATAAACACCCCTTGAATATTATCTTGCAACACCGAACGAACCTTATAAACTCGTGCATACTCTATCAAAAACCGCAAATGGAGGCCAGGCAGAGCCCATTCATGCTTCCCTCGTGTCTCGAGGCACACGCGACGCCTAGGCACGAAAACGACGACCGCGCTCCTTTCAACCCCCCCTCTATACCCGCCGCCATCCGTTGACGCCCGCGACGGTGCTGGGCTCGCCCGCGGTGCAGTGCTCCGAGTACACGTACGCACACGAAGCGAAAGAAGAAAAAAGGGGGAAAAAAAAAATGAAAGTGCCAAGAGAAATGGAGAACATAAAGACCCGTTGGAAAGGTCCGGGAAGTAATAAAAGGAGGCCATTTCCAAGTGGGAGCTCTGAGAGGCCAGAAATGTACCAACCGAGCACGCTCAGAGAGATGTCTGTAAGTATTTCTATGATACAACTCCGATTGGTACCTGGTATATGTTACCTCTAGCACGTGGCTGATACCAGCTACGTGACGACCTGCTTGCTCGTGCTCAGTAAAAAATGTCTACAACGATGTACCAGGTGCGCCATAGGTGACAACCTAACATCGTGACCTGCGCGCGTCGGTGCCCGTCTGTCTGTGATACCATGCGTCTCTCGTGCTCGCTACCTGGCGTACTATATCACGTACCTGACACGTGGCATTCATACTCTGTGTTGCCTGGTACTGATATTCTGGTACTCTTATGACGGGGCAAACGCAGCTTTGCCTCATCACTGGCGCATCCTCCGGCCTGGGGCTGCATTTCGCGAAGACGCTCGCCAAGCATGGCGCCAAGGTGCGGTGTGATTACCCGTTTGCAGTATCACGTCATACTATCTGTGCATTACTACGCGCAAGGTATCTAAACCTGTTGTTGTCTGTCTATATGTCTACCGGTCTGAAAACGTTTTTGCCCGGTGCAAATTCTCAAGCATGACGCTGAAAATCGTTCAACTTATTGCGTCAACCTGATCCCGAACGATTGGCCCACATTCGGCTACGAGTATCGATAGCGCGCACCCAGATCCTCGGCCTGGGCCATTTCCCACCTTTTCGGGTGCCTTGTTGCTTTAGCACCACGATTCGGCTGAAAGAGCAAGAAAGCTTGCGATTTCTCGACTTGCAATCTCGCGTAGAAAAAACAGGCAGTACTGTCGACACCATACTTATTTACTGTAAAAATATTAATACATGTACATCCGACGTTATGCTTCTCCCTGGTTTCACCATGTGGCTGCGAGGTACAAACCGTCAGGCCTCATAAATATCATGATCGATACCCCTGCGGTGTCTCACCTTGCTGTTTTGAGTTAGAACAGAGTCCTACCAAAGTTATGATCGTCGGATTCTCGGAAGCTTAAGATCTCCAGTGTTTCGGTCGTTGGAACGGACAACACAGTTGATTGACGAAGCATCAAACGCGTTCGCGGGCGATATGGATAACACGATATGTAACACGTGACAGGTGGATACAACGGTTGGCACCGATCGTTAGAACTTATTTTTTCATTGGGAGGCACTAAAAAATGCCAGGTAACAGGTATTGCCTGCTTTTGCGTCCGTTTCTATTTTTCCGCGGCATGTGAAGGCGTTCCCAGCCGGGGACAGACCCTCCTTACCCCTAATGTTCCAACAAGGAGTTCCCCAACGCTTGATCCTTGCCTATACAAATGCGCGCCCCGCGTCAGACTGGCTCGGACAGCCACCTCACCTAATCGTACGAACTCCTGACGCCAGGGGTTGCAACAGGCAGATTTTTTTCTGGTATGACCCATATACTAGACATCTATCGGTTATTTGACAGTTGTTCGTACTGGTTCTGTATGGAAGGTGGCGGTAGCCGCCCGACGTTTGGATCGCCTGGACGCACTCGTGAAAGAGCTTCAGGCGGGCGGCGTAGCCGGAGTGTGCGCTGTGCGCATGGACGTTCGCGACGAGACCAGCATCAAGGCAGGGGTCAAAGAGGTCAGTCAGTCACCCAGAAGTCAGAACTGAACAAACGCATCGGACAGACTAGATCCCCAATTTATAATCTATTATGGGGAACCATAGTTAATAGGACCAAATATTGTTAGTAGAAATGGTCAAACATATAAGTTTTTATGCATACCACAGGTCCCATTAACTATGGTCCCCCTTAGTAGTGATCTAATGATCTAGTGATCTAACGATCTAGATATTTCGAGGCGGATATGTGCCTGATGTGTGATACACTATCTGCACGATGTAGGTCACGTTTGCCGGGGGGGATCTGTGTGACACGGCTTATGTAAGCCGGGTGAGAGGTGTGCATCATGTGGGCCTTGCTCAACATCTCATAACGGCAACTACAGGATCTAGACGATCTACCTCGTAGATCGTGATTTTTCCCATATTTCAGTGTTTATTACCAACAGCGGTACTATACCACACCGCAAGCAAAATACTGCCACTACTGCTACTGCGATTGCCGTACGTAGCTCTCGTGGGGATGCGGTAGCTTGCTTGCTCAGAGCCGCTTCGCCCAACGCTGGGTGGGGCCAGGGCAGGTCAGATTCCGTTCAGCAATCTGCCGCAGCAGTTTGTGCTTGAAGTCGTCACTTTGTGCCCGCCCTTCTTGCGCTGGTGTTGGCCGCGGTCGTGGTTGTGGAGCAGGTGGAGGCTTTGCTTGGGCCTATCGATGTATTGGTCAACAACGCTGGTGTCGCCGTAGAGAGTCCATCTCTCAAGCACACCAAGAGGGACTGGGAAAAGGTGAGATCGGGGGAGTAGAAAGGAAGGGGGGTGGAGTGGGAGAGTGGAGTGCACTCCTGTTATGCATGGCCGTAGTCGTATGACCATAAGCCCTCGCATCCCTACAAAGCCGAGAACGTCGGGTTTCCACCGACCTGGCAGACATTGCTTAAGCGCCGTGAGGTGTATCGAGTCGCATGCATGGTAAGCTGTATCCTGCTAAGAACCCTTGTCAGTAACCCACCCACCCACCTGTTGACGGTTGATAAGAGCCTTTTCGCACCGCTCCTACTCGTACGCAGCTGTATGCGCTTGCGGTTATAGGGCAAGTGTGTGGTTTTGTTATTTTTTTATCTCAAAGGTTATTTTTTCCCATGATGGCCTGTGAACTGCGGATATCTCGCACAACACGGTGAGGTCGACGAGCACAACAGTGCTTCAAGACATTCAGACATTGTTTCCTTCCTTGTGTCTTCCTTCTCCCGTGAACAATAGGAATGTTGATGTCGAAGGAAGCGGGACTCGGAATCCGGTATCCGATAATCGATAACTTGTATCCCGATAACTGGTATCCGATATCCGGCGATCGGTATCGAATCGTATCGTCAGAGCGGAGTGCCCTGCTTTCTTGTATATTTATATGGAAACACTGGGGATGATGTGTGCAGTGTTAGATATGTGTGGTGTTCCTACTCATGGTTGTTGTTGTTGTTGTTGTTCTCACATTAATAACTATCTGACGAAGAAGTCCGTGGTCACACAAAGGTGCTGGAGCCCTAGAAAGATCCGAAAAACAAAAAACAAAAATCGAAAATTCGGCTGCCTCAAAATACACGAGACGAAAAAAGCGCACACAAGATAAAACCAATGTGCAAAACTGAACTAACATGGCCGCGGGTATACCCTCTCAACTATAACATAGAAGAGTACCCCCGTTCCACCACTAACCAACTCGTGGCTGCTGACTACAGCGGATGCTGTCTAAAGTGCTGCCTGCACCGTACGAAACGCACGGTAGTCGTGAAAACGAAAGAGGAACACACCTGCCTGCTATCTGGAGTGCTGCCAGAGTGAAGACTCGCGGATATGCAGTGAAAAAAGGAGCAATCGAACCTTACTACCACACGAATATCAACGATCGCCATCTCTTCCTGGACTGTCTGACACAAAAAGGTGCAGCACAGTTATGATACCACGTCCCTGATAATTGCGTAGGTTATTCCCCATGAAGGGTATACAACTCGTTAAACTACAAAGACCAGTGACGACGTTTATAACAAGTACCGGTAGATACTATTCTGCCTCGTGAAAAACAATACCAGGAAAAAACAAACTATGACTGCTTCTCTCGTGATGATAGTGTGCGCGCAGATCATGGGTCTCCATGCACCGTCTTCCTGCCGCTCTTCATGGCCGCATCATCGCCTTGGCCCAATCCACCCACCGCGTGCACTCGTTGCCATTCCCTTCCAGTCGTTTCCCTTTCTCCGTCATCCTGAAAAACAAAATGCTCCTCGCACTTGCGGTTCTGATCTGGAAAATAAAAATTCTCGCGCAGGGGGAGGTCAATCCGCCTCTTCCCCGCACGTCGACGCTCAGTCTCCCTCCTCCCTCGTCATCGAATCCAGCCTCCTACCGGCGCAATAGACTGTGCCGTAGTGTGGCATGGTATGTACCTGGTATAACGCAAGGAATTTCACGAAACCCATGCGGCATTTTAGTTTTATTGTAAGTGTAGTACTCACCCTATGTAGGCGGTCAAGTCCGTGACTCTCATTCGTTAGGTCATTGCATATACTTTCCCAAATGGGTAAACGCAATCGTTGACCGTATTCCTATGCTGCCATGACCCTCCCCCCCCCCCCCCCTCCGACCCTTTTCCTGTTTTGGCGGTCACCACGGCTGGCGATCGAGTTAGATCATTTCTGTGCGGGGAGAATCTTCCCTCCGCGCAAGGGGGATGATCGTATCACGTAGTGTGTACTGGTATATGATAAGGCACCCACGAGGCTGTTACATGGTAAACCCATTGCTGTCTCTGGAACTGGCCACACCAGAAATTAGATCAATTCATTAACGCTGCCATCCAAATGCAAGAAATCCGCCTCAAAAGCGCTTCTTAGTAGGATGCAGCTCACCCTTCGTGCGACTCTCCCAACACCTCACGGGGCTTCGCGCTTGGCGCAAGCATTGTCTGCCCGGTCGGTAATAACCCGACGTGCTCCATCCCGGCATTGTAGGGATGCGAGGGTCTATGGTCATACGACTACGGCCATGCATGATATCGAGTACACCCCCCTCCCCCCCGCCCCCGCCTTTGGTAATACGAATACGGCCATGCTTGACATGAATACACTCCCGCCCCCCGACCGAACTCCACTTCCCTCACACGCACCCTCCCCCCTCGACCGACCCATTGGGGAAAAGGTGCTCGACACGAATCTGGTGGGGCCGTTCTTGGTGGCGCAATCGGTAGCTCAAAGCATGGTGCGGAGCAAAAGGAAGGGCAGCATAATCAACATCTCCAGCGTGTCGAGCGCGGTCCCTTCTGCGGGTGAGAGAGCGTCAACTTGGCTCGCATCACGGTGATGTCATAAATAGAGTATACCTTGGACGATGATTTTTTCCACAAAAACAAAGCCCCCGCACCCAAAGTGTTGGTTGACGTTTCACCAGTTTCTGGCCCTTCATTGGCCTCTTCAGACTCCAACGTACTGGCGGCAGTGTGGGGAGTTCCTTGACGGCTGTCCGCCAAGGGGCAAGAGTGCCATGAACCGACATGTTGCCCCTCAATATTATCGACCGACCGAACGAACGATGGATAGACCGACCAAGCGACCAAGCGACCGACCGACATAGGTAGTCTTGTCGTTTGTCGTGTTTTTCGCTCGTATGCGTTACTGTTTTCGGTGGTTTGCTATTTGTGGTTGTCTTCTGCATGAGCCTCAACTCAGTCAAGTCAGTCAGCAGGCGCCATTGCTCGGGGGGGGGGGGTTCTCGGCCTGAGACTGTGTGTCTGTGAACCGTCTTATTTGTGTGTGTGCTGTCTGCAAACGAACGTACAAACAACGAATGAACACAGAAGCAAGCATACAAAGAAACCAACATGACCTCTGACCTACTTTTGTTTTAGGGCTGGCGTCATACTGCGCGTCCAAGGCGGGGCTGACCCACCTGACGAGGGTGTTGGCGGTGGAGTGGGCAAGGCATGGCATCCGCGTGAACGCCGTCTGCCCCGGGTACTTCCGCACCGAGATGAACGCCCAAGTCTTCGACTCGCAGAATCCCATTGTGAGAGGCCGAAGGGTCACAAGAAATGGGGGGACGGGAGGGGGGGGAAGGGTAGGGTAGGGGGGGAGATGGAAGGAACGGGAGAGAGAAGGGATGGGAGGGAGGAGGGAAGAGGGGAGAGGGAGTGGGGCGGAGGGGGGGGGGAGTTATCTCTTCTCGATTATTCGGGTAGTGTGTGTGTGGATGATGGACGGTACGTGCCGCCGAGCCCCGCGAACCGTGTCCAGCATCTCCGGGCCCAATGGCAGTCAGGGTAGCGCGTGTTTTTTAAAGGTTTGGCTTGACTTTTTTTCACTAAAGTTGAAACTTATAGTGATTCACGAGAAGAACGTTTTGGGGGCGGACGGGGGGGGGGGTGTTTCCGAGGTCTTGTCAGCCTTTGCCGAGAGTCAAGAGAAGCTCATTGAGGTAGTGGGGCAGGGTG
The DNA here is from genome assembly GCA_031213475.1 of Nereocystis luetkeana. Lineage (NCBI taxonomy): Eukaryota > Phaeophyceae > Laminariales > Laminariaceae > Nereocystis > Nereocystis luetkeana. The sequence continues at coordinate 7,249,667 of JARUPZ010000002.1, read as the reverse complement.
GAGCGGAGTGGATTGGAGTGGAACACTGAAGGCCAACCACGATCCGTACGTGAAATGAAAACGCCGATGCTCCGTTCTCAAGCCCTTTTGACGCTATGCTAGGGAAAAACAGGTGTTTTTAGTGTCGGGCGTCGCATGGACGGGTGGCATCATCAGTATAGGACCGATGTACTTTTATCATTTTTTGAGTCGAGTATCAGTTGTCGAGAATAGTGTCGATCGAGAACAATCGAGCCATGATATTAGCAGTAACCAAGATATGGTGTTCCCATGGGGTTAGGACTAACCCCCTGCCCTTTATCTCTGATGTATGCTCGCTCTTCCTCCCCCCCCTTTTTGTTCTGCTGATTCTGCTCCTATGATGATTTTACTGCTGTCCTCCATGGCAGGGCGATCGGATTAAACGTGCGATACCGTTGCGACGTCTCGGCGAGCCGCGAGAACTGGACGGCTTGCTGCTCATGTTGGCGTCAGAAGGCGCCTCCAGCTACATGACGGGCAGCGTGCTTGCCCTAGATGGCGGCCTCATGCTCAGCCATATGTGATACAACCACATGCGACTGAATCGGATGTGATGCAGCACGCGACACAGCCATATGCGATGCCGCACGCAGCAAATCCATACACTCCGTGTGATCCAAGGCGCGGCCAAGCCAGATGTGATGCAACACGCGGCAGGCGTTTTTTTGCAGAATCTGTGGCCGTAGCAGATGTTGCTGTGTTGTCCGGAGAGCCCCGTGGATTGCGACGTGTGCGTGAAAATGGTTTCCTAGCACCAAGGGTTGAAATGGACAAAAACATCATACCCTCTTGTTGTGCTTGTGTAGTTGCCTGATACTTACGTGCGTGCCTGGTATACAGTTACGTACGCCAATGCTGTCCGTGGGCTACACTAGAAATGCTCGACCTACGTGGCGGTGTTCTGGGCATTTTATGCGCGCTTGATTCGTCGTGGTCTGTTTGGACCCTAAGTTTTTGTACATATGGGGGGGGCAGGGGGGGGGGGTGTACTCGATAGGAGAGATATACTCGATCTCATGCATGGCCGTAGTCGTATGACCATAGGGGGCAGGGGGGGGGGGGTCGAAGGGCCAGGTGGGCATTGTTTGAATGAGCCGACTTATTTGTATTGGTGTTGGCAGCTGTCACAATCACCAGCGATTGCGTCCGCCTGTGGTATGTCACGGGCTTGAGGATCGGGCGTAAGTGTTGAAAATAAATACATGGAACTGCCGGGCTATACCTGTTCCTGCAATAGTTATACGTAGAAATTATGAAATTATACGTGTGATATGTGATGATTGCCACAGGAAAAACAGAGCAAAAAACAAGGCAAAGAAAAAAAATGCTACGAGTACGTACGTACGCCAGGCTTTTGTCGCAAGCTGCGTGCCCAAGCTGTAAATATTCTACACTTTTAGAACTGCAGTCTCATTTTTGGGGACAGACCACTCAAATTTCAAGTAGTTTGCCCCAAAAATGGGACTGCGGTCCTAGAAAGGGTGATCCACTTTACGACGCACGGTAATACTACTGTAAAGACGAGTACTCCCATGGTGTTTTCGTAGAGCTCCTACCTGGCATACGTATTTGCAAGCACGTCGTACCATTCTGAACGGAAATGTACGGGTCGTTTGGGACTACATACGTTTTCTAAACAACGGTTTGTCTACTATTAATAGTGTGCTGCCTGTACGAGGTACGTCTGACAAGAAGCAAATCAGTGCGAAAAAAGAGGTTTATCAGGCAGGAGAACGAACACACATCAACAGCAGCCGAAAACATCAACCACCACTAGCACACGACAAGAACGCCCGGAAAGAGACTTGCTTCTTCTCCGAACAAGGCTGCTGGAGGCACTAAAAAACAGAGTGGGTGAACGTTATTGCACCGACTGGGAGAATGAGTGAGAGCCACAAGAAGCAGACAATACTAACGGCAGCAAGAAGAGTACCGGCAATACCGAGCGTATCTGCGGTAACACATACCAGGTACGAGTACATATAATAAAAATAAACTGACTGGGTGCCTGCTGTGCGTCGAAACAGCAACAGACCGAGTCGCCACCATAAACCACACGCAGCAGCACCAGCAACGTACACGCGCAATCATTCCGCAAGTCAGACCTAACCAGGGGGCGTGAGTGCAAGCAGCACTATGTACAGTACTACTGTAATACTCAACCGCGGGACCAAACTACGACTGATTGCTCTTGTCGCCTGTACTAGGACAGCAGCGCAAAGGTTCCATACACTACTATTATTCTCGTATTGGTATATAGTTGTGGCTTTCGGGGCTGAGCTACAGCAGTACAGACCAGCTTTCATATACGCCCGATGTTCTCCAAGCGTGGATGAGTATTGGCCATGTTGGGGCACTCTTTATGTAGCAATGATATGTATGCGCTGTATGATACCATGTGACAAATGTATGTGCCTGTATGATACCAGGTAACAAATGTATGTGCTGTATGATACGAATGCTCGTATGGTATTCACGTTCGTTCTGTGAGGTTGGTGTTGTTACGTTTCGACGACTTCGATGAAACCGCCAAATTTACGGTTACTCACCGACAACCTCAACGTATTTTCACGTTCACTCACTGCCTGTTCGTTCAGTCGTCGATGCAGATTGAAGATCTAAGTCTGTACATGACGCGAGGGACCTAAATGATGTTTGTGTCTCAGTCCGGGCAAAGCGGCATCGCGGTCGGGCGACCACCCTTCCCATAGAGCCGCCATAGCGCAGTATTCTCAGGTATATACAGGCTACTAGGCTCTGGGTTGGGCTTCACGTGGTGCCGCCCTTACTTCGTATGTCTTCAGCTCAAGTGGCTGTTCGCGACAACAACAGCAACAACAACACCACCACGCATCATCCTCAAGTTCAACTCAACAACAATGTGGCGATGAATTCTCAAAGTCTTCAGCAGGATCCGACGAGCTGCACCACGCAGCCTCCTGCTCCTCCTGCTGCCGCTAGCACTGCTGCTGTAGGCACAGCCACTCCTCCTCTAGGGCCGTGTCTCAACACCACCACTGCTGCTGCTGCTGCTACGGACGACAAGCGTTTCACGACAGCCTACGGCTTGGTTGTGTGGCCTACTCTGCCTGGATTGTCGGGGGCGGCTACCGATACCGCCACCACACCGACCAGGCCTATCCCCGATATATCGTTGAGCGAGGCTGCCGCGAGGGCTGCTACCCAGGCGGCAGCAGTACCTAGGGCTATGGCGGCGGCGTCGGGACCTTCGACCAACACCAGCAACGAGCCCTTGGTGAGTTTGCGTACGTGCTCGATGATGATGGTGTTTGGGCAGTGGAATGGAATGCAGTTGCTGCAAGACGTGTCGTTTCTACAACTCTCAGTACGGCATTCTTGTACGTAGTCTATCTCGTCCATATGGTATGTATGCACAGTATACTGCAGTACAAGGGCCATGCTACTGCTATACGTCGAGTCCGTAGAGTATTGAGCTCCTGACTGAGGCACATTCCGTTTTACAGCCTTAGTCTACTGAACTCGTACATAGCCTTTCAGCCTGGTCCTGCGAACCTACAGTGGCGATGAGCATCACATGTGTACTTACGTACCTGGTACGGCGTACGGCGTGCTGAATCGCGCCTTTTCTCTGTGTCAGAAGCTGCACCTGGGGGAAGTCGCTCGCTCCTGATGGTCCGCGCTTGGTCGTTCTGTAATAATGCGCTGAAGAATAATTGTGTTTTGTGTTTGCATGACCATTCTCCGTGGCGGCACTACTACGTAGGTACTGCATATCGGGATCTACAGCAGTGTTAAAGGTATTACTCGTACAAGTACAGTAGTATATATCTGGCAAGTACGAAGTGCTTGAGTATTTTTTAACGCTGCCGCCGATCATTCAACATAAGTATTGGATTAGATGTGGCCTCCTGCCCGAAGCAGGGGGGCTTGCTAATACAGTATTTACAGCAGCAGGCACTGCTGTTACTAAGCATGCTTTGACACTACTAATTATAGTACCACAACTACGAGTAGTACTACAATTATCAATATTAATAGTAATAGTCATACTCGTATTACGGTGGTATAATACTATATTACAGTGTGAAAGTATAGCCGAGGTAAGGGTAAGGGTAAGGGCAAGGGACGCAGGTGTATCTGGCAGTTGGGAAGCAGTGCTTCGCTTCTTCTTAAATAGATCTTCTTTATTGATGACTAGATAGAGCTGCGGAGGTGCTCTGGTAGAGAAGTGCGAGGTAGGGGGGTGGAACTCGACGCTCAGATATACTCGTCCCACCCCACGCCACAAACTCTCCTAAATGCCTCTTATCTAACGTACTCCGAAATAACTTTCCTAGGGCTACCGATTGTTCTTCTGCTAATGTAAGAACTTCTCACTTTATGGTCCTATCTGCGTTATGGAACATTACTCTTGTCTAACGGGCTATCCGCCCTAGAGAACATTCCTGAAAGAAAGTTACTCTCAACTGACGGAATATCCGCCGGGTGAATCCATTCTTTGGATTATTCTCGTATTCCTCAGGCTACGAAACTGCAGTCTATATTTTCTATATATATAGCCTATGAGTACTCCACTCGTATCACATTAGCCCACCCTGAATAGTCGCATATGCAGACCACAAGATGGTGGAAGGATTACGACAAAGTTCATCCCAAAATACCAGGAAAAGGTGGTCGAAGATGCGGCTATTCGAAACAAAAGAAATGAGGCTACAGAATCCCCCATACCTCGCCATAAGACCCAAATACTACTCTGTCGTTCGAAAGTACCTCGCAATTTGCCGGCTTGTCTTCTCGAGGCAAAACGAGTTATGTGCACCGTTTTGCCTGCCGATATCATATACAAGTGTAATCATATACCAGGCACATGTTTTCTTCAACGTCCCACCCGCCTATAATAGCAAAACGTACTGACCGTCAGTCATCAGTATATCAGTAGTGATAAAAACGTAAAGCGCAGAACCGAGCTCAGATTCAATTTAGACTTTCGACACAACCTGGAAAAAACGATTTCAGTAACAAGTATTGTTGTAGATGACTTCTCCGACGTGATCCCCCTATCTCCGCCGATTGATGAGTTGGTCGTAAACCGTCAGCTTGCGATTCAGCTGGTGTGTTCGGAGAAATGTTCTACGGAAAGCAAGAGTTGCAATAGTCGTGAGTGGCTCAACAGGTCAACATGGCCCCCGTTTATCTTTTGTACGACTTCTCCTAGTTGTGCAAACCGTCGTGAAACGGCAAGGATTATATTTTAAAGCGTATCACTATATATTCCGCAAGATACCCAGTCCCCTCTTCTGATTGAAGTCGCCGATACTATTATTTTGTTCAGCGCGGCACTGCAGTAGCTTGTTGACGCATCCCAGACTGCTGGTTTCGAATAGTGTACATATCCCTTATTAATAGCAAGGAACGCCGCCCAGCATCGAATCTGGTAGACGTCTTTGGTTTCTCCTTTCTACCATCAACTAGAGAGCTGTGAACGTATGCCTAGCTCGAAAGCCCAACACCACCCGAGAAACACATGACAGGGTTCCTTCGCACATATGTTCAGGAATGTGGCGTTGAAACGCGATAAAAATAAACGAATACAATCAACGCCCATGTATACGGCTGTTGAATCCTGCCCTGCATTCCCCAACCGAAAGCGCTCGCTTATTTTTGCCCCGGCCGCAGCATGTCGCCAACTACAACATGACGCTGCTGCGCGCGGCCTGCGACGCCTGCCACCGGATGAAGCGCAAGTGCGACGGGAAGCAGCCCTGCGCGCGCTGCGAGCGCCGCAAGCGCGACTGCCTCTACAGCTACAAGCAGAAGACCGGGCCGCCCAAGGGCAGTAAGCGGAAGCTCATCGAGGCTGAGGACGACCTCCCGGAGAACAGAGAAAACAGGTCCAACAAGCCCGCCCTCTGCGGCGGTGAACCCCTCGCCCTCACCGCCCTCGCCGCCCCGCCCTGGTCGGGAGATTCCTCCGTAGAACACCTGAAAGACGCAACAGCAGCTAGGCCGGACGAGGTGTACTCCTGCGCACAGCCCGGCTCTGCTCCACCCGCTCCGTCCGGTCCGCTGCCGGGCCCTTCGCCGGAGGCAAGGGCAGCCGCGGCGGCCGCTGTCGCGGCCAGTCGCATGAATGCGCTGGCGCCGGTGCCCCCCGCGCTCGCAGCCGCGGGACTGCACCGGTCGTACATGCTACAACCTCCTCCTTCTGTTCTGCCGGGTCTGTCGGGCGGTGGCGGCGGTGGAGGCGGTACAGGCGGGGGGGTGGGGATGGGGGGCGCGGGGGTACCGACGACGGCTCCGCTGGTGACCCACCCGCACTACGGCACCCTCTACCAGCACCAGTACCCGCCGGAAGTGTACGCACTGTACCTTGCAGAGCTCCGGCAGAGAAGTTGCGTCAATATTGGCGGCGGCATCAGCAGCACTAACGGAAGCAGTGGTGGCAGCAATAGCACTAGCACCAGCACCGGCACCAGCACCAGCAACATCATGAACAACCATGGCGGCGGTGGCAGCGGTAGTGGCAGTGGCAGTGGCGTTGGCGGCAGTGGTGGTGGTGGTGATGGTGGTGGTGGCGGTGGTGGTGGCGGCGGAGGCGGCGGAGGTGATGCGGGGGGAAGGGGGAGCGATGTGCACACGCTAGAGGAATCTACTACCACGTCAGAGTCAATTCCAGATCGCCTTTCGTATGAGGGTAGGCAGAAGTTGTTGTTGCCCGCGCAAGCCTTCCCGGCCGCTTCCAGTGGCCTGACGGCTTGCGTCACTTCAGCGCATAGATCCACGGACGAGGTTCCAACCTGCACCGAGCCGAAATCTGGGGGGGTTGGGCATATGCCGGAGCCGATCCTCTTCCCCGAAAACTCGCTCGGGGCCGGACAGGGCGGAAGTGGTGGCTGGGGCAACGGCAGCGGCGGCGGTGGCGGCCTGCCAAACGGAGTTGCACTCGCACACGTAGCCAAGGTGACCGGGGATCGGGAGGAAGGGGGGAAGGGGGGGGGGGGGGGGGCTGTACGAGCCCGCGAAGGTAGCGGCGGCGGCAGCAGCAGCATCGGCTGCACTCGCGGCAGCAGTAGCGGCGGCGATAGCAGAGATTCCTTCTCGTTCTAATGATGACGGTATCGGTGACGGTGACGGTATCACTATTGGCAACGGCAACAGCAACGGCCACGATGGCGAAAACAAGTCGTCAAAGACAACATTTCCGTCCAGGAAAGGCGGTGGTGGCGACGACGAAGGTAACGGCTGGTCCAGGGTGGGGGTGGGGGTGAGCCTGACTGGTCCAGTCTCGCCGGGGAAGGGGAGCCGACTTTTGACAGCGGCGTCGGAAGCGGCGGTGACGCCGGCGGTGCCGGTGGTGATGGGGCACAAAGACCGAGGGACGACAACAATGGCGGTTATCGCGGACGTTGACGAATTGTTCTGCGGAAGCTCCAGCTCGCGCGCGACAACGCCGCGAGAAAGGCAAGCCGCGGCGGGCTTGCTGCTGTACGGAGCGAGGGGGGGGCAAATGGGGGGGGGAGATCACACGGGAGCGAAGGAAAAGGACGACCGTTTCCAGAGGAACGGCTCTAGCGCGGCGGCAAAGGTGGGCGAGGGGGGGGGGTCAGGAGGAGAGGGTGAAGAAATACATATTTACACTCATTTTGTCGACACTAGAAACGACGCCGTCATATGGATCTACTGTACCATCACCCCAAGAGACTACTGTAGTGCTCCATACAACTTGTTTGGTTGCGTGTCAAGGTGCTCTCGAGGGATACCCTATAACATGTGTCTACTCGTATAGATATCGGGTAGAAGGAGGGTGATGACGTCATTTTGGCCTTTGTTAGTGTGATACCCATGCCCCCACGCAGCTCGCACCGCGAGTGTACAACAACAAACACGGTACTCAATTCTGGCAAGCGCAACGTGCTTCCGCCTGTAGTTTTGTTGGAAGCGAGACGAATCCCGGAGGAGCCAAGTCGTAGCTGCCCCCTCACCCCCTTCGACTCCAAAACGATACGCATCGGCGTTTGTATGAACATTATTTGAAGAATATTTTGACATACTTTAAAACAATTTTTGCGCGGATAGACGAACGGCCAAGAGTCTCGCTCCACCTATACCTCACCTATGGGCGCCATCGCTGATAGGCCGACTCGGTCACCCACATTCCGGGCGACAGATTACTAGCGCAACCTAACCTAGACCACATCTTGGAAACGATCCCAGATGAAGCCAAATGCCGACCTAAGATTGTCTACCAATAAACCAATCCAACCTAAAAAAATCGACCAATCAGAAAACAGCGAACCCGGCGTCTTTATCTCCTACTTCCTCATTGTACACCACTCCTCTACGAAGCTCCATCAAATTTGCACAAATCATACAGCGGAAGCACCGCGTTTGAAACTGTACCAGGCGCTGAAGTAAGGTTTGTGTGTGTGCAGTAATAACGGTACAACCAAGCACCCAACAAGCAGGAGCACACGGCAGCTTAGAAAGGTCTCGATCCCGCCCGAGCAGTACACACTCTGTTTTGGCGCCGGACCGTTTTTTTTTCTGTTTCTCGCTCAACCCCTTTTGGGGTTGCAACACCCACATTTTTGGGGCAAAATACGTGGAATTAGTGCCGTTCTCTTCGGCGAGCTTTTTTCCTCAAAGTTTGTAATTTTTAGAAATGTGTATCGACATACGAAAGGCGTTGCCTTACGGTTTGTGAAATTCTTCAGAAGAGGAAATATGACCAAAGTTAAATTTCACATAACTGGGGGAAAAAAGCAGGAAAATCTGGTAAAAACTAATCACGAGAAGAAAAAAAACGTGGATATTCTGGGATTTCTGGGAAATAAGATCTCCGGTAGTGACAGCCCTCAGCGTGGATTAGTATTTCAAGCACTGATGACAGGGTTACTGCTGTAGACCGTGCCACTGTTGATACTTTCAGAATTATCGCGCGCGTTCTGCGCGCCTTCACACCAAGTGATGCCGTCCTAACTGCACCAAGGGTTCCGATACGGCGTCAACTTTAAGAACCTAGGCACGATGAGGCCCAAAAACGTACAAGAGTGTTTCTTTTGTTCCTACTCATGCGGAGAAGGCTGCTCTACTCGTTGGAAGGATAGAGATGGATGGTATTTCCTATTGATGTTGAAAGGATAAGGATAAGGATTGTATTTTCGGTGTTATCAAGTGTTTGCCCGGATAACCCCCTGCACTTGATAGACCATCGTACACCAGGTTTAATAACGACAAGACGGATGCTCTTCGCTTCTCTTTGTCTACACGATAAGCTGAACCGTTACGTTCATGACGTATTGTACGCGCGCTCGATTCTCCAGTTTTAGCAGGCAGGCGTGTTCAAGAAGCGCGCTCGGGATGAGCAATCTCTCCTCTGGCGCCTCTTGACGAGCAACAAGCGAGCGCGGGCACCCGTCGGCCAAGGATGAGCAGAGACAAGACAAGACAAGAGAAGACCGGATGTTTATTTATAAGGGTGCGATCCGAGCTCTGTGCATACAAACGTTTGATGAATTTTTGGTGGCGACAAGACTGCGATCCGAGCTTTGCGCTGGTACTTATGAAACGCTTCATAATTTTTTAGTGGCGGCGGCAGTACTGAGAAGTGCCTTACAATAAAGACACGGGACAGGCGCGCTCAGTTATTTTTGCTGTCGCCGCGGGTGGGGTTTGAGCCATCAACCAATTATTGCAGGCAACCCCGAGGATGATTATGTCTTGACACAGCGAAGGAGAAGGTTGGTTGGTTGATGGTTGATTGGTTGATTGGTTGGTCGGTTGGTTGGTTGATTGGTTGGTCGGATAGTTGTTTGTATGAAGTTTGCTGCAGCATATTATGAATGAATTCGTTTTGGCGCGTTTTCGTACCAGATATATACCTGGTATGTATGTATGCACCTTACTACCTGGTACGTTTTACTTGTGGTGGACTTCATCGCTTCGTTCTTGGGTTGACTTTTTGTGTTCGCGGCCGAGGGAAACGCGAGCAGAATTGTTTGGGAATACAACAACAACAACAAAATCAACAACAACAACAACAACAACAACAACAACAACAACAACAACAAAATCAACAACAACAACAACAACAACAACAACAACAACAACAACAACAACAACAACAACAACAACAACAACAACAACACAAACAACAACAACAACAACAACAACAACTAAAGCAGCAGCAACACACGACCTGGCTCTCACGCAGAGCCACAGACGGACAGACACAAAAAAAGAAATTACTTTCCACAACAACAAAAAATAGAGACCCTAGTCGACACCGTGGAACTTTGCCGGTTTTTCTCTTATCGAACCAGGGGGGGATATGTTAGAGGCCTTGGTCCGTTAGGCTACTGGTAAAAGGTTATACAATTGCCTACCCAATGTAAGCCTTATAACACTCTCCCCCTCTTCGGAACAGCGGGGTCCTTGGTCTTGGTATGGCGCCGTACGTGCCTAGTCCGCAGTTCTCCACAATCTCTGGGGATCCAGGAAGAGTGCTTTATCAGATTCTTGACATTTCTTTAAAAAGCGTTTTGATGGTGGGCTTGAGATTCGAAATCATGACCAACGACCCATGTCCTGCCTTCGACGCCATACGTTAGACGTCTTAGTCCGTTAGGCTACTGGTAAAGGGTTAACCAATTCCCAATGTTATAATGATCACCCTGGGCTGGGTAATCGATCGATCGTTTACCCCTATAGCTCAGTAGTAGGCAACAACCTCACATTTGACGTCGTCGAGGACACGAGTTCGAATCTCACTTCGAACGTTTCTTCTATAGAAGCGCTTGCGCGTGCGCCCCTGGACACATATATCTCCCTGGTTCCCCAGATATTGGAACGAAGCGGGTAGGTCCGCGTACGGCCGTACACAGTACCGACCCCCCAAGTATCACGCCGCTCGGAGGGGGGGACAGTGTTACAAGGATCACCCCGGACTGGGGTATCGATCGATCGTTTACCCCTATAGCCCAGTAGCTAACACCCCCACAGATAGACAAGAATGCGGATTGTTGAATTTTTCTTACCTCAGGGGAACCCTTGCTTTCTTCTTGCGTGTTTTTATCGTCTTTGCTTACGTTTTATTATTTCCTTTCGTGCGATCGGAGGGAAAAAATAATATTCCTGCGCGGAGCACTATATGATGGCTGAAAATGCTCGATTTTTTCAGGACCACGGCGCAGCGGGGTGGATTATGTCCCCGCCAGACCCCACCCGAGCATAAACGCATCGGTCGAGGCGACATAACTTCGACCGCGCTATCTGGGGCCGCGCTCGGGAAGACGCCGCCCTTGCTGGCACTTTTGCCAAGTTCACGCAAAACCCGGCCTGGAAGCAGCATCTATTGAACACTGGCACCAAATTTTTGGCTGAAGCCAGTCCTTTTGACCCCGTTTGGGGCATTGGCCTCCGGGCAAACGACCGGTGACTGACAGGTCGACGGCGATACGGCCCCTTCTGCCCGTCCGCCGCCAGCATTGCCAGGAGAAAAAACGTTGATTGCGCCAGATGCTCGTTTCCCAGGCTCGCTCAGCGCTCGGCGCCGACCTGCCCCGGTCTCGCCCTCCACGTTGCCCCGTACTTCGGACCGACGCAGCGACCCAGCCTCACTTGTTTCACAGGAGAGCCCCCCGGCGTCTCTCCCGGCGTCGGAAGCCCGCGCCTCAAACGCCTCTCCCCTCACCCTGGGCACGAGAGCAGGCGCGCCAAGCGCCTCTCTCCCAAACCACGCACCGCGCAACACCACGAGTGTCGCGCCGGCACGTCGTTTTTTCAGCGAGGGTGCCCCCTTCCTTCACCTCCCGGCCATGCGGTGGCGGTCGGTTTGAGGTGCGGGAAGACCGACACCGAAACCGCGAGATCTCGGTTGAAGCTCGATTCGGCGTTTTCTCGCAATAACGGGGGTCGCTCCACCCTTTTTCCTATTAAGGGGGAGTCGGCAAGACTAGCTACCTCGTCCCCGTTCCCCACCAGGTCTACGGGAAGGAATCCCTCTCCGGTGGACACTTGTTGCCCCCCACCCGAGCCCCGTTCCTAAAGTCGTCTACAGGGTCTGCAGGCCCTCTATCGTCTTCGCGCACGCCACTTCACGTGCGCAGCGCTCCTTCGGCTCCAGTGGAACAGGACAACCCTGACACTGCCCGTCGAGCCAGTCCACGGCCTCCGGTCAGATCAACCGTGGACAGCATATCCGTTAGCTCCTGCCCGGGCTCAGAGCCCCCTGCCCCCTTTTCGCCTGGGGCAGACACCATCGGGCGCAGTAAGAGAGCCTTCTGGCGGTTTTTTCCTACCGGGAATGGTAACACCGCGCCAGTGTACGTGGAACCGGACTCGTCAACTCGCTCAGCCGAGCGAAAAGGCACTGTAGATGTCTTGAACGGGGTCCGTCTTCTTGGGGCTGCGCGGGCTTCGCCTTGGGGCTTCTGCAGACCCCCCCTCTCAGTGAATTCAGCTATCCACGGTGGCGCCTCGAGATTCATCTACGTTACGCTGAAACCCCCGTGCAAACTCGCTAGCCAAGTGTATTTGCAGACATCAAGAACCTCTTTCAGCTCTCGTTGAAGCCGTGTAGCGCGCCGGAGAAAAAGGAAGCTTTATCGGTCCTGGGTCGTCCAAGAATCGAAACAAATATACCTCATTCGTTGGTGTAGTCGCGCTGAATTTCCCGAACCACAAGACACCGTCGTCGCCTCCGTACCAAAAGTGGGCCCCTTCGAAGCACGGTGTTGCAGTATCGGCGAAGCCAATCGGCGTGCGATACACAGCCATAGCCGGGTGCCAGAATCCGGCCGCCGTTGCTCCGAGAAATCTCCCGTCGTGCCACGCCAATTGCTATGCGGCGGCACAGGGGGTCGATTTGGCGGTGCTGGTTCGGGGTGATGGGCCCAGCAGCGCAAAATTTCGTGGCGAGAAGAAAGTTAGTTGAAGGTCCATTTCTCGCTCCCAGGATGGTCGGGATAGTCCTGTCCAGTGCGTCTCGCACATCACCGCGATGACCTCGACACACTGCCAGGTACGTACTACTGTGCTACTGTAAAAATAAATGATTATTACAGCTACTGTTAATAGTGCGGTGGGCGCCCGCAGTAAAGAAACAGTACGTTGAGAAAAACGGAGACTCAGATCGGCACGACCAACGAGAAAATTAGGTCAACCCCTTTAGGACCGCAGTCCCGTTTTGGGGACAAACTACTTGAAATTTGAGTGGTTTGTCCCCAAAACGGGACTGCGGTTCTAAAGGGGTTAAGGGACACGGCTTGACAGTGGGACCAACTCTGAATCCTAACAATAGAGTTAGATCAGGGTCGGAAAAAAACAAGGCATTGAGCCTGGACAGGACAGCAAATAGACGTTTCTTCAAGACCGGGCGCTGACTGTATGTAGTTTGCTGTAGTATAGTATCGCCCACAGCTTTGATGGGGGAACACCAATTTGGTGGCCGAATTATCGCTCACTGTTCCCGTACGTGAATGTAAGGACGTTTTTCATCACTAATACGAAGTTGAAATCTGTGTCCTTGTACTTCCGTTCAGAGTGGTATATACGACGCGATAAGTTGAGTCGTACGCCATGGGCGCAACAATACCGGTATATAACTATTTTACGGATGATGGATTCCTTCATACCGATACGTGGAAGCACGACCGACCGTTCCGGCTCTATCGCGATAGGTTCACAGGTTCACAGGTTCACATGTTCACATGTTCACATGTTCACTGACCGCCTGGTATAGACCACAAGCCCGTGTTCACACAGCAGTAGATTTATTTGACTCACCAATGTGTTTTGGGGCGCTGTCTTCGTGAAGGCATTGCGTTCTTCCATGTCACGTTTATTTGCGGTGTTTCGCGACTTTTTGTGGTTTTTCAACCGAACCAGTGAACTGCCGTCTTTATACAGTCAGCATACCTGGTAAGTTTTAACGCTTCCCGTACGGCGCTGTCAGCTATCAGCTCTCAGCCGCTATCATCGCTGTCAAGGTCTTCACTCGCTTCAAAGAAGCGGGCGGCGTCAGACGCAGAACCTTGTAAATATACCTATCGTATTCGTGCCGCGCACTGGACTCACGCATTGGTACACTGTACGAGTATCGCAGACGGGAGATACTTAAGACCAAAACGTTATCTTGTTTTGGCTCGCGATCTCTGGGTTCCAAGATTGCTTTACATACGTCAGAAAATTAATCAAGCGCACGCATCGTGTTTGTCGAACTCGTTCACATTCGCAACTCGGTTCGTGACAATGCGCCATGTCTTACCACCATTCGTGACATTTTACAAATTTGCATGCGAGTAGTAGTACTCTTTTAGCCAACCACGTTCACGAACAGGAAGAGACTGCCGTCGTTTCGTTCTGTTATTATTAAAAAAGCGTGAACATCCCGCTCAGGCCCGGCTAGCTGCCCACCAAGCGGACCCGCCGCCCATCAACAGCTTTCCAAGAGAGCACGGGCCCAGGAACGCGTCAACGCCGCCCCCGAGAGGGAGGTCATCCAGAGGACTCGATCTCGGTCGTGGTGCCTTTCTATCATCCTCACAATAACAGGCGTCACAGGTTTCTGAATCAGATACAGAAACACGCAGCAACAACAACCAACAATAATAGCTCGTCGATCGAAGCCTCTCGGTCTCTCCCCCCCCTCCCTCCCCCCCTCCCTCCCGCCCGCCGCCGCCACTGCCGCCGCCGCCAACATGCTGCAAAACCGAACAGAAAATAATTTGTTCACGAGGCAGTCGCGGGAACACGCAGACGCACACACCCGTGCGCCCTCCACAGGAGTGAGCACAGCAGAAGGCACCCCTTCCGACGGGACTATTTGTCCACCGCTCCTACTTCCTACCTCCTATGGCATGTACACTTACGTAGCTATACTGCATTTCGCACTACTACAGTAGTAATAGTACCATGGCAGCTGTCCGTGTCCAGCCCATGCGGCCCAAGCCACGATACATACATCAGCAGCATTACAGCGTGACAAGAAAGGGAAAACAATCGACGACAAATCCATCCGACACCTGGAGCGGGCGGGGTGTAGAGTAGCTCTTGCACTTTCTTGCCCATTATTGATAGCTCTTCTTACAGACGCATTTCCGTCACACCACGCCGAGGCCAAGACGCATCCGGCCCGGTCGGGCGCCTCGAAATGATCCAGCGAACGATAACCAACTTAAACGAATCAATTTCAACGACTATTGACTGAATTAAGTCCGTCTCTTCTTTCGCTTGTCGCGCTTCATCTGCGTCTTGACTCCGGTCCTCTTGTGCGCCATCGCCTGTGACCGACGGAAAGACCGACGGACGGAAACGTTAAAAAACAAAGCGGGAGTCAGACAGAAGTCAGGCAGGGAGGTATTGAATAAAACAGTGTTGCCAGGTTTTGAGGAGATATGTCCCACCGGCTTACATGAACAAGACGTACAAAGGACCCCTCCCCCCCCCCCGCCCCCTCCCTATATTTTACACCTGGTATATATAGGTTGGGTTGGCGTCCGTTGGCGACGACGCTGTAAAACACGCTTCTCACTGCGTGAGCTAGACAACCAGGGTCCCGTTTGTTTTTTTTTTGCGGTTACCACGAACGGCGGTCGAGTTTGATCATTGTTGTGTGGGAAGAACTCCGCACCAGGGGGATGGTCGTATCACGTAGTGTGTGTGGTAGGCACCCACGGAGCAGTCACATAGTAAACCCATTGCTGTCTATGGAAGTGGCCACACCAGAAAATAAATTAATTCCTTGACGATGTCATTCATTAGCAAGAAAATCCGCCTCAAAAGCGTTTTTTGGTAGGATGCAGGTCACCCGTCATGCGACTCGCCCAACATCTCACGGCGCTTCGCGCTTGGTGCGAGCAATGTCTGCCTGGTCGGTGAAAACCCCACGTGGTCCGTCCCGGCATTGTAGGGATGCCAGGGTCATACAACTACGGCCATGCATGATAACGAGTACCCCCCCCCCCCCCGTCCCTCACACACACGCGCAAAAACAAATATTTCGTACAGGTACTGCAACAGCAAACGACATTTCGCGACTCAACGAAAAAAAAAAACTCTACACGTGCAAGCACAGTTAACGGCAGCCGGAAAAACAGAAGCAGCAGCAGCAGCCATAGCAGCATTTTAGTTTGTTGTTTAGGCTTGGTAGCACTCGCCTGCTTGTCGCCCACCCTGGTCTTGCGCTTGACCGCCATGCCCTTGCGGACCATGAGGAAGTTCTTCTTGCGCTCCTTCTCCAGGTTCGTCAGTCCGCCGGCGTGTGTGTTCGACTGGTATTTCTCCCTCCCGCGAATAACGCCTTCCAGCCTGTCCGCATCAAGTCGGGGTGGCGGCGGGGGGGCAGGACGAGGCGGGAAATAGGGAGAGGGAAGGGAGGGGGAGGGCGAAGGGGGGAGGGGGTGGGGGTCAACGCGATATGTTTTGGAGTTTGGACAACCGTAGCGGTCATCAACCTGAGAGGCTAGAGGCAGTGTGCATCGTCCGGCTGCAATTATGCAGCTACTCCGCTCAGACAGCGCTTCGTGGGCAGGGTTTTCTACCACACAGCAGGCCGGTGGCCCCAATGGTCTCTTAACAGTAGTCAGTCACCCTCGAACGCTGCTGGAGTTGATTTAGTCCCACCCTGGTGAGTGAGATTGAGAATTTATACTCGTATATTTTCGATAACAAAAAATGAATCAACTGCTGAGAACGCACAGCGTGGGTAAAGGCACAATAAGACGCGAGACGACCGGAGAAGAAAAGGCAGAAGACTTGCTCGAGATAAAAAAAAGCAAGGCACCAACCGAACCGTAGTGGGGAGGGGGGGGGGGAGGGGGGGAGAGCCTGCGGTGTGATCCCGGATCTCAGTTACGGCTATTACTAGGACGGGGGAGAGGAAAGCAGGGCGAAGAAAATAAATGGGAAGAAAATATATATATTAATCATAATAATATTACTACTACTACCATACTACCGCCACTCCTACTACCACTGCTGCCCCTACTCCTCCTCCTCCTCCTACTAAATACTACCTACTACTACTACCATACTACCGCCACTCCTACTACCACTGCTACTACTACTACTCCTACTACTACCCCTGCTACTACTATTACTACTACTACTACTACTACTACTACTACTACTACCACTACTACTACTACTACTACTACCATACTACCGCCACTCCTACTACCACTGCTACTACTACTACTACTCCTACCCCTACTACCCCTACTACTACTATTACTACTACTACTACTACTACTACTACCACTACTGCTGCTGCTGCTACTACTACTACCATTACTACTACTACTACTACTACTACTACTACCATACCACCGCCACTCCTACTACCACTGCTACTACTACTCCTACTACTACCCCTACTACTACTATTACTACTACTGCTGCTGCTGCTACTACTACTACCACTACTACTTCTACTACTACTACTACTACTACCATACTACTACTACTATTACTATTACTACTACTACTACTATTAATATTACGGGGGACCGTAGTAAATAGGACCAAATATTGTAGGTAAAGATAAGTAAATATATGTTTTTGTGTGTAACGTCGGTCCTATTAACTATGGTCCCCCGTAACACTACTACTACTACTACTGCTGCTACTACCACTACTACTACTACTACTACTACTACTACTACTACTACTACTGCTACTACTACCACTACTACTACTACTACTACTACTACAACCACTACTACTACTACCACTACTACTACTACTGCTACTGCTACTACTCCTACTACTACCCCTACTACTACTACTACTACTACTACTACGGGGGACCATAGCAAATGAGACCAAATACTGTTAGTAAAAAGAAGAAAATATATACCAGGTAGGTTTTTGAGTGTACCGTAGGCCCTCCCCCGAAATACGAAGCCACTAAAACACAACCAGAGGCACAAAGAAACGCGCTGTAATGAAAAAGTGGGGAAGGGGAGGACGGAGCGGGGGGGGGGGCGTGCTCGATAGGGGGGGTGCGGGGGGGGGGGGTGATAGAGATAGGGGGGAGACAGGAGACAAAGGGTAAAAGCGCGGCGATAGGAAGTTGGCAGGGGGCAAGAGAGAGAGAGAGAGAGAGAGAGAGAGAGAGGAGGAGAAAAAACGAGGGTCACCCCCAACGAAAAACAACACTGTTACAGCAACTACCGTCATTATCGAAAAAGTTTTTGGCCCTACGTCACTCGATTGTCCTGTTTTATTTTTTACTCCCCCATTTTCCTGATTTACTTCCCTAGTAAGAGAGGAAAAATCTAAGCGTTCCCGATTTCTGTTGCCCTTTCAGGCCCTCTCTTGAATACTTCTCCCGATTTTCCGAACTGTTTCCTCTTTTTTCCCTCTTGATCCCTCTTTCAACAACAAAAAGAATCAGAAAAAAAAAGTTACTCGAAAAGAATGCCCTTAAGGACGGCGATAGTAGTAGGTAGGAGAGTGGGGGGCCGGATTAGAGAGGTAAGAGAGAGACAAAGAGAGAGAGAGGAAACGAAGGACAGCCCCAACCCAAGAACACACTGCGACGTACAGCAACTGCCGTGTCTCTCACCTCTCTTCCAAAGTTGCGCGCCTCCGTTTCCGGTAGCCCTCAAGCGCGCGGGGGTCGACCGCGAAGCTTTCCCCACCGTCCCCTCCTTCGTCGCTGTCCTCGCTGTCGCTGCCTCCAATGTTGTGCCTGCGCTTGCGTCCGACCTTTCGGTCGTGGGCGGCTGCGGGGCGGCGGGAGCAGCAGCGGCGGCGGCGGCGGCGGCGACGCACATGGAAAATGGTTTAAACAAACGCCTGTAGGCCGGTTCGGACCGGTTCGATTCGGTTCGATTCGGTTCGGTTCGGTGCGGCGGAATCGGCTGCGGTATGTAGACGGACACCGCTGTGTGCACGCAAGGTTGTGTGGGGGCGGGCGGGCGGGCGGGTAGATTTAATGGGAGGGGGGGTACATGGATACCAGGTACAGCACCATGAGAAAAAAAAAAGAAAAAAAAAGCGAAGACATGTAATGCCTACGCTCGCAGTGAGAGCCAATGATATCGCGGAGAAGTCGCCGTGGAGAGGTCGCGAAGCGAGGGTCCCTTGTAGCCGTCCTGACGGCCGACGTGAGCCGAGCAGAGCTCTTTCTCGTATCTAGCAAGGAATTGCCACACCCAAGAGGGTGAAGGTTCTTAGAGTAATGCCGCAGCGGGTTACAAGGACCGGACCTGATCGGGTCGATTGTGGAGGTCCTCGCAGAGTCTGCTTGAGGGGGGAGGTCAACACGGTCCATGCTGCGGACTTCTATCAACCCGATATCTAGTCCGGTGGGATCTTTCATACATGACTTTGAGAGGTATCCTTCCTTGTATGCGTGTTCCGAGGTCTACGACCGATTCGTCTTACCCTGTCCGTGACAGACAAAAAAACAAAAGAGATAGCCAGAAAAACAGTAAGGCAGATAGACAAGACATACAGAAAGACAGACAGACAGACAAACAGACAGACTTAAGACAGACAGACAGACAGACGTACAGACAGGCGCACACAAGACGCGCATTACAGCCAAACATAAAGACAAACAGGTACAAGGTTGATCGATCGACGCTCACCGTTGGTAGCCTGCTGCTTGAGCCGCTTGATCTTTTTGAAGTCCTCGGCGCTCAAGACCCTCTTGCCGTCCACGCGGAGGTGCGCTGGGACCTACATGGCCCGTCACCAGCACGGTCATGGAAAAGGCACAACGCAAGAAAAAAAAAACACACACACACACACAGAAAAAAACGTTTAGACCCCGCCGCACAGCAAGCAAGCAGAGCAAATGAAAAGAAGGGGCATAGGCAGCGTAAGACGGGCCCACCTTGAACACGAACAGTAGGCAGCAGCTGAACATCAAACACAAGAAAACATCAAACTCGTGCAAGGTTCCCCTTCGGGACTGCGCTCCCGGTGCATCATAGGGCAAACAAAGCTTGGGCTTCGTGCCGTGCCGCCAACATTTTTATTTTATTTTATTCGTAGGATGCTACCGCACAGCTTGTGCGCTTCGTGTGATACGCCAAAACCTTGCACACGGCGGACAGATAGCTCATGATCTATCTATCTATATAATATATACCCGAGTAATATATACGGAGTATATATATATATATATATATATATATCTGTATACGGTAGATCATCTATAACAAATCTTAGGCTGCCGCTACGATGTCCTGTGCCGGATCAGATACAAGCACGGATTCAGCCCAGGAAAAACGTGCTATACACCATCCAGCTTTTTATACGGCTCCCATGCGGCAACATGATCGAAAAATAATAATAAATCATACCTGGTACAGATCAGGGATTCATCTGCCCTGAACTATTTGGCCCACGAAGAAATGGGAACCGAGTACGTACCTGTCCTAGGTGTAAAAGCTTGTGCCTACAGCACAATGAATACGGCACGGCATGGCACGGAACCGCAACAAGCCCTCACCTTCGTCGTCGGGCCCGCGTCGACCGCCCCGTTCGGTCCAGGGCCATCCTCCCCCTTGACCTCGCTCGAAAAGTTGACGTTCCTCTTCCCTCGCGACGCTCGCTTCTTCGCCCCCCCCTCCCCTCCCTCCCCCGCGTCCTCCTCCTCCTCCTCCTCCTCCTCCCCCTCCTCCGCATCCCCTTCCTCCATTCCCTCTTCCTCCTCCTCCTCCTCCTCGTCGACTTCCATCCCTTCCGCTTCCGGCAACACCGTCAGCTGCGGCGCCTCCATCCCCTCCTCCTCCTCCTCCTCCTCCTCTTCTTCGTTCATCCCCTCTTTTCCCACCGCAGGTTTCCCCTTCCCCTTTCCCTTCCCTTGCCCTTCCGCCCCCCCTCCCTCCTCCTCCCCCTCCCCCTCGTCCTCCTCCTCCTCCTCCTCCTCGCCGGCGTCGTTGTTTTCGTCCTCGAGGGGCATAAGCCCTTGCTCGTGAAGAGTCAGCAAGTCCGCCCCATCCACACCTTCCGCCGCTTTGTTCGCCCCGTACCTTATAGCAGTAGCAGTAGTATCAGTAGCAGCAGTAGCAGCAGTAGCAGTAGCAGCAGCAGTAGCAGCAGTAGCAGTAGCAGCAGTAGCAGCAGTAGCAGTAGCAGCAGCAGCAGTAGTAGCAGTAGCAGCAGTAGCAGCAGTAGCAGCAGTAGCAGCAGTAGCAGCAGTAGCAGCAGTAGCAGCAGTAGTAGCAGCAGTAGCAGCAGTAGCAGCAGTAGCAGCAGTAGCAGCAGTAGCAGCAGCAGTAGCAGCAGTAGCAGCAGTAGCAGCAGTAGCAGCAGTAGCAGTAGCAGCAGCAGCAGCAGCAGCAGTAGCAGCAGTAGCAGCAGCAGCGGTGGTGGTGGTGGTGGTGGTGGTGATGATGACCGTACAGCAGCAGCAACAGTGGCGAGGAAGAAATTGAAATTGAGAGTTGAGATTTGAGGCTGAGATCGAGATTTTGAGACTGAGATTGAGATTTTTGAGACTGAGAATGAGATTTTGAGACTGAGATTGAGATTTTGAGACTGAGATTGAGATTTTGAGACTGAGGTTGAGATTTTGAGGCTGAGATTGAGATTGCGGTCAGAGGCGGGGTTTTGACGCGAGAGGAGGGGGAAAGAGGTTAGCTATTTTCTCAAACCATGAACAGCCAGTCGTCCAGCCCCCCATCGTGCATGCACAGCAGCAGTTACACCACCACCACCAACACCAACACCACCAACAACCCCTTACTTGGCAGGCCTTGTGGTGATGTCGTGCTCCCTTCCCCTGTCTCTAGACTTGAGAAGGCTGGGGAAGGTCTCCCTGACGAAGTTGATGAAGCCCCTCGCCGCGACCACGACGCTCTTGTCCGCGTGCTTGCTGTACGCCGCCAAGTCCTGCATCGATCAGCAGAATCGGCCGGTTCTTCGGTGGATACTTCGTTCGGTATTTCGTTCTCGTTCGGTGTCTAGTTGAGTGTTTCGGTTCGGTACCTCCTCGCTTCAGTTTTTCGGTTATGTATATCGATCGTTCCATCGGTGTTTGGGTCGGTGTTTTCAGGGTCTAAATTCCGTAACAACAGCAACAGCAATCAAAACAAAACTATAGAAAAAGGGACAACGAAAACAGCAACACAAACGCACCGCTAAAAACGTCAACGCCACCAACACCAACACCGACACAAACACCAACACCAACACCCACACCCACACCACACCACACCACCAACACCAACACCAACACCCACACCAACACCCACACCAACACCCACACCAATACCCACACCAACACCCACACCAACACCACACCAACACCACCAACAACGACAACACGCCAGGAAGTAACCAAACCGGCGACAGCAACACCCGCAGCAAGCCGACAGAGCAGGAGGGGAAAGGCGAAGGCCTGGTGACAAGGGCGGCACAGGCACAGGCATAGATAGGCAGCAAGCACCGGCAGGACGGAACACCACAAACACCCCCCCCCCCCAAAAAAAAAAAAAACTCGCACGCTTCACAGTAGTGTCGGGCAGGGAGGGGCACGTGCTTGAAGACGACAAAGCAGCAGCTATTGAGCTGATCCGACTCGCTCCTCACCACCACAAGAACGTCCATCCCATCCTCCTCCAGAAGGGCCGGGACCCTCCTCATCACCTCGCGGATGGAGTTGATCCCCAGCGCCATCACCTCCCCCGGGCACCGCTCCGTCACGAAGTTGTAAGCCACTGCTTTGATCACCGGCATCACCTAAGATGTGTATCACACGTCGGATCGCCGTGACAAGCGTGGCATCGCGCGGCGTCGCAAGGCGTAATGTGGCGGTACCGTCGCTTGAGTCACAACGAGCGAACAGGAGAAGCGAAGGAGCACCACCGGTAGGGCGCCCGTGGGCTTTGGGCAGAGTGGTAAACCTTTATTTTATCCTTGTCCCCCCCCAGCGGACAAGAATAGCAAAAACTTTCTAATAATGTGTAATACATGGAGACTATTATAATACGCAAAGAACGCCCAACTCCAGGGCGGTGTTTCTATTAGGAGTGTCTCTAATAGGAGTACGCACGGTGCTCCGTCTCGAAAGGGCTGCGAGGGTCTATGGTCCATGCGACTACGAGTACGGCCATGCATACATGATATCGAGTACACCCAGACCCCCCCCCCCATCGCGCGCCTCTGCATGAAACCCATTTATAGCTGCATCAATGATTATTGAGGACACAGTATTATACACATTGGACGGATCAGGCAGATCATCTACAGATCATTCCCACTTTCGACGATCTAGCTCTTTCCAAGGGAATACAATTTCCTGATCTGTACTGATTTACCAGTAGCCCACACTGCCGGGATAGGGTCAGTCGTAGACTCTGCAAGATCTAAAGCCGGGCGTGTTCGCCTGGTGTATTCAGTACTACTACGTACACAGATCCTGCCCAACATCTCATAATGGGAGGGTATGATCTGTAGATTATCTGCCGCAGACAGATAGATCGTTATCTGTCCCACATGTGAGGTGTTTGGAACTGGAGTTGGATCATTTCTGCAGTTTATACTCGTAGCACAAAACAAAGCGCTGACCGTTCACTTTTCCGTGCAAGGTGTGCGATCTGTAGACACCAACCACGCGGAGGGATACGGGGTGTGTGAAAGTCGCGGGACGATGTTCTGAATCAATCGCAGACGAAAGAGAGCAAGCAAGCGAGCAAGCAAGTAAGCAGTGAAAGGGACCGAGCAGGCCACGGCTTCCTGCACACAAGTTACACACCAGACAAGGCCCTCGTTGTCTCGGGGGCAGACAGAAAAATATGTCTCGAGAAAAAAAAAGGAAACATAAGAGAAGAGGAACACAAAATAAAGACACGAGGAGAGGAGACGAGAGGATGGGACAAAAACGGGAAAAAAGAGAGAAGACATGAGAGAGAAGAGAGCTACAGAGAGAGGGAACACAAGACAGAAAGAGAGAGAACGAAAGACAAAAAAATAAAAGAAGAAAAACAAAAGATGAAAAAAGTGAAGAAAAAGGGAAACATGGAAAAAGAGGCGGAACACCGGACGTGGCTTCAAAGGGCAGCACTAAAAATGACATGAAAAGGACGCAATGACAAAAATTATCGCATGTATTTTTTATGTTTTTTATGTTTTGTTTTTTTTTAATCATCACTTTTACTTTCCAGCCTAACTCGTAGGAGGTTTTACCCTCGACGACCTTCTGGACAAGCCGTGGTCACAGGTGGTCTACCCTTCTCCCCCCCGGTACGTGCCTTTGATTTTTGTCGCGCATAGGGTTCAGCATTCCCATTGCTCGTCGATTTTCATCGGATGTAGCTAACTCACGCTCTCGCGCTTTCCGCTAATCAATTTATTTTAAGCAAGAAAAAGCCCCTACGAGCATGCACTCGGTGGGACTTGAACCCACGAAATTGATCTTGATAGGCTCGCGGACCACCTACCAAGCCACCGGGGACGCCGGCCACTGTATAGATTTAATGTAAGTATACGTACCTCATCGGGCGGCACGAGGTCGTGGCACGCCTGGACCATGTAGGCCAGGATGTGCGTCACCTCCCGCTGCTGGGACGCGATGTAGCGCTGCAAGTGGCTGTAGAATGGCAGGAGCAGCAGGCGGTGCGCGCCGACCACCCTCGAGATGAAGTTCATCATCAGGAGCTTCACCTGTGGGCAAAGGAAGAACAGGGGGGGGAAGTTGGTGACGAAACTATTAAATAACAGCTGCACCAACACCAACAAACCAGCACCAACAAAACCAACACCAACACCAACACCAACACCACCAACACCACCGGCACCAACACCAGCACACGGCAGTAGCTCGATCAAAACAACACTCCTTACAAGTTGAAAAAAAAAAAAAAACTCAAGACCGTGAGGGACCACACGTTCGAAACGCCGCGCACACACCGAACCACCACCCCACGCGATAGCATGCGCCAACACAAAACTCCGCTAACTCTCCACGTCGTCCTACCCAAACGCCTCGCGTTGCCCCTCTCATTTTTTTTCTTCCTTTCCATCACAACACAAACTTCATCACAACCCGAAGTCCAATACAACTTAAACTGACTCCACGACAAACGAAACATACACACACAAAAAAAAACGCAACACAACGTACACTACGAGTATAAAACGGAAACGTTCGATCTCATCACAGCTGGGTTGCGTTTTTTGTTGATTCAAAACACTGGAAATAGGTCACACGCAGCTTTGCAACGAGGATTCGAGTATTCTGCGGAAGTGTACCTACGACAGCCAGCAAGCAAGCAACTCACAGCTTTCTTTTTTAAACGTTTTTTTTCAAAACACTTGAAAATTTGCTACAAGAAAGAAAAAAAAAAAAAACTTAACCCCATCCATCCATCATTCCATCCATCCATCCATCCACCGCGCAAAACGAAAACACGCACTACAGTATGTATACATATATACGTCCTCCGCACATCGTCCAACAACAACAAAAAAACGTCCGTCCGTCTCCATGATACCAGGTACATATTTAGCCCCTTTCCGCACCTCGAAGCGCTGTTTGGACTGCCTGAGGCGGCGGAACACCTTCTCCACCGTGCCCTGCGGATCGTGCAGCAGGTTGATCGCAGGGAACAGCCCGCCGCTGGAGTCGCCCGCCAGCGCCGCCTTGTTTTTCTTCTTGTTCACCTTGACCTGCTTGTGCACGCTGCGGGAGCGCTTGGCCGTCTTCTTGGAGTGCGCGTGGAAGTTCACCTGGGAGGGGGCGAGACGGGACGGGAGAACGGGCGAAAAGGGGGAGGGGAGGGAGGAGGGAGGAGGAGGAGGAGGAGGCAGAGGAGGAGGAGGAGGAGGAGGAGGAGGAGGAGGAGGAGGGAGAGGAGGAGGAAGAGGAGGAGGAGGAGGAGGAGGAGGAGGAGGAGGAGACGGAGGGGCAGAGGGTGGGTGGTGGGGGGGGGGGGGAGGGAAGGTGTTCCAGTTTTACAGAACGTTTCGCTACCATCACCTATAATATACGACGTATATGTGTAGGCTTGAAGGAGCGTTTACGATAGCAGCAGTATACCCTGGTATCAGTATATATTACCGGGATGTACTATTGAATGCGGGCACAAAGAATCAAGGATACTAATCGACCTGCTGCACCACCACAGCCTGGTCGACGTCCCACTAAAAGCTTCGTGCGACTCTTCCATCTCCCACTACTCTACCCGCTCCTCACTACAATAATACATTCAAAGCCGACCGCTGCTAAAACAATCCGGACCGGAAAACAAAAAAAAGCAAGCAAACAAACAAAAATGAACGAAAAACATCCATCTACTGGGCGAAAAAAAAAATTTTCGGCCGGGTTTTTGTTACGAGTAGAGCGATGCAAAAAACCTGAGGCCACACTTACTTACTTACTTACTCACTTACTTACTTACTGCTGTAATTCCAAGTACACCTTTCCAGCGGGTGCAGCTTACAAAAGAGGGTGACAAGTTACCAGGTACAATTATCATACTACCACTCAGCCCCGAAATAAAGGGACCATTTCTACACTACAGTAATATTCGATACAAACGGTCGTAATATATTTAGGGCCGAGAGTGATGTGTATATATATATATATATACGCTGCCTGGGCGCGTGTCGTATATGTTGTGCATCCCCTATCCCCTACTGCGTATAGCCCTGGCTGCTGCTGCTGCTTCGGTAATAGCAACCTTCCAGTTCTGGAAAAAAATCGAGCGCTGAAAAGCGATCACACTCCTGTGCGAAGTCACCGCTCTTTTTACGGTAGGTTAATCGTCATTTGATATCCTGTCACACTCTTTCGCTCTCAAGCCCCCAAGTCGGTTTACAAGTCAATCTGCGCCACAGCCTGTTCACGTTTCTTCCTCTTCATTGCTTTTACTTGTTTTATTGTTTTGTTTTTCGCTTCCGTTTTCCCGTCTTCCAGTGTATCCTACCGTTGGTTTTCGCTGGCGTCTGTCTGTGTGTATCGTGCTTGCCGGACCCGCAGCAATAGGGCACGCCACTGCCCTGCCATTGCGCTGTCTAAATAATCCTCCCCTACGAGCACCGCATCACGACTTTATGTGTAATCTCTGTGCCGTACGCCAGCTTGTGACCTTCAAGAGCTTTTGTATCGCTACAGGGTGAAGAATCAGCACGGACACTACTGGGTGTGCCGATGGTGTCGACGGGAATACGGGAACAACGGTTCTACGCGAACAAGACCACAAGCACATCCACCTAGATCCTGCGTTTGCCGTAACAAGACGCCGTGCAACAAATAGCCCTTTCAACACACGGATCTCACCCGTAAAAAAAAACGTGCGCATGGCGAGAGCTGTACCATGCAGATCCCACCCGGAAAGACACCACAGCAGTATTTAGGTAGACGGTGCAGGTAATTTCAGGGATCTGTCATGTACAGACCCCACCCGTAAAGACACTACAGTAGTATCCAGATAAATCGTGCAGCTCGAATTAATCCGGGATCTGTCATACCTTCTCGGAACGATCTACTGATGTAGATCGTCGTACAGATCCAACCTGAAGTACACTACCAAGGTACGTATATACTTATCTACAGAGTGCGGATCATATTTGTTCATCAACAAAGATCTATCATACCTTTCCCCCACATATCTCAATCTACATATTATGATCTGATCTGATCTGATCTGATCTGATCTGATCTGTTCGGGGAGCTAAATTTTCTTCCCTCTCACCTCTGAGAGCGCCGTCTCCGCCTTGCCCTCCTCGTCGTCGTCGTCCGCCATGTGCGTGTCGATGTTCAGGAAGAAGTTGAGCGCCGTGCAGGCCAACTTAGGGGTGTCGGCTAGGAGTGCGGTCGCGATCACATTTACGGTGCGTGCGTCCTATCATACACACACAAAAAAAACACACACACATACAAACACACAGAGAGTGGAGTGGAGTGAGAGGGCAAGGTGGGGAAGTTTGTGAGTGGAATTTTCTACAAAATAAAAGACAAGGGGGGGGGGGGGGGGGTACTCGATATAATGCATGGCCGTAGTCGTATGACCGTAGAACCTCGCATCCCTGAAATGCAGGGACAGGAGCACGTCAGGTTTTCACCGACCAGGCAGACATTGCTCTCACCAAGCGCGAAGCACCGTGAGGTGTTCGGCGAGCCGCATGAAGGGTGAGCTGCATCCTACTATTACGGGGGACCATAGTTAATAGGACCTATGGTATACATGAAGTATCTATATATTTAACCATTTTTACTAACAATATCCGGTCCTATGGTCCCCCGTAATAGGAACATATTTAGAGGCGGTTTTTCTTGCATGCGGATGTCACGCATGGCATGGCCGTAGTCGTACGGCCACAGACGGGGGGAAGGGGGGCAGTAACGCCAGACGGAGAGTGGAGCGAAAGTTCAGGAGTGTTGAAAAAGAAAAGACTGGGGTGGGGGGGTAGGGGGGAGGGATATACTACGTACGTATGAGTACGTGCTTTGCATACAAAAACATAAAATCGACGTCAGAGTGGCAAAATAAAAAAGAATAAGAAACATCAAAGCAAATAACCAACAAAAAGCGACATGTATCCATTATATCGGATGAAAGGTATATATAGCGGCTACAAGCCAAAAGGATGTCCGCCCAAGCGGCAGCGGCGGCAAAGAAAAGACAGCAACACATAGGCTTAGCGCAAGAGATGGAGACGAAGAATCTGCAATGGAAGGAAAGCGATAGGCAGGAGGGTAGAGGGGGGGGGGGGGGGGGGGGGGTGACCGCGTGTCCGCCTCCCTAGTAATATTGGGAACGACAAGGACCCAAGGCCGTAACAAAATGGCGTAGAGCGCTGCGGCTACGTCATGGGACGGGGGCTGAGGCAGCCTCGACACATTGGGCTGTCCGCGTAAGCAAGCACGCGAGGCCAGAGCTAAGATACACAGAGGTAAGACGCGGACAACATGAAAAAATTCTACGTCGACGTACGTGGCTTGACAACACGCGGACGTACGGTGACAGAGACGGTACCTCCGCATATTCACGTTTAGCATAAATCCATCCATCACTACATCCATTGATCCATCTATCCATACATGCATCCATACATGCGTGCACCCACTCATCCACCCATCCATCCATCCATCCATCCATCCATCCACCCATCCATCCCTCTATCCATGCGTCCATCCATCCATCCCAATAATGCAACATCTCTTCCCCAATTTCTGCCCGGGTGTTCGTCCCGCCTCCCAGTCTCACCACCCAAACCCTCTTGCGGTAGAGATGCACCATAATGTCCAGCGACTTCTTGGCCGCCATCTCGCTGTCGTCCTTGAGCATCGTGAACACCAGCTTCTGGACGGTCTTGTTCAGCTACACAAAAAAACACAAACGCATCAAAGAGAGAGAGAGAGAGAGAGAGAGAGAGAGAGAGCAGTCCTTAGCGGTTTTTGCGTTGGCTCTTCAGAATTGTTAATGCGCGCCGCGCGAAAACCACAGAGCGTACACCCCCCACCGCTGCACAGTACCAGCCGTGTATAGAGCGCATCATGCGATAGTGCAATGACTACGAAGACAAAGTGTGCTCATGTTGTACGGGTGTGTGTGCTCGTATCCGTGTCATGTATCGCCGTAGTCGTTTAATTGACCATAGACCCTCCCTCGAACCACGTCACGTGGTCACCGACCAGACAGACACTGCTTGCACTGAGCACGAAGCGCCGTGAGGTGCTCGGGGGGGGGGGGGGGGGGGGGGGGCACGGTCTTGCCTCTCCCAGACAGGGTCATGTAGTGCGTCATGATGCTGTTTGCTAAACCCAAATCGCGTCGGATTCAGAAGGTCGATCCCCTTGTGAACGCGCAACGTGCCACACGCCCTGAATCCTTTCCTTCACTGCTGCAGGATATGTCCTACACTAAATGCAAGTAGTTTGTCCTCGAAAACGTGAGGTGCAGTTTTGAAAGGGTTTCAACCGCTCTCATGCAGCACGCACGTCCCGACGGCCCACTGGGCGTGCGCAAAACACGCACAAAACACCAAATAATGGACACACATACACCCAAACCATGAACACACATGATCAAACCATGCAACACAAAAAAAAACATGGACATAATCACCCTAATAGTGGAAGCACACACCCACCAAATACAAATCATGATCGCACATGCACCCAAATCATGAATACACACCCAGATCGTGGAAAACAAGAAAAACTCATGGACACACACCCACCCCAAAGAATGGATGCACACACCCACGAAACAAAAATTAGGGACATTCACACCCAGAAAACAACCGAGACAACGCACACAAAAGCACGGACATACAGAGAGAAACATTGTACACACACACAAAAGCATGGGCCACACGAAGAAACACAAACCATGCACACGAAAACACACAAGTAATACGACATATAGGGACACCCTCAAACAAGAAAATCATGGACACACACCCTTTTCGACACGCTCTCGCTCACCTTGGGGTTCCGTCCCTTCTCGTTGATGGACTTGATGTCGTTCACGATGTGGTCGTACAGCATCACGCGCAGCATCTTATCCTGCAACGAGGGCGATAAACCAACAAGGGGAGGTGGGTTGGGGGGGGGGGGGGGGACCGGCAAGGCAGGCAGGTAGGCGATCAGGCACGGCGTCCGTGTTCTCGGGGACACGTGTATAGCCAAGTCATGGCATGCCAGAGTCAGTGGAGGGGATACCGTCTTTTTTTTTTCAGGTTCCTACATAGCACGAGGAGCTCTCAAAACTTTGCCCCGCAACCTCTCTTTCGGCAAAAAAAGTATACCTGGTACAGGTAAAAAATCGTGGACACACATACACCATGCGACAAAAATCGTGGACACACGCAGTATATTATACACACAAAAAGGTCCACCCACGAGGCGGGGCGGGGTGGGAGTTCATAATTGTTAAATATTTTACTTGCCTGACAGTGGAAGAGACCAAAGAAAAGGCTGAGAAGCTCGGTGGGGTCCAAGACACCGCGGTTGCGGAGCAAGATGAGCGCTTGCACCAGCTTGATCCGGATGGCGGGGTGCTGCGGAAGGCGCAAGCAAAAGGGGGGGGGGGTAGACGAGGGGACGGGAACGGCGAGGACGGGAATCTAAAACATGCTACTATGAATAGGAAACCGGCATTTTTTTCCGCGTAAAAGGCCTCTTTCGGCCATTTTACTCAGTTATAGTGTAGGGGGCGGTTCGTCGAGGGGTGAAGCCGCCACCTACTAATTTATTTGGCGGGCAACGAGGGGGGGGGGTGGAGGGTATGAAATTATTTACCAGGTGGTATTATTCATGTCGATTTGGAGGATGAGTATAACAGGTATATAGCGCGTACTATATAGCGTATGCCCTGGGTTAACCAGCATCATAGTGCCGGGTTATTCTACGTACCAGGAGCATGATATACACTTTGTATGTATGGACGTGTTTGTTTGTTTGTTTGTTTGTTTTTGTTTTTTTTTTCTCATCCCATTTATTATCTTCGCACATCTTCTTCTCTCTCTCCTTCCAACTCGTAACTCAGATCCGGGGTCACATAGTAGGCTCTTCTCCCCCCTTCCCGCTACGGTACGTGCCTTCATTTTTATCGCGAGAAGATTTCAGCATTTTCTTCCCTCGTCGACTCGCATCGAATTGTGCCTACCCACGCTGCAAGGCGCTCTCAACAATTGAATCCTTTTTTTATTTTTGCAAATAAAGTCAAAGTCCGACCCACCTGGGGCTCGAACCCAGGACTCAAACAAGTAGAATTCGAGGTTAACCACTTGAACCACCGGGGCGACCGGCACGTGTGGACGATGCTAGAACCCGGCATTTTTTCGTAGTCATCCTTTTTCGTTTCTCAAGTCTAAACAGCGCGGAAAGATATTTTCAAGAGAGATTCAGTCCCGTGTCCCGTTTCGCCTCTGACGCCCAAAAAAAAGAGTTTGGCCATCAACACCACAAAATATCCTCTGCTCCAAATCCAAATCAAGGCATTTCCTCCCTTCCCGGTCACTTCGAAAAGGGGTCAAGACGCACGAGCTCGAAAAACCGAGGCGCGAAAACGGATAGCAAGAAGATGAAAACTAGAAACGGTTCTTCTCGAACAAAACGGTTGGTGCATCACTTTGTAAAGGCTTTTACCCCTTTTATGACTGCAGTCCCGTTTTGGGGCCAGAGCACTCAAATTCCACGTACTTTGTCCCCAAAACGGGACTGCAGTACTAAACGGGTTATACGACACGATCGCCAAAAAAACGCTGACAGGGCGCAGAAAAAAAACACGGACCGAACAAAGGCTGGGGGGATGACGGTGGAAGTCCTGTCCTCTTACCAACACCGGGCCGTGTCGCTCCAGGAGAGATTTCAGCTGGGGCCCGAATTCCTTGGTCTGAGCCTTGTAGCAAGGCGCCACGTGGCTCATGAAGGTGACCAGCTCGGCGAAACGGTCGCTGTCCTTCGATGGCTAGGGGGGGTTCAGTGCAAGTCGCATCAGAGGAGGAGATGGGGGGGGTGGGACAGCGAAAGCATGATCAAACAGTTGTTGGCCGGGCATAATGCCAAACATGTGTTGAACTAATCTCAGAGGAAGATACAAGCGCAGCATGGACATCGAAAAAAGTACGCGAGATCGTCGGCACAAAAAATACACTTGCGACCTTTCTGTAAGACGCTGCGGAGCTACGTACTGCTGTCAAGAGAGAAATCGTAATACCCGACGACGCATTCGCTGCGTGGATTTCCGTCGGCCGATTTCCGTCGGTATTATTTCCTTGACTGACCTTGAGCTTGAAGATCTCGAGCTCGGAGAGGTAGTTCCGCTGCTGCTGCAGGAACTCTTCCTTGTACCCGTCCTTGTCCCGCTTTACCAAGTTCTGCACCGAGAGGGAGAGGCAAAACCCACGCAGGGGGAGGGGAAGTCGATCAACATAACATTGCTCGTCTCTACGTGCAACGATTTGCCGCCGCCACCCTCCGTCACCTCGCCGTCAACCCCCCCCGCACCCCCCCCGCGCTACACGCATCCTAACGCATGACGCACGGCAGGAGGAAACCGGGTTGCACGAGTCGCCGGTAGCGGAGCGCAAAGAAGGTGCAGATAGACCGTATCCAACCGGATCGCGCCAAGGAGCATAAAAACATCCGTCGATCGCCAAAACCCCGCACAAAAAAGAGGGGAGAGACAAACGACCAGACGCTTCAACTTAGAGACTGCTACGAAGCGAAAAATCCTAGATCAGCAAGGATAGGGTCTGTACTTGTAGAGGTGGCAAGGCCTGTCCGCTGAGGTTGGCGAACGAGGCACAACTCACCCGGGGACCGCGGAAGGCGGGGGGAGACGTGACACTTGAGCGGAGTACAATACTACTGATGATAATATGTATATGTTCATAGATTGACGCCCAGAAGAATCAGCAGCAGCAGCAGCAGCGGCAGCAGATATATCGAACTTCCGGGCGCTGCCCCCGCCGCAGCCACCGCCACCGCAGCCACCGCCACACGCGTGCGCGTACGGACGCAAGAGGCGATGCAGCCAGCAGGTGCAGCCAGGGAGGAACAGGCAAACCGATGCAAACGGCACAGCGTGGGATACCCCACACCGAGCTTCGCAAGCCGTTGGTCATGAGTGTACAAGCAGGTACTAATAGTTGCTTCCAGGTTGTCCAGTTGTGCGTACGATGTGCGACTGCTGCTGCTGCTGCTGCTGCTGCTGTTGCCGACGACTTCCCCCCACTACTCTCGGCCACCGCAAACATGAAACCGCCACGCCATCGGTTACATCTTACACGCAGGAGGTGAAAGAAGGAATCACTCCCTTCTTTATTGAATGCCTGCAGCCTGCAGAGCTCTTGCCTACTATGTAGGCACTCCGAAACGTCAAAATGTTTATGAGTGCGAGACTACTCGTACTGTAGGCGAGTAGTATAGTCTCCTTGGGGTCGTACAGAAGGGGTGGACGGCAGTGAGAAGGGTTCATTCGCTCTTGCTCTGGCGTGATACTACTGCTGCTGTGGTATACCAGGTACCAGGTACGTATGTACCTCCATCAATAGAATCATCGTCCTCGTCACCAAATATGAAACTCTGTGTAGCTCGGACGGCAACGCTACGTACGTACCAGTACTTCGTACCCGTGGTTGTGCTTGGGAAAACGCACTCCTGATACTTACCAGGTACACTATTGTACTATTAATATCAATAAAAATATCATACAGCAGTAGTACCAGGCACCAGGTACCAGTAATCATAGACCTCTCGACCTGGACCACGTATGCGAAGCAACCCCGAGGTAGATTCGGGTGCTCGGGTCGGTCGTGGGGGAAATTGAACTGTTGTACTTTGTCGCACGCTGCGCCTGCTCCGTGGGCGGCTTGCTCTTGTGTACCGGCAGCCACAGCACGGGAAAAAGTGGAAACCACGGCCCCCTTACCCCGCGCACGGTGGGACCCGGCAGTGGAACCGCTAGCCTTGGCTGTGGCCAGGCGTCGACCCTCATGTTCGCAGCGCGCAGCGCTGGCGGTGTTCGAGCACACACCCCTCCGCGCCGCTCCGCTCCCACCCACTCAACCCGACAAGCCCACACACACGACAGCAAAAAAGGGTGTTGTATACGTACACGACGTAGAGCACAAATTCGTCCACCAGGCAAATCAACACCGACTCGTCCTAGCTTCATATCGAGAGTCCCTACCATCACTCCCCCCGCGCCCCGGAAATTTCGAGGGGCGTGGGATATGCTGAAATGCCGCAATGCAGGCTGCCAGGCAAGAGTTGTTACAACGTGCAAGACGGGTATCATATGGTGCGGTTGAGTGGGAGAAAGCGGGGTCCCGTGTGGACATCCGCGTGCTTTCGGAGGGGAAACGCGAAGCGACTAACCTGCAACTGCGGGAGCTTCAGCGCTACGGGCACCCGCTTATGGCTTGACCCCCGCATTCCTCCCATGGTGAACGCGGTCCTTTGCACTCGATGGTGCGGAGCCAGTGAGTGCTGTGCTTGCCGTCTCTGCTCACGTCTCACCTAGCCAAGGGTTTCATGATATCACGAGAGGCGTTTGTTTTGTTTTCGGTTCTTTGGTGGAAACACATGACAGTCCCGCGGGCAGTTTGAGAGTGAGGTTGGTGTGCCAAGCACGAAGTAGATGGTGCCGGTTGTAGTGCAATAGAGTGCCGATCAGTACTCGTAGACCGGCGTGGTAGTAAGGGAGGACTGGCGATCTCTGTGAGTTAGTGTGGAGATGGAATGCAGGGACGAAGGCGCGGAGGGCGACGAGAACGGCAGTGAGAACTTGGACGACCTGTTTCGAGAGATCTGGGAGAGAGAGAGCCGGCAAGAGTTACGATTTCAAGTCGACGGAGCGGGCACGGTACGGTACGAGCGGTACATACTGCTGTGATGTGACTTGCTTATCCTTCACTATCAGTGGCAATGATGTGGCTAGTCTCATTCAATTGAGGTGGCTCATCGAGTTTCCTCAACGCCAATATCAATCAATAACACACCAACGACGGATACACTCGAAGTAAATGTAACGTGGCCTGCTCTCCCCATTCACAGGGCGGCACAGCAGGATGACTGTCTCACGTCCCACGCCAGCTCTCAACACAGGCATGCCATCGCCGTCAGAGACCTGACACCAGAAGGAAGGGCTGTTGCAAGAACGTTCCGGGTTCCCCTCGTAAAGCTCCCCACTTTTGAATTTGGGTTATGCTTTGTAGGAGTTGGTTGCCTGTTGCGCGCTAACAACTACCTGGTACCGTACTGTACTGGAGTCGGGCACGCGTACCTGGTACCTCAATCGAGCACCATATGGCACACCACTCAGTCCAACGTTCGAGGTTGGTAGATAGAATCAACCCTGTCATGCTTACAGTATAGGCCCGCCAATAAGAAAGTGCCCAATAAGAACATAACGCTCACTTTTTGGAGAACGCAAAGAAAATTGGGTTGAGAAAAACGGCTCAGTGGTGAACTCCACACTAAATCCTATATAATAGCCTATGCTTGAGGTTGTTTGAAGGTGGCGCCTCGATAAGAATCTCATGCTTGCTCAGATTAGATGTTTCTGGTTGGCGGGCCCATGCTGTGTTGAACAGAGTTTGTACCTGGAATTCTGTATATCATGTTGGCTATCTCAAAGGTGGTGCAGACGCAAGACCTCCACGGACACCGATGGGAGGTAAACAACTTCTCCAACACCGTGTGGGAGGCTGCAATCTGGATGCACCATTTTTTCCAGGTGAAACCGAGGTTATTGGAGAGGTATCCGTACCAAGTACCTAGGTGGTGGTTGACAGGATGCCATAAACCACCCACACACCGGATATAACCGGCGGTATTCGTACGACTTTAATCTAACAAATCATACCGTACACCGCACCCAACCCCCTCTGCCATTATATTGGTATGAAATTTCGCATCGCTGCTGTAAAACCCTCCACCAGAAGCTCTCGACCAACTCCTCGTGCGCACGAGTAGGTATGACAACTGGAGGCTTGCAGCAATGTCGGCATAATAGGTTTGTCCCTTTCCTCGGACTGGTATACAAACCTTTCCCCGGACCGGTATGCAAACCGTTCCCCGGACCGGCAATGCAAAGCGTCGTGCGTTACCTACCAACGCGCTCAGATAGCTGGCATTGTGTATAGCGCAGCAACACGGCATGACACAACGGCATGGGCACGGTTGCTGTCGGTTTGACATGCGCTCGCATTCCTTGCACGTGTCCGCCAACCAGTATAGCGTCCATTCCAGCCTTAGGCTTTTTGCATGGCAATGGTTTTCCCCCCGCCGCCCGCCTATCGTGTGTTCCGACGCTTCACTCGATGTGCCATGCGCCATGTGCCGCCACCAGCTACCACTGGTTGTGCTGGATGTCGACGGGTAGAAAGAACGGTTTAATGTGAAGAACACACACACACCACTCACCCCACAACTCATCTATTCCCCCGGCACCAATCCGCGCTCGTACTTCCAGGATGAACGCTGCTTCCCCATCGGTTGGTTTCGAGGGAGCCGTGTCCTGGAGCTGGGTGCGGGGACCGGATTGGTCGGCCTCACGCTTGCACTGCTTGGCGCTGAGGTGCGAATGCCGGTGATTTGTGCCGCCCACCTGATCTTCTCTCGTAGTGCATCCCGCGAGAGATCTCGTGGTGTATCCTATCGAATAGTTGGTGTGTAGATAGATGTGTTCTACACCGTAACACGTAAGAGATTTTTCAGAGCTTGTCGGCGACGACAGGATGGGAGAACTTGGCATATATCCTCAATAATTCTGCAGGCAGACGTAAATAGATCCCCATGACTCTGTTTTTTTTTTTTCTGTGCGTAGCTCTTGGGCCGAATTTTTCAAGGTGCTCGCCCTGGCGGCCTTGTTCGCGCTTCGCTTCATCGTCAGGTCACCATGACGGACTTGCCGGAGGCGTTACCCATTCTTGAACACAACACCGAAGCTACCTTCGGGCCGACAAAAGACGGCGATAACCATGGCGGAGAGGGTGACAAGGCCGAGGAGTCCAGTCGTCGCGTGATGTCTCTGCCTTTAGGCGGGGAGGCAAAGAGGCCAGATATTCGACGGCTCTGCTGGGGAGATTCCGCGGACGCTGGGCAGGTCGCCGATGTCGCCGCGGAAGCGACAGCGGCAGCGGCTACGACCACGACGGCAGTGAAAGGCGAAGGGCCGGAATGGCAGGGCTTTGATATGATCGTGGTAAGAGAGGGACGAACGTGCCATGGTAAATTGCGCGGATCTCTTTTTGAGTCTTGTGTGAAGAAAACAGATGTGTTCAAGTTCGCCATCTTCGCAGCGTCTTTCTCGTTTTCTATTTTTTTTTGTTCAAGTAGTACAGGACAGTAGCTTATGCTGAAACTGTTGTTGCATAAGGCTGGAAGGTATCTGGAGCAAAACAACCACGCAGTCGAGGGCGTTATGAGGTGGTGATAGTGAGCGCTAGACTCTCGTACTAAAATAGACGTTTTCCCGCTCCTATCCTACACCGCTTGTCACCCCTCGTCGTCTCCTCCGTGTTTTTACCGCGTCGTGACGACCGACCACACCAAACAGGGTGCCGACGTGATATACAACGAGCCGACGTTTCCAGCGCTGGTATCCACCCTCTCCGATCGGCGCCTTTGCTCGGACACGACGGTTGTCTATCTGGCAACGATGTTGGTACGTATGTAGGTCTGACGGGGCGGTGCGTTGGGCCCCTCCTGAATTCCCTCGATCCGACGAAAAATTGAATGTGGTAAGACTTCTTTGGTGCATACATAACTTGCCATGACCCCGTGGGCATCAGATCACGTGCGCCCCTTGCACGACGGCAAGAAGCGGTATCGTGATACCAGGCCATCTCGCGGTTTGCAGCAGACCGAGAGAATTATCTCCTGTGGTTTGCGATGTTGTGAGGTAGCTGAGAGTATCGACACGCGGCGCGCGACGGGCGAACACGCCACAGCAGGGTTGCCCTTTCTGGCATTTTATATGTCCAAACCGCGCGAGCTCAACGAGGTGGTTTTGTGTTTCGCACCCACCTCTGTAACTCGTGCCACGGCCAACGTCCGGCTGGGGCCCCACCAATCCTGTCTAAAGACCGTTCCCGCGAGTCGGCAACGTCGAGTGGAGTACGTTCATCCGCCCTTACCACTCTTCGAACTTCGTATGTGCCGTTTATTTTCGCGCCGCTCCCTCTGCCTGAACGACGACCTCAACCTCTCTCCGCCGTCCTTTCGCTTGAAAAGAGAGGAGGACGGCACGAGGAGCTGTTGCGGCAGCTCAACGAGACGTTTCACGTCCGCGCTTTGGATCCGACCTGCGCCGACTATTTGAGAGCTCGGGTCGGCGACGGCAAAGCCTGGCCTGGCCCCGAATGGGCCCCGGGACAGCCGCACCTGGAGAAGAGACGAGGGCCTGGCTCTCCGGCAGATAGCGGCAACTGTTGCTCGGGCAAAGGCTCCGTCGAGGGCGCCCACAGTGTTGGTGGAAATGGCTCAGCTGAGCACGAAGTTGACGCTCGTGAAATCCCGGTAGGGACGGTAGGGATGGAGCTTCGAGGGGGCGAGCAGTTGCGGGGGGGGTTGTCTCCCGCGAGTGATGCTGTAGTAGGCGATGAGGGGGGGCAGGGTTTACAATGGTCGTACGAGGAGAAGGGGCTGGGGAAGATACTCTCGTTTGTCGCGCGTAGGCGGGGTGGAGAGACAACACCCAGCACGGCGGGTCCTATCTAAGGACAGTATCTTGGAGGCGTTTTGTCACTCCCGTGGTGGAAAGAAGAGGGCGGTGGCGCGAGAAGCAATCCCGCGATAAGATGGTCCCACATTTTTCGTTCAAGAAGTGTCTACTCGAGTACAGCGATAAAAGCGCTACGAGTGCACGCTGCGCATGTACAGCACGCACACGCGCGTCGTTCACGTTACGTCCGACGCTCCTCCCGGCCCGAGATGGTGTCCGTAGCAGATTCCAGAAGCTAAATTACAGAGTTGTGTCACGCTGGCTCGAACCTTCGGAACTTTCGTACCGAAAGAGCTAGAAGGCTCGTGTTGTTTGCTACCTTATGCTTCGTATACGCTTAT
Source organism: Nereocystis luetkeana (assembly GCA_031213475.1). NCBI lineage: Eukaryota > Phaeophyceae > Laminariales > Laminariaceae > Nereocystis > Nereocystis luetkeana. The sequence goes on along the minus strand of JARUPZ010000002.1, from coordinate 7,210,177 downwards.
ACCAACCGAGTTTGCGGCACCACTGCTCGACACCATGGTACATATTGCAACCGGGCGTGCCCCGTACACTGCTTAAACACGCACTGCGGACGGCCTGTTTCTGAGAGTCTACACTGACTGTACGAGTCACTTCAAGCTTTCGAGACACCAAGCCCATCGCTTGCTCTGCTGTGGCAGCAAAAGTACTCTGCGCGCATGCTGCAGTCACGATTATCGCATGCTGCTACTTCGAAGCACGATGCATGGGCTCACTTTACCCTGTCTGAACACTCACAGACACGCAAAGCGACCACTGCCTAAACACACGTATTACTTCGTACATACGACAAGGGTGCGATACATATTTTTTGTGAGATGTTTTGACCGCTTCAGCACTCCTCTAGCGATAACCATTCGGCCACCTATTTTTCCCTGGCCGTACCGCATATCATAGCCCGCATACCGAAAAGCGCGCGCTTACTTTGGCCCGACTTTCTGTCCGTGAGGACTACGAGTACCTGGTGCGCGTTAATACGCGATTTAACCCGTCCTGTTTGTGCTCAGAAGCAGGCGTGTCGAGCGGTAGCCGGGTGTCACCTGCTACTATGCCAGCCGCAGGTTTGCTCGATGTTCGGAGCCATCGTATGTCGCCGCCAAGGCCATGGTCTACGGTGCGGAGAAGGTCGAGTATAGGAGTTGCGTTTGTCAGTGCGTGTATGTATGCGCCACGTGCGATTATCCTTTGGAAAAATAATCACCAGGTACCAACCAGATGGATATTTTTGACCGTAGAGCAAAACGGCCCCGAAGAGCAAAACGTGGGCGGGGGTGGGATCTCCATATAATGGACTGCAGATTCATGGTAGTTCCGTTCTGTGTTTTCACTCGTGAACGACGAACGAACTCTGTATACGAGTACGTTTTTGGCGACATCACTGGTTGCTACTCCTTCTCTGCAAATCGACTTGGAGGCTGCTTTCAGAAACATAGGTGGCCGGGATCCCTCCCCTTGCACAAGGTGGGCGCAAAAAAAATCCTTATGGAAGACACTGAACAATGCAGCATACCATTTAAGCGTACCGATTTCGGAGGTAGTCGACACCTTGTGGGGTTTGTTGCATTGTTCAATGTCTCCACAATTATTATGTTGCATCCACGTTATGCAAGGCGGGGATCCCGGCCACCTGTGTGGTCGTCGCGCCTTCCCCCATCGTCTACCAACGCCGCCCCGGATTGAGTGATGTAGTTGTATATGACGACACCACAAGCCGAATGGTGCACAGCTGTGACCTCACGATTCTATTTTTGATGCATCACTTTTACTTTCCACCTCACCTCGTGGGGAGTATTAGCTCCAGCGGCCTTCTGGACAAGCCATGGTCACAGAGGTCGTTCCTTCCCCCCCGCGGTATATGCGTGCCGCCGGGTTTTTTTTCGCTCATGTATGCTGTAGGGGTTCCGCATTCCCACTGTCCGTCGACTAGCATCGAATTTTATACCTTCCGGACATCGTTGGGGGCGTGCCGCGTGCAGACTGGATCGGTACACCGGCTTCAATTTTCGATCAGCTACAATTACGCTGAACACTCTTCGGTAGTACGGTGCCAACGATACGTGTTGCCGTGCTGTCCCCTGGTGCATTGCTTAGTCACTTAGATTGGAAGCACGATTGGTTTTTCTGCCACAGAGAACCTCAGTGAACAGGGGAAAATTATGTTACGCTCTGAAAATGCTGTAGGAACGGGGTGCACGATAGTGTTTCGGGCCGCATTTGTTCCGGCAAACATCACCCACGGCACTCCTGCGTCCGTTTCGTTGTTCACATGAAGGATGGCCAGCGCTGTGGCGTCGACTCGTCGCGCAAGTAGAAGGGGGGGGGGGAGGGGTGGGGTTTCCGCCATCGCCCTCGGCAGGTTAAGCCTACTTTGGTTGAGCAACGCCACGGGGTAGAGGGTACCTTTTTTTGGCTGAAAAACTATTTGACCGGTTGGGCTCCTCAGTTGGGCATCTTCCGGTTACCATGATGCTAATGCTATGACTAGTATACGAAAGTATAAGTTTTGGGACTACAATACCGCATAGAATACGTTGGCCCGGGTTGCGCAGCACATACACATTCGGAGTCAAGTTCCGGGTGAGATGTTTAGCTCCTCGTGCAAGGAGCTCGGAAAATAAGGCGCCGCTCCTATAGGGCACTGCTCGGTTGGTGATTGTACGTGGGCTCTTCTACTTGGAGTCATATTCGATGCCAGACTGTCTCAATACACATCTGGTTTATGTTATAGTGTTTTCAGGCCTGTGCACCTCACCCCCCGTCATCCTGCTGTCTACGTCCTATCAACGTCTCTTGAGTCAGTCAAAGCACCAGGTTCTTCAATTACACGCCCACTTGCACAGAGCGGAAATTGTCGCGGAGCACCATGTGTGTCTTTATATGGCTTTCTGAGACTTCCAGCTTTTCAAGTGGAAAGGCGTCTACCGCTCGATGTAAAAACATGTTTTTGGCGTTTACCAAGCTTCTGCTAGAACTCTGCCGAGAAGGCCCCATCTGGTATCGCCGGACGAAAAAAAAAAGAGCACAAGAACGAATGTAGTGCACCGGTTCGAAATTAGATATATACGTGTATATAGGCACCCGTTTCACAGAAATCATTAGTTCTGCGGGAGAAAATTGTCCTGCCTCAAGAAATGCCACGAGGGCGGTCCTGTCGATGGAGGTGACGAACTTCATGTCCGGCACAACGTACTGCTGGCCTCTCGCCGCCTCGGAGGTGGCACCTCGCCCGAGTTTCAGCAAGCGTCCTCGGGAAGAAGACGTAGCGTTTCCAACTGTCAGGCTTCGCGCCCCTCACCCTGAGAGCGGTGGAAACGCTTTGAATAACCTTTGGGTTTTTAGAGGGCAGGGCGGTTCGCGGTGAGGTACGTCGAAGAACAGGAGCATGCGCACCGATAACGAAAGCTGCAAATCAAGCTACGTGAGTGAGTGCTTATGGAGGGTGAGGAGTGTTGATACGATAAAAGGGGCGGTGTCGTAAGGCTACGTACTAATGGTCATTTTTCAACTGTCGAATCATCGGACTGCTGCTATCTACGAACTAACTGCAAACTGAGGAGCAGACGAATACAAAATAGTATTCTGCCGAGTCAGTAGCCAGAGGCAAACGAAGACTGGGGCGAAAGTTTGCGAGTCGTGTGCTTTCAGCGAGAACGAATGCATGAGCGCACACTGAAGACATCGGAGAGCCTTTACGGCCGGTTGCACCTTTTATCTCTAAACGCATCCAATCACTTCGCTCGATCAATATGGCATCGAGAGCGAGGAAGGGGAAGGGGCGGGGGGAAGGGGGGGGGGGGGGGGGGGGGGGGGTAATTTCTAGCTAGATGTCGCAATGCTTCCGCAAGCGGACGACTTACGCCTGCGCCATGTTGCAATACTTCCGCAGGCAGTTGATTTCTAGCTAGCTGTTTTTGGGGATCTCAGGGCGAGGTGTGCTGCCCCTTTCCATTTCTCGGTGCCCCACGCCGTCTCGCTTTCAAAGGGATCATCGGCAGGAGCCAACCAAGAACGAGTAAAGGTTTAACCAGGAAGCAGGTGCAGAAAGGAGGGAAAGCTTCGTGCGTATGTTTCCATTCTTTTTGTTTTGGGTTTCCCCTTGGTTTCCTTCTTTTCGGGGAATGCTTACGGACGAGCTGATCAACGCTGAAGCTCATGCCATCCTAAACATTATCGAATGGCAAGCCCAGAAAAAAACGTATTGAGAAAATCGAGCGATGCCAAAAAACAAAAGCGACACCCAAAGCTGTCGACGGCGGGCGATGTCACACCTACTGTACGTACCTGCTGCACGTTGGCGAAAAGCACGCTACCCTGCAGCTGTACCATAAGAACCTTCCGCTGTTGCTGGCCTTCTCTTTTCTTGCGAGCTCGACGCCGACCGGGATGCCACGGGAAAGACGCGGAGCTTAAGGTGGTGGTGTCTGCCGCAAAAACCGCCTTCACTACGGTCTCGCGGGCGGAGTTGATCGTGAATGCCGCACACGCCAGCACAACACATTGTTCAGATGCGTACCCCGACACGTACAGCGAAGCGCCAGCAGCGGTCGTCAACACGGCATACACACAGGCAGTTTCTTTTTTGTTGGAGTTGCCGTCGAACGGCAAGACCAAATAAGGATGCGCTTGCGCAGCGCTCGGAGACGTTGGTGGCATGCATGTATGTCTCTCGCGGGAAGATTTCCTCCTGTGAAATAAAATGTCACCTCCATGGTTCAGCCCCCCCCCCCCCCCCCCCCCCCCTCCCTGAGATGAGGCACAAAAGCTACCGGAGCAAGATGTAGACGCGTCGACGAATGAAACGAGGCCGTGCGTGATGGTATACACCCACGCATAGGGCTGCTTGTTTACCTGTGACGATTCCGGGCACGAATCCCAGGGCGGCGACCACGAAGGCAATGGCCAACGCGCCACAGAGGTATTCGACCCGTCCCAGCCGCCGCGCTCCGGGGCCCCAGAGCGCACTTCTGAGAACGTCCCACCCGAGGGCGAAGCGGACGCAGCCCACCACGCACCCGCGCTTCCCAAGACGACGGGCTGGCTGAGCGACACGTCTGCCGCTGAGGCGTGAAGGCTGTACAGCACCTACGGTCCAGGCTCCAACCGGCTGCGAATCAGAGGATCAACTGCGAGAAGAAAAGTGCTTTGAAACGACCCACAGAAAAACCTACTCAAGGTATCTACTTTTTTACAACGTGCCGTAAACGGTATGTCTTCATGATGACGGCCTGTGCACCGGAGGCACGAAGCATTGCCAAGAGACACGGCAGCAAGAGCGGTTCACGATGCGTTGTTGAGCCTTCGTCCTGGTTGGAGAAGCATACGTCACAACCAAAACGGACAGACATCGGGGAATCGATCGCCAGAGAGGCCTGCCAGTCGGACGGCACAGACAAAAACGAAAACGAAAAAAAAAACGAACATGTCTTCCGCATCGCAGACTACTCGAGGAGGTGAATACTGGTGATAACTTCTGCCCCCGCCACCCCCAGTAGATGCAGCTCACCCTTTATGCGCCTCGCCGAACACCTCACGGCGCCTCGCGCTTGGTGCAAGCAATGTCTGCCTGGTCGGTGAAAGCCCGACGTGCTCCGTCCCGGCATTGTGGGGATGCGAAGGTCTATGGGTATTCGACTACGGCCACGCATGATATCGAGTACATCTCTCCTATCGAGTACACCCCCTTCCCCCCCCCCCCCCCTTGTGTCGCCCTACTGGTGCCGGCCGTTGAAGGGTCACCCCTGGCGGTCCCATGTACCGCCACCCGATATAAGTGTTAGGCGCCCCGCAGTATAGTTTCATGGCCGCCGTACCTAAGAGTGCATGGGAAGGTAGGTGACGATCCACGGAGCCGTTGGGAAAATCGCATCGGTGAGCGCGAAGATCAGCCATCGCAAGAAACGCCCCTCTCCTCCGCACGCGTAGTAGAAAACGCTGTTAGAGTCTGCGAGAGTTGATAGGAGACGCGGTAGGGGGCCACAGCAACAAAGAGTCGCCCCTCTTGTTGTGCCGTGATGCTGTGCGTAAATCTACAGCAACCCTAAAAAGATACTGATATGCACAAAAGTCCAACTCCCCTTGTGTACCTACTCCCGACTTCAAACCTCTATCTACTTCTGTTTTTGAGATGACGTACACGAGCGATACACAATAGACGCCCCGGTATATGGCTCTGCGCGATGCAAAGCAGCAGTGGTCATGTCCCTTTGTCTCCTACCTAAACAGGGCTCCCAACACTGCAAGGGACGCCTAACTTAAGACCGATTTAATAAGGCCAATGCTGTCATATTAGCGCCATTCGACGTAAGGGGGTAGGGGTGCATGAAATGAGCGAATTGGCCACTCGAGCTAATAATAGTGTGGATTAATCAATAGATTTTGTTTCTGAGACGACATCGTACCTTTGACCAGACAGGGACACACCGGTACTACCTGCAGGTCGTAGGGCGGGAAACTCGAATCGGTCGGTTCTTCGTGTCGACTCTGCTTTTTAGAATTTGACTGTTGAACACAACGGAAAGCAATTTTGTTCATAGAGCGTCAACCGCCATTGTCCGCGCGACAGACACAGACAAGTTTCGAGGCACGTTCTTCATAACTGCCCCCCCCCCCTCCTGCGGCCGGAATGACTCTACGCGTGTGTGCGAAACGGCCGCGCTTGGCAGGAGATCAAGGACGCACGGTATCGAGAACATGGCCGCGGGATTAACTGGATCCCTGCAGAGCTATATATTTCTTGTAATAAGCTTGTGGCATCTAGACATATATTGTAAAGTGTGTAGCGTGCAGTCGGCTGCACGCGATGCGAGGACTCGGTGCGCTGCAGCACTTTCGTCGCTAGAGAGCACGCTAGAAATCGTGTACCGTCCAGCACTAGGGTCAGTCCTTGACGCGAAACGAAAACACGATTCGCGACAAAATGCCACGTTTAAAAAAAGAAAAACACTTATTTTAGCCCACGCCTCGTGATAACGTGTTGTTCTTGGGGGGTTTTCAAAACCAAATCGAGACAACTTTTCGCTTGGCGAAAATGTCACGTTTTTTTGTTTGCCATGACTCCGGCGACATTTGTTTTTGCTCGTTAGGAATGACCCTTACAACTGTACTATCAATATTAGAAGACGCTTCATGGCGTTTTTGTCTTCCGCAGCGGCGGTCGCTGGCAAAACTATCAAATAGACACAACGTTTTCTTCGTGTTTGTCTTAGCGTGACCCTTACAACTGTACTATCAACATTAGAAGACGCTTCATGGTGTTTTTGTCTCCCGCAGCGGCGGTCGCTGGCAAAACTATCAAATAGACACAACGTTTTCTTCGTGTTTGTCTTAGCGTCGTCGTCGTGGGAGGTCACCTGTGCGCCGGAAATCTATCCGAAACCGGCGCTTGCGCTTCGCCTCCCGTGTGTGTACGCTGACCTTGTGCAATGTCTACATAGACTAGTACGATGGTACCGTATGCCAATACATGTCGGACATTGCGGCATTGAGGGTCGGGCGGTCCTTTTCTCCCGATATTGTTAAGGTCATGGTGATACATCGATCGGCGCACGAGCTCAAGCGCTCGGTGCGCTTCTAGCTGAATCTCTGGGGTTGGGGGTAGACGACTTATCTCCGCATGCTTGGCCCGAAACCGGTGGGAAATCGCGATCATTCCGACACGACGCGCAATCTTTCAAAATCTGAAGCGCTGCGTGGTGCCACCGCCGGATGCCCCCGTCGTACGAGCACACCGCCCGACAAGGCATGGGACTGCTGAGACTCCCCATTCGTCTGATTTTTGCGATGATTTTTTCGTTGCTTTTCTTCTTATTTCTGGGAACATTAATGTTTATGGATGGTCAACGTTGAAGTTTCTGGGAATCTTAATGTTTATGAGGGGTCAACGTTGAAGAAGCTTATGCTATACGCACTCTGTCGGATGGCAAACAAAATACACGAGGGCACGGCTCGAATCTCACTTCGAACGTTTCTTGGATAGAAACGCTTGCGCGTGCGTCCCAGAAACATATCTCCCTGGTTCCCCAGGTATTGAAACGAAGCGGGTAACAGGTCAGCGTACAGCCGTATAGTATTACGGTTCCGACGCCCCAAATATCCCGCCGTTCAGAGGGGGGAGAGTGTATGATATAAGGATTACCCTGGGCTGGGTAATCGATCGATAACTTGCCCCTATAGCTGTATTACGGGGGACCATAGTAAATAGGACCAAATATTGTTGGTAAAAATACGGAAATAATATACCGGTAGGTTTTTGTATGTACCGTAGGTCCTATTTATTATGGTCCCCCGTTATAGTAGAGTTCGAGTATCGTAAAAAGGGCATGGAATCCAGGAACTATCTGATATCTGGACAGGAAGGCAGCTTCTCTTTTTCAGGAGGCTTCTCGTTTTGGTTGTCGTTTCATCCCTCTTCATCATGACAGAGAAGCGCACTACTGCTGTTGAGAGTGATTCGATAGGGGTCTCTGGAAAACCCGCCTATTTTCCACCTAAGATACGCCTTCCAAGTACTACAAATACGATCCCAGTGCCAGAACCCAGGTAATTACCGGGCTTTCAACCTCATACAAAGCAGTATCATAACAGGGGCTTGATTTAAGGCATCAGGCCCACTCTGCTCTCCTGCGCCTTCTGTCTATTAATCCGCTAGGCGGGTAAAGGCACTCGTCCTAGGAAATTTCCTCGGGCGCTTGTCCACTCTTCTCATATCGGCTATCCCAACCATTGTACGTGCTGCAAGGGAATCTTCAGAGCCCCGGGAATAAATACGAGTACTCTTTTTTTCTTCTTCTTTTTATATAGGGTATTTCAGGAGTTCGATACTACCCCCTTTGTTATTTTCCTTGTTACTTTTTTCCTTGGTTCTTTGTCTTACTCTGTTTACAAGCAGTGGTGTTTTTTCTTATTCTTTTTCTTACTTTTTTCCCAGCTCGTTCTTTTTCAAGCGTTGGCCACCTCGCCTGCGGGGGGGGGGCACGACAGATTGTTTCTCCTAGATTTTTCTTTCATTTTTTTTTTTCTCTTTCGATTTGTCTACTCGTACCTTGTTTTTGTTTTTTCTTTGATTGTTTCTTTTCGTTTCACTATTTCATAGATTGCGTATGTCGTGCCTGTCGTATCTAGTTGTTGTTGTTGTTGTTGTTCTCAAATTAACTCTCTGACGAAGGAGTCCGTGGTCACACAAAGGTGCTGGAGCCCTAGGAAGATCCGAAAATAGTATGATGACTAGGCTTTGCATTGCCCACTGCAGTGCATACTGCACACGTGGCAACGTAGTATCTCTGTGGCGTAGCTTTGTGACCTTGGCTTCCAGCGCCGACTTCATACTGATCATGCCACCCTCTCGTACGCGAAGGCCCTCAAGATGACACGTTGCGAGAGCATCGAAACGACCATTCGTAAACGGCGGCTCTTCTTTGCGGGGGGCGTGGCACGGCAAAGCAAGGAGCGATTACCCAGTCGGGTAATGTTCGGGACGATAGCTGGTGGGGAGAACCCGAGACCAGGCGGACAATGTAAGACTTGGCTGCATAGTCGAAGACCTTAGGGAGTTCCGAGCCACCGAAGGGTCAACGGAAGTTGCCCCCTTGGTGTTTGGAGTTGAGACCGCGTTGTGGTCCACTGCAGCCAAAAAGGTGTGGAAGTGGTACCGGGGGATCCTTGAAGCAGCCGAACGGTTCATGGTGAGGTGGCACGAGGCTGAGGCTGAGATGAGTAGGCAGCGCCGCGCATCCGCCGTGGATGGTGCCCAAGGGAACGGGGGGGGAGGGGGCAACAGGAGAAGTGGCAGAAAGCCCGACCAAGGGAATGCGGAGAGGGGGGGGAACAGGAGGGGTAGAAGGGAAACGGTGGTAGACGAAAGTAGGAAGGAGATGGCAGACAGGGTAGCAAGGCACCAAGTCGACTAGAAAGTAGAACATGACTATACTACTAGTGCTACCAACCGGTGCAGCTGGTTCGAACGTGGTCTTCCCTTGTCTTCTCTTCTTGTTTTTGTTCTTTTTCTTTCTTGCGCTGACTCTCCGTGATTTTCATATTATTTTTTCTCTTCCTCTTCCTTTTCTGATAGATAAGCCGTACTGAAGGAGCCGTGTGGCGTGGTTGGAAGACGAACCTGCTCTGCTCGTTTCGTATTGTCTGACGCCAAGGGGCTGGTCATAGTTGACGAACGCAGGGCGGAGACGGCAGTCTGGGTAGCAAGGTACCAGGCGGATTAGCAGGGGGGACCTGGCTATACTACTCGTACCACAAGCTGCTGCCGCCACCTGGAAGGTGCTTTGGGCTTTGGTCTGCCTGTTATTTCCCCTTTCTTTGTTATTTTTCCTTGTTACTTTCTCCTTGGTTCTTTGTCTTACTCTGTTCACAAGCAGTGGTGTTTTTGTTATTTCTTCTTTTTTCAGCTCGTTCTTTTTCAAGTGTTGGCCACCTCGCCTGCGGGGGGGGGTACGACAGATTGTTTCTCTTAGATTTTGCTTTCATTTTTTTTTTTTGTCTTTGTCTCTTTCGATTTGTCTACCTTGTTTTTGTTTTCTCTTTGATTGTTTCTTTTTGCTTCACTATTTCATAGATTGCGTATGTCGTGCCTGTCGTATCTATTAATAGTATGATGACATGGCTTTGCATTGCCCAATGCAGTGCACACTGCGCACGTGGCAACGTAGTATCTCTGTGGCGTAGCTTTGTGACCACATTACTTGTATCTCTTCTAGGATAGAAGAATCGGCACGGACACTGGTTGTGCTGGATGTCGACGGGTAGAAAGAACGGTTTAATGTGAAGAGCACACACACACAGAACTTATCTTCTAGGATTGGAGAATCGGCACGGACACTGGTTGTGCTGGATGTCGACGGGTAGAAAGAACGGTTTAATGTGAAGAACACACACGGGCTATCTCATAATCACGTCTAAAGCCCGATACTATTATACTCTGTATCAGTATATCATGCATATCACATACCAGGTAGCGGGTACTGGTATAAATTATACCTGGTAGCTCAGTAGGTAATACCTGCACACGTTGCGAGAGCATCAAAACGACCATTCGTAAACGGCGGCTCTTCTTTGCGGGGGGCGTGGCACGGCAAAGCAAGGAGCGATTACCCAGTCGGGTAATGTTCGGGACGATAGCTGGTGGGGAGAACCCGAGACCAGGCGGACAATGTGTGTGTGTGTGTGTGTGTTCTTCACATTAAACCGTTCTTTCTACCCGTCGACATCCAGCACAACCAGTGTCCGTGCCGATTCTTCCATCCTAGAAGAGATACAAGTTCTGTGGTCACAAAGCTACGCCACAGAGATACTACGTTGCCACGTGTGCAGTGTGAACTGCAGTGGGCAATGCAAAGCCATGTCATCATACTAGATACGACAGGCACGACATACGCAATCTATGAAATAGTGAAACGAAAAGAAACAATCAAAGAGAAAACAAAAACAAGGTAGACAAGTCGAAAAAGAAAAAGAAGAAAAATGAAAGCAAAATCTAAGAGAAACAATCTGTCGTGCCCCCCCCCCCGCAGGCGAGGTGGCCTACACTTGAAAAAGAACGAGCTGGAAAAAAGAAGAAATAACAAAAACACCACTGCTTGTGAACAGAGTAAGACAAAGAACCAAGGAGAAAGTAACAAGGAAAAGTAAGACTTGGCATAGATGCATAGTCGAAGACCTTGGGGAGTTCCGAGCCACCGAAGGGTCAACGGAAGTTGCCCCCTTGGTGTTTGGAGTTGAGACCGCGTTGTGGTCCACTGCAGCCAAAAAGGTGGGGAAGTGGTACCGGGGGATCCTTGAAGCAGCCGAACGGTTCATGGTGAGGTGGCACGAGGCTGAGGCTGAGTTGAGTAGGCAGCGCCGCGCATCCGCCGTGGATGGTGTCCAAGGGAATGGGGGTGGAGGGGGCAACAGGAGAAGTGGCAGAAAGCCCGACCAAGGGAATGCGGAGAGGGGGGGGAACAGGAGGGGTAGAAGGGAAACTGCGGTAGACGAAAGTAGGAAGGAGATAGCAGACAGGGTAGCAAGGCACCAGGCCGACTAGGAAGTAGAACATGGCCATACTTCTAGTGCCACCAACTGGTTCAGCTGGTTCGAACGTGGTCTTCCCTTGTCTTCTATTTTTGTTTGTTTTTTTTCTTTCTTGCGCTGACTCTCCGTGATTTTCATATTATTTTTTCTCTTCCTCTCCCTTTTCTGATAGATAAGCCGTACTGAAGGGGCCGTGTGGCGTGGTTGGATGACGAACCTGCTCTGCTCGTTTCGTATTGTCTGACGCCAAGGGGCTGGTCATAGTTGACGAACGCAGGGCGGAGACGGCAGTCTGGGTAGCAAGGTACCAGGCGGATTAGCAGGGGGAACCTGGCTATACTACTCGTACCACAAGCTGCTGCCGCCACCAGGAGGGTGCTTTGGGCTTTGGTCTGCCTGTTATTTTCCCTTTGTTATTATTATTGTTTTTTTCCTTGGTTCTTTGTCTTACTCTGTTTACAAGCAGTGGTGTTTCTGTTATTTTTTGTCCTTTTTTCAGCTCGTTCTTTTTCAAGTGTTGGCCACCTCGCCTGCGGGGGGGGGGTACGACAGATTGTTTCTCCTAGTTTTTGCTTTCATTTTTTTTTTTTGTCTTTGTCTCTTTCGCTTTGTCTACTTCGTTTCTGTTTTCTCTTTGATTGTTTCTTTTCGTTTCCCTATTTCATAGATTGCGTGTGTCGTGCCTGTCGTATCTAGTATGATGACATGGCATTGCATTGCCCACTGCAGTGCATACTGCATACGTGGCTACGTAGTATCTCTGTGGCGTTTGCAAAAATAAAAATCAAAAGGATTCAATTGTTGAGAGCGCCTTGCAGCGTAGGTAGGCACAATTCGATGCGAGTCGATGAGGGAAGAAAAGGCTGAAATCTTCTCGCGATAAAAATGAAGGCACGTACCGTAGCGGGAAGGGGGTAGAAGAGCCTGCTATGTGACCCCGAATCTGAGTTACGAGTTGGAAGGAGAGAGAGAAGAAGATGTGCGAAGATAATGAATGGGATGAGAAAAAAAAAAAAAAAAATCTCTGTGGAGTAGCTTTGTGATCACAGAACTTGTATCTCTTCTAGGATTGGAGAATCGGCACGGACACTGGTTGTGCTGGATGTCGACGGGTAGAAAGAACGGTTTAATTAATGTGAAGAACACACACTACCCAGCCCCACGATGAAATCCTTATTTTTTATTTTTTATTTTTTTTGCTCATCCCATTTATTATCCTCGCCTATCTTCTTCTCTCTCTCCTTCCAACTCGTAACTCAGATCCGGGGTCACATAGCAGGCTCTTCTCCCCCCTTCCCGCTACGGTACGTGCCTTCATTTTCATCGCGAGAAGATTTCAGCCTTTTCTCCCCTCGTTGACTCGCATCGAATTGTGCCTACCCACGCTGCAAGGCGCTCTCAACAATTGGATCATTTTTTTTATATTTTGGCAAATAAAGTCAAAGTCCGACCCACCTGGGGCTCGAACCCAGGACTCAAACACAACATGTAGAATTCGAGGTTAACCACTTGAACCACCGGGGCGACCGGCTTATGCAAATGTATGACACAGACCACAGGAAGCGCGTCCGAGGGCCAGCCACACATGTACCATACAGACCAGAGATGATCCACAATCCTTTCCGAAATATCTACTACTGCTGTAGTACTGCTGTATGTAGATCATCGAGTGGGAATCTACGAGCGGCTACATTATTCAGAACCAAATGCGCGACAAAAAGTGAAGGCACGTACCGGGGGGCAGAAGGGACGACCCCTGTGGCCACGGCTTGTCCAAGAGAAGATCGATCGCTGAGGGCAAAACCTCCTACCTGGTACTGGAAACTGAAAGTGAAGATTAAAAATAAAAAATAAATGGACCCCAAAAAACAAAAAAATGTATCCCCGTAATGTTTTCACGCACAACCACCCTTGTTTGGTTCTTATGAGGTCACTGCATCTTACGACCCCGGAATTAGTATTCGTTCTATTACGGGTGACCATAGTAAATAGGACCAAATATTCTTGTTACGGGGGACCATAGTTAATAGGACCTAAGCCGGTCGCCCCGGTGGTTCAAGTGGTTAACCTCGAATTCTACTTGTTTGAGTCCTGGGTTCGAGCCCCAGGTGGGTCGGACTTTGACTTTATTTGCAAAAATAAAAAAAGGGATTCAATTGTTGAGAGCGCCTTGCAGCGTGGGTAGGCACAATTCGATGCGAGTCGACGAGGGAAGAAAAGGCTGAAATCTTCTCGCGATAAAAATGAAGGCACGTACCGCAGCGGGAAGGGGGGAGAAGAGCCTGCTATGTGACCCCGGATCTGAGTTACGAGTTGGAAGGAGAGAGAGAAGAAGATGTGCGAAGATAATGAATGGGATGAAAAAAAAAAAGAAAAAAAAAAAAAAAAAAAAAAAAATGGTATACATAAAAACCTACCAGGTATATATTTAACCATTTTTACTAACAATATTTGGTCCTATAAACTATGGTCCCCCGTAATAATAGTAAAAAATGCGAAATATATTGGTTTTTGTTTGTACCGTAGGTCCTACCAGGTATTTGATATGGTCCCCCGTAATACGTATACGTATCGTGGGCCATGGGGATATTTACCATTCAACCCTTCAAGAAGTGCTGCAGTCCCGTTTTGGGGAAAAAACACTTGGAGTTTGAGTGGTTTGTCTCCAAATCGGGACTACTGCAGTACTATTAATACATACAGTAAAATGGTCAAGGAGAGAGGCCAGTTTTTGAGTGAGGGTTTTGTCTTTGTTTGGAAAAGCACCTCTAGCGAGGAGCTTCCCGAAACGATGCGTGCACCTTTTACCCCTATACCTGGTAGCTCACAGTAGGCAATCCCTTCACATTTGACGTCGTCCGGGGAAAAAAAATGAAGGCACGTACCGTAGCGGGAAGGGGGTAGAAGAGCCTGCTATGTGACCCCGGATCTGAGTTACGAGTTGGAAGGAGAGAGAGAAGAAGATGTGCGAAGATAATGAATGGGATGAGAAAAAAAAAAAAAAAAAAAAAGGTCACGGGTCCGAACCTCACTTCGAACGTTTCTTTTACAGAAACGCTTGGCAATGCGCGTGCACAGCTAAAAAACACATCTATCTCCCTGGTTCCCCCAGGATTGAAGAATCGGCACGGACACTGGTTGTGCTGGATGTCGACGGGTAGAAAGAACGGTTTAATGTGAAGAACACACACACAGGTAATGAAACGAAGCGGGTAGGTCAGCGTACGGACGTAAACGGTTCGGACGGACGCCCCAAAGATCCCGCCGTTTAGAGGGGGGGAGAGTGTTGTAAGGATTACCTTGGGCTGGGTAATCGATCGGTCTTTTACCCCTATAGCTCTGTAGGTAACACCTTCACACACCCCTATGTTTGTTGAGAGCGCCTTGCAGCGTGGGTAGGCACAATTCGATGCGAGTCGACGAGGGAAGAAAAGGCTGAAATCTTCTCGCGATAAAAATGAAGGCACGTACCGTAGCGGGAAGGGGGGAGAAGAGCCTGCTATGTGACCCCGGATCTGAGTTACGAGTTGGAAGGAGAGAGAGAAGAAGATGTGCGAAGATAATGAATGGGATGAGAAAAAAAAAAAATAATAAAAAAAATGTACCCACCGTATTGATATTGTGGCATCGCGTTCAACTCTAAAAATGCTGTCGAGTTGTCGCACGGCCTTCCCGCGCGCATGTTCCGTCGTTGCGCGGGGGGGGGCGGGAGAGAGGGGGGGCTGAGTATACGTCTCTCGATTCCATCGCCCATGCATGCACGCACAAGATAAAAATACAGTCTGAGGTAAGGGCTGGTACCCGTATCTGCTGGTACTTTTGTGCAGGTGGAGAATCATGTCATCTTGAGCGTGAGCTGAGCAGTACCTTCTATACACCGAGTCGAAAAGTACAAACAGCACAGATTCACTTCGTCTCTATTTTTTTTTCACTTCGAACAAAAAAAAATCGAGTGTAGATATATATATAATATATACCATGGATGGATGTAGATGCGGAGTAGGACGCATGGCGTATAGATACATACCAGGTAGTAGGAAAAATATCTCGCGGTAAATGGTGGGGGTGCATATTCAAGTGAGTACGAGTATACGCAGGAAAGGAGAATTGGTTAGATGAAGTTATTAATAGTGGTATTCGATGAATTATGTCAGCTTTTTCATTTTGAATGAATAACGCCCTGCACATTGTCAGAAGGCAAATAATAATAAAAATGGATATGTTCCAGGCGTTATTTGGTTGCAAGTGATACGGGACTATGGTATTGTTGTTGTTCTCACATTAACTCTCTGACGAAGGAGTCCGTGGTCACACAAAGGTGCTGGAGCCCTAGGAAGATCCGAAAAACAAAAAAAAATTCGAAAATTCGGCTGCCTCAAAATACACGAGACGGAAAAAGCGCACACAAGATAAAACCAATGTGCAAAACTGAACTAACATGGCCGCGGGTATATCCTCTCAACTATAATATAGAAGAGTACCCCCGTTCCCACCACTAACCAACTCGTGGCTGCTGACTACAGCGGATGCTGTCTGAAGTGCTGCCTGCACCGTACGAAACGCACGGTAGTCGTGAAAACGAAAGAGGAACACACCTCCTGCCTGCTATCTGGAGTGCTGTCAGAGTGAAGACTCGCGGATATGCAGTGAAAAAAGGAGCAATCGAACCTTACTACCACACGAATATCAACGATCGCCATCTCTTCCTGGACTGTCTGACACAAAAAGGTGCAGCACAGTTTTGATACCACGTCCCTGATAATTGCGTAGGTTATTCCCCATGAAGGGTATACAACTCGTTAAACTACTAAGACCAGTGACGAGTACCGGTAGATACTATTCTGCCTCGTGAAAAACAATACCAGGGAAAAAACAAACTATGACTGCTTCTCTCGTGATGATAGTGTGCGCGCAAATCATGGGTCTCCATGCACCGTCTTCCTGCCGCTCTTCATGGCCGCATCATCGCCTTGGCCCAATCCACCCGCTCCTTTGCGCGTGCACTCGTTGCCATTCCCTTCCAGTCGTTTCCCTTTCTCCGTCATCCTGAAAAACAAAATGCTCCTCGCACTTGCGGTTCTGATCTGGGAAATAAAAATTCTCGCGCAGGGGGAGGTCAATCCGTCTCTTCTCCGCACGTCGACGCTCAGTCTCCCTCCTCCCTCGTCGTCGAATCCAGCCTCCTACCGGCGCAATAGACTGTGCCGTAGTGTGGCCTGTGGTGGCGCCTGCCTCCGCGCATGGACACCCCGATTGAGCATTGCTGCTCTGCCGCAGCTGCCTAAAAAGACGCGCGAATCGTAGGTCTCCGTGCCTGACGCACCACGTACGACCCAACTCTACTGCCGCCTGAGCCTCGCGGCCACAGGCAGCAGCAAGAAGGTATCACTCCTTGAGGGTGAGTCCGGCCTTACACCCGCCAGAAAGACCTACCCCACTCGCTATTAGCCTGATAGTATACCACAGCTCGTTAGTTGGTTAATAGCACCGTTTCCCTTACGTACAGATATGCACTACCTGGTACAGCAGTATCAATACCTGGTATTTCGTACGTACTTGTGTATTTTCTCCCATCGCGATGCATTTTGTTACAGCCTGCTTGGTGACAACAAGCACGATTTCAGGGACGTGAGCTATTACGGCGGACCATAGTAAATAAGACCAAATATTGTTTGTAAAAAGAGTGAAAAATATAGGCTTTTGTATGCACCGTAGGTCCTATTTAGTACCAGCATGGTCCCCCGTAATAATGTGCGAACATCATCATCATTATAATCATCATCACCATATAGCCCGCCTACGCACTATTTATCGTGGCGCAACCCAACAAACCGACCGGGGTTCTTGTACAGGACACAGACTGGTATGACGGCATCCTCTATATTTTGCCTGGGATAGATCGAAGAGCCTCCATACTGTAGTCCGACGGGATGACCGGGGGGCGGGTATGGAAACAACCCCCCGTTTTCCCGTGCCTCCCCCGGGCGCTGATGCCGTGGACGAACAGCGTTGCGTAGAAGACTGCAGGAACGGCGATCACGTATACGGGAGGGAGTAAACAGCTCCGCCGCCTGTGGTCCCTCCGTATGTATGTTGTCGTGGTTTAGGGAAAGGAAGGAAAGTAAAGGGTTTGTTTGCGATAAATTGATGTTTGTTTTTGATTTTCACACTGTTGTGAACAAGTATTTGCTGCACAAGCGCTTCGCATAATATACTCAACGCGGCACCACCACGAGCAGTCATTTGTACGTATTGCTTTACTTATCGTAGGTGCCTGTGGATGCGAACGCCTGTTCGCGGTTCCTCTTATGTCTGCTGTTTTCACGATTGTTGGGCTGCAGCTTGACTGGTATCAGTGCAAGTTTATCGACCGCGCGCAATCCGGATTATTTTTTCCTTACGGAAACGGACTGAAGCTACTGCGGTCCGGGACCTCGGGGCAGCCCCCTCTAACACCCATCCCATCACCCCCCACCATAACCATTGCCTGCGCAGCTTTTTATACCCGTATGTTGGTATTACGGGGGACCATAGTAAATAGGACCAAATATTTTTGATAAAAAGAGCGATTTACATACCTGGTAGTTTTTTGTGTGTACCGTAGGTCCTATTTACTATATGGTTCCCCGTAGTAGTATCACATTTTCTGCGGATACTGGCCGGCAAAAGAACGACGATCAAGCTCACGTTACAGGATGCCGGGAGACGTAGCAGACCCAGCTGGAGGAAGACCACCAACACCCAGTGCCAAATAGCATCCTGTCCGTACAAGGGCGGCGCGAGGTGTTGAGCAGAGAGGAACGTTGTTTTTTAGATTTTTTTTTTTTTTTTATATCGAAAAACATCGCTCGGGTCTAGCTAGCCACACGACTGCTCGGGCGCAGCTAGGACTGGCGCCGTTTAGTGTTTGATCGGCACGCCTGTCAGGAGAATGGCCGACCGCTCGTTTTGGACGCGCGATTGTGAAGGTGTTACCTGCTGAGCACTGCAAAACATGGGGCGAAAGTTCGCGAGGAAGTTGCCCGAACTATAGTAGTTCCGGACGTAGACTGGCTGCGGTGTGCTGCCGGGCAGTGATAGGACACGGCGGTCGCCTGGACTGTCGTGTGGCTTGGACTGTCGTGTGGCACCCACTGAAGGGAGGCTGGGCCATTGAACTCGGCTGCGCTCTCCCTGTGTCAAGGGAAAAATGGTCGGTATGGGCGCATTTCAGGACGAGGGTCTACGAGGTTAGTGTCGACGCCAAATGTGAAGGTGTTACCTACTGAGCTATAGGGGTAACAGACCGATCGATTACCCAGCCCGGGGTAAACCCTTAATCACACAACGGATTTAGCTCTTTATTAATGCACCGTTTGGGCGGAAACATAAGAGGCGTTTATACCTAAATATTAGGACCTAACAGTCTTCACATTTCCACCCGGAGTGGTATATATACACGGGGAGCTTTGCCGCAGCGGGCCGACACCCGCCTGCGGCTCCGCACATGCCCGTAATGGTCGAGGGGGGCATAGACGAACAGAGGCTGTAAACGCGACACAGCGTACAGCCAAGGGGTGCATTCAAAACATATCAATGTTCCAACAGCAGCATCACTACAGGGGGGGGGGGGGGGGGTGAAGAAACGTCGATCTTTGTGTCCAAGGTCGAAGTATTATTTTGTGTGTTATCTCGTGTCGAAGACGTTCCATGGCTCTCGATTGATGAAGCAAAATCACCTGCCCGAGCTGGAACGAGCCCACGACGTAGAAAGCGGCCCCGGTCAAGAGCGTCGACAGCGCATAGGCCATCACTACCGACGGCATTGCAGGCTCAGTCGTGCAACCCTTGCCTGTGACTGCGTCCACCACTCCAACAGCGATTAGATGGAAGAAAGGGGATGCTTTCCGGCATCGTCGGCCCGAGGTCGCAACGCAATTTGCTGAGTGGCGGGCGCACAGCAGGGCACCACAAGTAAATATCGTCCGAGCGGGGGTAATGGGTATCGGTGAGCCGTCGGCCACAAAACAACAGACAGCGCGATTCGTATCGTTGCGCTTTGTAGGCGGAGTGGACGTGCGGCACCGCAGGAATACAGGTTGGCGGCGTTGAGACAAGAAAAAAAATTGAGACACGGTTGCAGTTCTGGGCGGCTGCGTCGGTTTCTATGCTATGGCGACCACACTGCAGCCCTGTGGAAGGAAGCCACAAGAAGCCCAGCCTATCCTTGACGGTGTGTCCCTGGTGAAGAACGGCGCATGTGAGAGCCCGTGTTGTGGACCCCCCCGCCCCGGCTCGTTTACTCGCTGTACGTGCTGTGCAGCGTCGTGTGACCGCGGACTACACTGTGGCGACGAGGTACTTGCCTACAGCACGGGCCCGCCAGCAAGAAACATCCAATCTGAGCAATAGGCCTGAGAAGCTTATTGTCACACCATTCTTGGACAAAACCTTGAGCGTAGGCTATAATATACCTGGTACGTATAGCGTGGCGCTTGCCGCTGAGTACGGCTTTTTAATCCAATTTTCTTAGCCCCCACCAAAAACAAAAGCGTGTGCTTTATGCTGTCGTTCGGGTTGTTTCTTATTTGTGGGCTTGTATTGCAATAATACTAGGAGGAGACCATCAAACACTATTCTTCGCCTCAACAAGTTGAACACCAGCTGGACCATAGCTGTACTCAGAAGGACAGAGCTGACTCCCACTGCCTGAATCCGTTCGGTGCCTAACCGGTCGGTTCTTATTTTGCTTTAGGTGGTATCAACGGAGAACGTTTCCGCACCATATAATGCTTCGGTTGAAACGCCAAGGAGCCGATGCACGGCGCGGCGTTACGTAGTCCCGCGAAAACAAAACACGTACACTATATCGCCCTTCGGTGAGGAAGTGAGTTGCATCGCCAAGAACACTCCCCAAACCTTTGGGCAACATGCGAGTGGGAGTGACTGCTCCCTTAGGCGACGTGCGCGCCCGCGGTCCTCCGCGGTCCTCTCTTTTCCATGAAGCACAGGGTGAGGGTTGCACCCTTAGACCTTACACCGATACGTTATAATGACAGGTTTGAAACTCCCTGCGAGGGGGTCGACCCAGTATCTAGTAACAACCCTGAGTCGTTTCTTTTTCCGACTCGAGCACGACCGGCGTAGCGAACACGTATGCTAGAACAAGGAACGAGAGCGGAGACCGCACGGTTCACATTTACAGCCCCCCTCCCCCCGCTCTCCTCCCCCCCCTCCCCCCCCTCACCGTGGCATCCCTGAACGTTGCCAGGAAGAGGATGGTGCCAAACACGCAGGCCTCCATGAGGTTGACCAGTATCGCCAGATAGACGGCAAATGCGGCCCGGTAGCGACTATTCTTGAATGCTGGCATTAGCTCCTTCGCGCGAAGTTCGCACCATCCACCACCCGATATATCACATAGGCAGCAAAATAGCGAGCACCAAGAAAAGTCTACGGATGATCGTGCGCCACGTTAGCACTAAGAATGAAGGAATGCGCCCTGGTGGGGAGGGAGGAGGAGAGAGAGCCTGCTATGTGACAAAATGGTTGATCTGAGTTACAAAAGGGAGGGAGTCGAGGAAAGTAGTATGAGCATACTATTTGGGACGGGAAAAAAGAAAGAAAGAAAGAGGCTTCGTTCCTAGTATAATACTGTGGTGACAGTTTCGAAACTCGAAGCATCGACAGTTACATAATTCAAAGTAGAACGTGCTCCAAGAATTATTCGACTCCGGAGGGAACGGAGGGGAGGTCGGAGGTTTGCCACAGGTAGATGATCCGTACGTGGTAAGCGCGTGAACTCATTCATTTAATAAGAAGGGTGGGATCAACTACGTACGTACGCGTTCTAGTCGACTTGCCGCTCGAAGGTAACTCCATCACACGTCCGTGCCGACAATGCAGGATTGGCGGTACGCGGAAGGCCTTCATCCAGAGAGTTTTGTGGACCTCCATACCCCGAGAGCGCATATTCAGTCGCTGTGAGTAACAGCACTTGTATGGTACGTGGCTGATTATTTCCGCTCTCATTCGTATGTATCATTTTGGTTGTGGGATATTGCATTATTTTTGCGTGCAGCATGAGCTTCCATGTCGATCACTCAATAACATCCCAATGCCCAGAAATAAGATCCTACTCGTAGATAAATCATTTTGATATTTTTAGTGCCGCAGCAGTATTAATAATGTTATTATCAGTTTTATTCCATTGGCCAGCTGACAATGTGCGGCGTGTATTCCAATCATATGATACCATCCACGTATAGAGGGTGACTACAGTAGAAATCCCATGCCTTCAAATAAGGAAGGTGCCATTATTATCTACCAATCATACCTGAATGCTTGACAAAAGTATACCAACAATGAGGTCCCCCGTATAAACGATCCCCACTTTTTATTGTGCACTCGACAAACATTCATAATTCACTCCGATAGGGATCGAAGTTGCGCGTATTACAGCAGGAGCATTGTCGTTCTGCGGCAACCATGCTGTGCCGGAAGCGCGGTGTTCAACAGAGCAAAAAAAAAAGAAATCCTCACCTCGATGTGCTGCCTGCTTCTCGCCGTGTCCCAGAGAACAGACCGATTCTTCGCGGTTATTGGGTCGGGGCGCGGAACGCCACTGCCCCCCCCCCACAGCGTCGACGAACTCTGCGACGACGTACGGAGACCGGCCTGGTGGCGTTACATGCAATGGAGAGATCTGCGACGGCACACCCGTACGCAGGGTTAAAAGTCGTCAAGAGCGAGAGGACTCCTTCACGTTGACGCCTGCCGCAAATATTGCTTCTGGCCGAACTTCCTACCAGGTACCAGGTACATCGTTATTGTACAGGTATTTCGTAAAAGTGTTTTTCACGTGCTGCTCGGCTTGGGGATTCTCGATGTATAGGGGGCTTGGGGCAATTGCTCCATTGCAAGGCAAAAATCGGCCGGATCGAGTCTCACCGCTACCGCATGACGAACATGCCCCAAAATGAAAATGGCTTAATTGTGCGAGTTGACGCGTTGTTCGGAAAAATCGCTCTCTTGATAGTGGGGGGTCCGTTCGGCGCATGCAAGTCATATACCTAGTACAGGGTACTTCATGCCCTTCATATCTGGTACGAAGATGTACGAAAAATAATGACTGAAAAAAGTACCTGTACCCTCCACTTTTTTGTGGCTGGCGCGCGCACAATGAAAAATATGTCAATGCACAAACGTCGAAAAAGCAATTGCCGTGAACAAGAACATATGGTTGGTAATATTATGGATCGGGTTAGATGGTTGGGTACATATCCTGGAGCAAGACCCGAGCGCGATTCCGTGTGCGATTCCCTTCGAGTCCCACCTTCAAAGGGAACTAAACGCTTCCCATATTGACGTACCAGGTAATTATTTTCGACTCTTTTCTCTGCTTCTGCATCGAAACATCTGTTTCATGATTTTTCATGTCGATTTTTACGAACCGTTTGAACAAACCAATAAACAAATAAAATACACGGCGCTTTCATCGAGAAAAATTTAGGTGGGGCGATCGATCCGCGTCGTGCTTTTTTATGAAAGAAGGATAACGACAACCGGCCGCCGACGTAAGATTAACCACCGGAAAGTTTAGCAGCCGATCGCACACACACTTTTCGGCGCTGGTTCTGCTGACCGTCGGCTCGCCATCTAGCAGTGTATCCGCAGAGATGCCGTTGAGAGTACCGTATGAGCTGGTGGATGACCGAGCAAGACATGGCTGTCGGGTGTCGCTGACAGCAGTGCCGGGCCGTCTCTGGGCCAGGACCGACCAGATGGACCCCCGCACCAAAACGGAGAAGTCCCCCGCGCATGCAGCAAACGTTTCATTGCAACGCACGCTGCGATCGACACGCGGCGAGGGATAGGTCACCGGGCAAAGTATACTTCAGCATACATCTATATACTGTATTAACTTTATTTTCTCTCATCCCTGTTGGTTCTATAATCTACAGTGTAAGAGTCTCGGAGTCGCCCACCCATAGACTATACGTAACCTCTTTCAACAATATGTTGGATCCGGGACATCAACACAGGGATTCCGCCCCCGGCGCACGTATTATTCGTGCGTATGAGGCGTTCTACGATAGAGGCCCGCCCTAATTTTTGAGAGGCTCCTCACTTGAGGAGCTCCATACCTCACCCGAAAACTGACTTGAGCGAAATCAAATTGTATTTCGACGAATAATCCCGTGGCCCAAGTAAACAAGAAAACACATTTTTCGATACTTGATTGGCATTCCGACGATTTTAGGCCAAGGAACCCCGTCATTCAGCAAACATTTTAGCGGAAATGTGTTACCTCTATCGTAGAACGCGTCGCATATTCCAGGTACACGCCTTGTTTTTAAATCACGCGATGGGGTTAACAACTTACCTCAACCGCTCGTCGACTCACTTGTACGTCGAATTGGGGTACTTCGCTGCTCACGGATATCGCCAAGTAATCATGCACTTCTTCGTTCGGGAGTGCCGCAGTGAAGTTTTTCTCACGTAGAAGCTAGGAATAGAGCCAAGAACCTCTTTGTACCGTGTGGGGGGTTCGAGGATATTACTACTACAGCCGCTGGTCGTTGCGACCGTGTATTGAATTTTTAGACGCTTGGGTACGAGGGCGTACGAGCATAGAAACAGTGTATTGTGTGCGTCAACGATCTTCACGTTCTATCCAAAAGCGCACAAAAACGACACACTACGAGTACAAACAACGGTAAAGGGCAGGACCGTTGAGCATGCATATCATATCACCCACATTCAGCCAGTGAGATGTCACATACATGCTGAGGGACGTGCGTGGCCGGGCCAGCAGACAAATCCCTCTCCCCCTTCTTGTACGTAATGCAATCCCCTTTCAGCCCGCTCGTACTACCGTACCGTACCTGTATTACGGTATACGGTAGATGTTTGTTGTTTGCAGCCGTGTAAAGCAGTACCAGGAACGATGGAAGCAGATGTTGATTTTGTGATAAAACCCCATAGGCGGAACCGTTACCCGCCGCGGCGTGGTTGAAAAATGGGCGCACATCATAATAAAAAGGATAACCGCACTGCTAGCAGCTGTAGGAGCGCGGGAGCTCTGAGTCTTGCTACCGCTGGTATAGGACAACATCCTCCTGGTATCTTGGTATATAAGCTGGTATTCTTGTTTGCATAATTCTGAACTCCCAATATTTGAACAAGGGAAGGACCATCACCTTCTACCTCTCCGAGAACTAGACGAAAAATCACCGTTGTTTGCTGCGCATACAACAGCGGCCCAGAATCAGGAATTGCCTCACCATCATTGTCAACGGCCGCAGCAGCAGAGGGTGAGCGGCGCTGTGTTCTTGTGCGCCGTTCGCTCCTAACGTGCCGTTCGATCTCATCGTCGGTTGTGAGTGAGGGTGCGTGCTGTGCTCGTTTCCCACTGTGCCACTGTGCCTGTTGCCCGTTTCGCCCATTTGCCAGTGGGTGCGTTGTGTTTGTCGTTTGTGCATTTTTTTGTAACGTTTTTAACCGTTTCATAAACAAAATAAACGTTTCAGCAGTTCAGCGTTCCACGTAAATGCTTTCCGAATGGTGTGGAACTCCCTCAAAACTCAAAACTGGCACCAGGTATGGCCTACACTATCTTTGGGCAGGGAGGGCACCATGGGAGACACCCCTGGTGGTGGTGGGATCAAGGGGCTCTTCAATGTTTCCTGTCTGTCGGTAAGCACCTGAGATCGCGCTGCTGGAACCACACAGGAGGCACCCCCACAGCTATGCTTAGCTGCCTCTCGATGTTTGCGTCCATACAGCAGTACGGGTAGAAACTTCACGTAGGGCAGGACTTGCCAACAGAAATGAACCAGCCAGTCACACACAAGTTGTCAGCCTCAGAGGATTCGCTGTTCTTTCACTCGGAGGAGATCGCCTCGAGCATGCGCCGGTCTTCGTGGTGGGCATGGACGAAAAACACAGCTAACTAATGTCGTATCTGATACGTCTGGTACATACGTTGCACTTCCTCCTATAACACCCTCCGTCTGCTGTAAAGGCAGTGCGGCCCAACCCTCGCCCCACAGGCACGTGGGCACGTGTGGCACGCTGCATGCCCAGCACGCCCCTGCCGACTCGCTCCTAGGCGGCGTACGTAGCTCTATGTGTAACAAGCTAGGCAGCACATTCGCCCTTTGCCTCTGTTGTTCGATGTATGGCACGACGCGCAATGCTCCTGCGCCAGTTTGCAGGGTCATATCATACATACCATTCCGATTGCAACACGAAGTTTCAATTTACTTGAGATTTTCACCCACGGCCCGCGGACGATTTTACGACCATCAACCTCCTCCGCCGACTCGCCGACTCGTCGTTCTCTATTCTCTATGCCTCACCGACCACCCACCACCAACTGCTACTGCTGCTGTATTTCACAGACCGCGGTTTTCGGTGCGTATTTCTCGTACGTCGCGTACAACATGCACGGTGTGATGAACCCCATGAGGAATGTCGTCATAGAGCCGGGCGCGCCCACTCTCAAGCCGCTATGGAGTGAAGGAACGAAGGTAAGGCACGAGATCGAGTAAGTTTGCTCCCATCAGCGTGTCTGCCCGTCAGGGGGGGGGGGGGGGGGGTGGAAGGGGGGCTACGTAACTGTCGTTGTCCTCTCTGACGCGCATACGGTTACACAAGTGGACGCACTTGGACGAAACACCCGCAGTCGCTGTGTCAGTTCTCGTAGCGACTCAAGCACAAGCGAGTGCCGAGGGGGCTACGTAAACGTCTCTCTCTTTCGTCGCGCCTGCGAGCTCTTGCAAGGCTGGGCCGCCCTTGTCGTTACGAACATACCAGGTGCCTGGTACCATGTATACCCAAGGGTGTACCGGTAGTGCTGCTTGACGTTCTAATCATGGTACGACATTCATGGTCAATCATACCCCCTCTGGTAGGTGCAAGTATTTCGAGTATTTGTGTGCCGTGCGGACGAACCAAAACATGCATACCAGGTGGTATGATGCAATCAGAAGTCGTACGTACGTACCGGAAACATGGTGTCGGCCTATATAAGCATGGGCTAGAATCACGGTATTCTCCGTCATTCCGTCATATCGCCCATACTGCTGTAGGTGCCGGATGCAATGCGATAGGTTCGTTACGCTCTTTGACCCATCTATATACGCGGAGTACGTATACATTTCCAGGCCCTTTTTTTTAGGGCGCCTGCTGCGACAACTCTGCCCGCCGAAAATAATATTTTGCGTGTCACCGCCCGTGCGTTTTTTTCCGCCTTCACGGGCGACCGTGTTCGCCTGTCAACGTGTCACGCGCGCAGATGACCGCCACGTGCTACCTCGCTGCCAGCCCTGGCTTCCGTGCGGAGTATCTCGACCGATCGAGCCCTCTGGCAGCCAGGGTCCCGCTCGTGGGAAGGTGAGGAAGTGAGGAGGGAGGGGTGCGGAGAGCACGGCGCCTTGTTGTGTGGCCGACGTCCGACGCCAGAGGCCGCCACTGCTGTTGCTTCGCTGTTTAGTATTCGTATTTGCGGCGGTAGTAGAATGGGGGGAGGGAGGAAGGGAGGGAGGGAGGGAGGGAGGGGAGGGGGGGTATTTTTTTCCAATAGGAGTCCTGCCACGGCGTGCTTCTTTTGATATATCGCCACACGCACGACCTGCTAGTCTACCCGCACGAGTAACCGCACGAGTATTGTCTGTTGTTGTTGTTGTTGTTGTTGTTGTTGTTGTTGTTGTTGTTGTTGTTGTTGTTGTTGTTGTTGTTGTTGTGGTTGTTGTTGTTGTTGTTGTTCTGTAGTGCACTGAAGATGCGTCAGCGAGCAGGAGAACGCTGGTGCCCCCGCGGGACCGGAAAAGGGGCGAGGGATGGCGCCGAAATAACGCGCGCATCGACACAATCACGATCTGCAGCAGGAGATAATCTAGATACCTGCAGTTCGCCAATATGTCAACTGCTGTTGCAAGAACCGTATCGTACAGATAGATCCCCCGCCCGGCCAAACAACGTCGCGCAGGCAGCAGCGTGATACAAATAGATACAGATAGATCCCACGCCGCAGAACATGCGCGCGCGAGCGCCGGGTCCTACGTATCCCTCCCACCCTGAAAACACCGCCTACTGTAGATCTCGCAGATCATACTTGTGTAAACCATGAACACGTAAGCTTGGAAATATCTAGATAATCAAATGGGGGTCTCGTCTGTCCGATGTAGTATGGTAAGGCTTTCGGTTGAGAAGGGCATGTAAACCCATCAGTCGCCCAACCCTTACCTATGCCACCCCTCCCCCCACTCTCAACCATTCCTCGGCCGCGCTTCGCTGTTTCGCGCGTCCGCAAAGGGCAAACCTATCCCACCTGTTTGCCCTCTCCCGCGGTCCGCGCCTCCGGAACGGCAAAAAGACCTGCCCCGACCTTTTGGACTCCCTCACCTCACGATCGCGCGTTGTTCCAACACGCCGTCCGCCTCGTGCCCACCCCGCTATCGTTTATACGATGAACGGTTTGTGTCGGGTTTTTGTTTGTCGGCAGGGCGGAGGGGTTGACCCTGGACCACGAGATGACCCGCCACTCGTTCGACTTGAACGTGTCGGCGCGATCGGTGGGCGCGGACGAGACCTGGCCCAACGTGACGATTGTGAGGCGCTTTTCACCATGAAACACGACGTATATGATGCGTAATGAACGTATTTACGGTATTTGCACGAGGTGGTGCTGTGAGCGCTCCTTGTGTTTTTTTCAAGTTTTTTTTTTTTTTTTTTTTCAAACTACGCGCAATGCTTGGTAACCTTTGTCGTTGTACCTGGTGGTCTAGACTACTCTGTATGTATTCTTCGTATCTGCACGGAGCTACCGGTACAAAGTAGTGTTTGTTGGGTACCAATCTGTACCTCAAAGTAAGGACCAATTGTATTGACTATTAATATGTAAACGGTCTCTACATTTGGGGACAACGGACAGAATGGTGTGTAAATACCTGGTACCAGGTATTTGGTTCGCGAGTTGGTACGATTGCACCTGGGTACGTGGCAGGCCGCAGCCGTTCGCCGAAGCGGGGGAAACACAGAGACAACCCCCACCCACCCCCCAGCATTCCCCCCTCTTCCACGTGCCTCAACCCCCACACCCCCCCGCTCCATTTTTATTACCGTCACAGCTTGCCGAACAAGATTGGACGGTGCTCATGTCAAATAAGACCCTCTACTTTCATGTCCTGCTTGAGGCAGAGTGAGTATTCCTGGTGCCTGGGCTTTGTTACCTTTGATTTTTTTGAGGGGACTATTTCCGGTTGTACGTACGTACGTATAATAGCGACTGCCGGAATTTTCTGCTAGATTTCCGCTCACGGGTCGCTGTATTTTATCGCATACACGACATCACGAACGCGCCGACGTCAAGGTTGAGCCTGAGAGGCTAGCGAGGTTGACGTCGATGACAGTCACCTGAACCTTGAAAAAACGTGCCTCGTACATCGTCGCGTGCGAACATCCCAAGCGTAACTTTTTTCCGGTGAACTCCTGACGGCTTTCACCGCATGCTCTGTCTCGTCCGGCACGCCCGTGCATTTTTTTTTTCTGTTTGTGACGTGATTATAGTGTGGTGACCTCGTACAGTATGTGGAAAGCGACAAGTAAGTTTTGTCTTATGGCCCTCCCATTGACAGGAAGAGCGTGCCACGGCAGTGAAAAACACCATGATGGTGCGTGGCGTGTCGTACACACCACTTCCGTTGCGCTTCGGACACGCCCCCTACAATTCCCCATCAGCCCCCAGGCTCCTTGCTTGCTTTCTTGCTTCGCGTACGTAAAGTCGATCGATGCCTGCCGTATGGTTGTACTTGTCCTTAAAAAAAAAATGAAGCGCTGTATCCTCTTATGTCCCAACAGGCTCCTCGTGCTCCAACGACGTAGGCGACTTTGACCCACCCCGTCCCACTCTTGTGCCGCCGTTACTGCCGCTGCTGCTGCTGCTGCTGCTGCTGTTGCCGATCCTACCGTGTCGTGATGGTTGATTGCAGGTTGCCACAGGCGGACGAACCGGGGCAGGAGGGGCTGTGGACGATGCTTGGCTCTGTCCCGCTCGTCAAGCATGGACCCAGTCCCAAACTGCGGCCCCTCAGAAAGTTGCTCGCTGGCGGCGGCGGCGACAGCGCGGGGGAGTTGGACGACGGCGCGGCAAGCGCTGCCGATGTCGCAGGAAGGGGCAGAAGGGCTTCAGCGACTACTCGGGAGGGCGGTGTCATTTCCTTCTGGAAGCCGGAGGTGATAGATGTTTAAGGCCGTTTGTTTTATTTTCAATCCTCCGGCTGTCTGTGCTGCTATACACCAGGTACAGTGCTGCTATAGGTGTGTATATATCCTACTTACGTACCTACCTACCTCCCTACCTCCCTCCCTCCCTCCCTACCCACCTGTCGAATAGCTTCGAAAATTTACACCTCGGGTCCAAGGATATAGGTTTTGTTAATACAGCTCTCTTTCAGATGAGATATCGGTCAGTGATGGTTTCTCGAGTGCAAAGGTGCTAAACCGCTGATTGCAGCCCCAATACCTGCCGTATCCACGGTTGTTGCTATACCAATCTGGTCGTAACTATAAGGACCGCTCGGTCTTAATATTAATGCATAAGTGATCCTTTTATTCACGCCAAGTGTGCCATACTGTACTTCACGCGACCGCCCACATATATATATATATATATATATAAATATATACCTGGTATATATTATACATATAATGTATCCTCCCCCCCCTCCCCTTTTTTTTCGCTGGAATACACTGGGTGAATCTGGTGGAGAAGATCCGCGGCGTCCGACCGAAAAAATTCTTTCTCTGAAAATAATTTTTATTTTGAAAAAGTTCCCTCCATCATCGTCGCGCACAATTGACGCCAGTTACAAATAGCCATGGCTCTTCACGGGTGGGGTCACTTTTCACCGGTCGGTTTGGGTCGGGTCGGGTCGAGTCGTGTCGGGCGTGGGTGGGAATTGTTTGAGCTGTCGGCACCTATCTATTTGACCCGACCCGACTCGTGACTGTTTTTCAAAATCACCGACCCGACCCGACCCGACCCGACCCGACCCGTGATATTTTTCCAAACCTCCCTTACCCGACAGACTCGCGGGGGTGGGTGCATGACCCGTGAAAGAGCCCTGCTAAATACACACCAGCGCGCGATTTCCTCACGTGGATCTTAACTTGATAATGCATTACCACAACAGTTCGTATAACATGTACTCTTACCCCATGAACCGATGTTTGGCCTAACCCCCCCTTTTTTTTTCGCCGCAGGTAGCGGTGAGAATGGTGGCGGACTTCACGGAGTACCCGCACAGCCACTTGCCCCAGACCATCCAGCGCGCGGCGGAGATAATCGGGTTGACCGAGGATGGGCGGTGGGCGAAGGGGGCTTGGGATAAGCTGGTGAGAGCGGCGATTTTGTTCTTGAAACACCAAAACGTTTGCGTGAGAAAAGGCTACTACGGTCGTGCCCACGTGGCTGATGATGAGGATGATGGGGGTGGTGGTGGTGGTGGTGGTGGGGGTGGTGGTGGGGGTCGTGGTGGTGGCGGCTATTATTAATAGCAGCTTGCCCGTTATCGTGCCATAGTTTAACGGCAAGCTTGAGCTTCTCTTTTTGCAGGGGGGACACGCGTCGCCCGGCTCGTATTCACAACTCACAGTTTCGTTCTCGGAGGGCCAACGATACAGGTGGCCCCGAGACCCACCCGCTTGCACAATGTGGGCGTAAAAACATCGTTGTGGAGACTTTGAGCTAATGTGGCACACCATTAGGCGCACCGAATTGAGGGGTTGCCGACACCTTGTGATGTTGTGTTACATTGTTCAATGTCTCTAGTGGTTGTTTTAACGCCCGCATTGTGCGAGGGGAGGGGGTCCCAGCCACATGTGTGTTTTTTGCGGCTGTATCGTCGACTCCGTCTTCATCCACCGCTCACGACCCATTCCTCCTTCCACCCTCCCCCCCTCCTTTCCATCCCCCGCCCCCCTTTTTCGTCCCGGCGACCGCTGCGCGTGCGTTGCTTGCAAGGCATACAAACCCATCGTGCACGTGGATGAGATAGGCCTCACTTCGGACAAGTACGTCCCCCTCAACAGGACCCTCTCTTCTCTTCCACTCAAGGTCACCATCGAGCCCATGTCGTTGCAGCGCTGGCAACTGATGCAGGTGAGCATATAGAGCAGCAGCAGCAGCAGCAGCAGCAGCAACACTCGCACGTGTGTTTTACCGTGCCGCGCGCAAAATAAATACAAGCACAAAAACAACTTTTTTTTTCACAAAAGCCAAAACAAATCTGAGTAGATTACGAGACACAAATAAATGCGGTGCAACTTGAACCCATGATCCTCGACACGTGTAGATAGCCTTTGAAAGCGTGACGTCTGACTTTCTTGCTATCGCTATATTCTTGAGCTGGTAGGTGGGTACCTGCAACTGTCGTCTACTGTGAGCGCTGGCGGAAGACTTGACATATACTATTAATATATAAAGTGGAGGTTTTGGGTCCGGCGCGGATATATGTCTTCAGATTTTTCTTATAGGAATCCCAGCTTCGCTCTGTCCCAAAAGGGCAAGGTATGCCCTTTGTTTCTCGACGGCCGTGTAATATTTGCACTCACCTCGCTCGTAATTGTTCCCAGCCGACCCTGCCTTACACCCCCCCCCGCCCCTCCATCTCGAAAGGGATGCGTGGTCAATGGTCAAACGACTAAGGCAAGCAACACACAAATGAGCAACCCCCCCCCCCTCCCCCCCGGGCCTTGCCTCAGACCATGGAAGGGTCTCTGCAGCAGCAGAAGGAGTCCTTCGGCTTCCAGGACTCAGATGTCGACGACCTTCGGCGCCTGATAAGCGACACCAACGTGTATCTGCTCATTATCACGCTCCTGGCATCCACGCTTCACCTATTGTTCGAGGTCAGAACGACGACAGATGCGCAAGAAACTCTAAGGAAAGCCCTAAAAAATGAGGCGTTTTTTTTATAGGAAGGGCTTTTAGTTGGATGCTCCGCTTGCCTCATGTCAACATGCTCTGGAAATCCAAAGGAAACCCAAAGAATGAGGCGTTTTGTTTGTAGGGATGGCTTTCCTGATGCCCCGCTGTAGTGCCAACCGCTGCTTTCAGTCGATGTTGAAAGTTCGTACTCGTATCAGTAGAAATGTTATACCCTGGTATACATTAGCGTATTTTTTAGTGGTACCGTATCACGGGTTTCGCACTCCGTGGGTGGCCGTCGTGTCTTGCCCGCCCACCACCCCCGCCATGCGACACTTGTCGATAACGGCACTTGCTTGTTCCCGATCTCTTTTATCCCCCCCCCTATTCTTGCCTCTCGTCTCGTCATGTGCTTTCCTTTCCCTTCCTTTGCTCCGAAACCGGCGCAGTTCTTAGCGTTCAAGTCGGACGTGGACTTCTGGCGGCGGAACAAAAGCCTGAGAGGCCTCTCCGTGCGCTCTCTTTTCATGGAGGTGGTGTTCCAGACCATCATACTCTTTTCCCTCGTGGAGGAAGACGCGTCTCTTCTCGTCACGGTGCCCGCCGGCGTCGGCGTCCTGATACAGGTACAAGAGGAACGGACTTATTATTTACGTAGCGACGAAAAAATATAGACCCCTTTCGAGATGGCTGGAATCACCGACCAACCGACCGACCGACCGACCGGCCGGGAGCCACCAACACACACTGTTTCGGGCGAACTGAGCAATCAGAACCATACATGGGGTGTAAACATACGGGGGATATAGGGGGGTTTTGGTCCCGTCGTGGGTTCTGATTACTGTAGCACTTATCCCCTTTAGTACTGCAGTCCCGATTTGGGGTCATTTCACTCCAATTCCAAGTGCTTTGTCCCCCAAACGGGACTGCAGTCCTAACAGGGTTAAGCCCCTCGTAATCGCTGACGACCGTTTCAAGCACCCTGTTGCGCAAGTTCCAAGCGACGGCTACGTATAGCCCCTTATTGGTGTGAGCCTCACTCAGCCAGTCGGTTGGCGCGGGTGGGCGTGTCGGCGTGTGCAACCAACTCTCCCCACGAACATCCTCAAGGTAGACGACGGACGGGCGCCCCCCTCCCCTACACCGGCCACTCGGTGCCTACAAATTTGAAGAGAGCTGGTACTACTCTGGGCGTGAATATAAGGAACTCTTGGTGGTCATATTAATGTCTAACCGGTCATTATATTTCCGCCCAGGGTGGTGTATGCCTGTACAGTACGGTAGGGGTACGTTTAGGGTATATTTTTTCCGAGTGTGCAAGGCACACGGGATGGTCGTGTGCAACGGTATCTGAATATGTGAAGGCAACAGGCGTGATTCTCGCGGGGGGGGTTGTTTTTCATAGTCGCGCATAGGGCTTTTCTCTCAAGTCGTTGTTTTGGCTCTGCTCATCGTGTTGAAAGAACCGTGAGAAACAAACAATACGTACCCTATTTCTACCTTTCCATGCCCCCGAAACAAAAACTTTGGAACCAAAGGTGTTCTTTCGTTTCTTTGGCGGAGATGATTGTTGTTGATTTTATTGTTGTTGTTGTTGTTGTTGTTCTCGCGTTGACTCATCGAATGACTCTACCTCAGGGAAGATTAAAAATAAAGCCATACAAGTGATGCTTCGCTTCGATTCATCGTACAAAAAGGAGGCGTTGTTGAGCTGAGCACCGAACCCGAGCGACACCGCACGCAACGGCGACCGAGCATAGCGGATTTTACGCGAAGCTGTTCGTATCGACCTCGATGAGACGAGCGCGCGTGCGTGCGGCATGGGGCCATATACGCTCTACGGCACAATGGCCATACGTAGCTCGCCGCTCGTCATGGGGTCGTAGCATTTCCGGCCGGTGCCCACGTATAGTTCCTAATTGCACGGTTGCTCACGCCTCTTGCCATCCAGTCAGCCTGTCGGTGTGTCTGCCCCGACGGTTGTCCGGTCTTCTTATGCCCCGCGAAATTCTCAGCGTAGAAGCGCCTGCCAAAGAAACGTCGCGTCCCTAGAAAAAACGCCCCAACAAACGTCCCTGCCCCCCCCCCCCCTCCCACAAAAAACAAAACGCGACAGATCTGGAAGGTGCGAAGAGCAACAGGAATGCAGATCGGGTGGGGGGGGGTCGTGTTCACGCGGCTCGAGAAGGCCGAGGGGGCGAATGGGAGGAAAGCCTTGAAAAGTGCATCTGCCGACAGCGCTGGTGCAACACCGGCCGATGGCAAGGGTAACGGTGCTCAACGCATCGGCGGCGGCGGCGGCGGCGGCGGTGGTGGTAAGGGGGGCAGCAAGAAGGAAAAGGTGGAGGTGGTGGCGAACGGGGGGGAAGGCTCGGGGGTCGACCAGGCGTTGGAGACGATGCAGTACGATCGAATGGCGATCGCTTATCTGTCCCTCCTTCTCCTGCCGCTGGTAGTGGGGTACTCGGCGAAGAAGCTCGTGATGGACGAGCACGCCGGCTGGTACAGCTGGGCCCTGCAGAGCCTCACGGTGAACATGACATGTTCGTTGTTATAAAATTGTTACGAATACATCAGCTGTCTGTGAGCCGTGAGTTGTGGCCGATTTTTTTTTTGTCGAGCATTTGCGGGAAGCTGTGAGTGTCTTTTTTTTCGGTTGGTGATTGGTTGGTTTCCGGCGAACTCATCGGTTTTTATGTACCAGGTAGGCTTTTATCTTCTCGGGTCTGTTGGGGCGTGCATGGCCGCGTGTGCTATTCCCTTCGGTCATCAAATATGAAGGGCGCAAATCGATTTAAAAAATAGCCACCCGTGACGGAAATGTAAGGACTGTTGGGGATTGACATGGTCGCACGAACGCTCCTCACATTTCCGTCCAGAGCAAGCGCACACGAAAAAAAGAACGCCACCCCATGTTTTTGTTTTTTTGAGTCCGAGACAGGATGGGGGGGGGGTGTGTACTCGATAGGAGAGATGTACTCGATCTCATGCATGGCAGTAGTCGTATGACCATAGACCCTCGCATCCCTACAAGGCCGGGACGGAGCATGTCAGGTTTTCACCGACCAGGCAGACATTGCTTGCACCAAGCGCGAAGCGGGTGAGCGGCATCCTAGTATGAACCGCTTGTGAGGCGGACTTGCATGTGGATGGCAGCTTCAATTTTTTGAACTAGTTTCCGGTGTAGCCACTTCCAGAGACAGCAATGGGAGTACTATGTAACTGCTTCTGGGGTGCCCTACCTTGAACACTACGTGATACGACCAATTCCCTTGTGCCAGTAAAGGTTCTTTACCTCGCACAAATGATCTAACTCGACGACCAGCTGTGGGCGACCGCCAAAAAAAAACAAGAAAACAAAACAAAAACGGTACCCTGGTTGTCTAGCTAGCTCCCGTAGTGACCGGCATGTTTTACAGTGTCGTTGCCAACCGACGCCGATCCAACCTATATACTATTTATAACGGGGGGGGGGGCGTTACTGAAATCGAGTAAAAAAACTGAAAGAAAACAATTTTTATTTAATTGCTGACGAAAATCCCAATCCGCTAATATGTTATCAATTCCGACATGGTGGCGAGTCTGGCTTC
The DNA here is from genome assembly GCA_031213475.1 of Nereocystis luetkeana. Taxonomy (NCBI): domain Eukaryota; class Phaeophyceae; order Laminariales; family Laminariaceae; genus Nereocystis; species Nereocystis luetkeana. Next base: position 7,174,119 of record JARUPZ010000002.1, on the reverse strand, counting down.
GTTTTCTCTCTTTTTTTTTTTTTTTTGTTTTGCCTACCCCAGTGTTTTGTTTCAGTGCGAACCCGCTCGAAAAGATAGCTACCCTGGACGGAAATTTAAGGACCGTTGGGTACACTGATAGATTGTACACGAACGGTCCTTACAGTTACATCCAGGACGTTTCTTGTTTTTTTTCGCGTGAATGGCTGTTGCACAGGCTCGTCGTGATCCACCAATTGCGCCTAATCCCCCCCCACCCCCGCTTACCATTCCCCCGTGGATTTGCGACAGGCGTTCGTGTACACGTTCGGGTTCGTCCTGATGACGCCGCAGCTGTACATCAACTACAAGCTGAAGAGCGTGGCGCATCTCCCGTGGCGATTCCTGTGCTACCGCAGCCTGAACACCGTCATCGACGACCTCTTCGCCTTTGTGATTCGAATGCCCACGATGCACCGCCTGGTGAGCAAAAAACAACTACCAGCTATGTAGGAGACACGCGGTTCGACGGCTTTCCGCTATGTGCAGGACTGGTCGGCACAAAAAAATGTGCAGGGCTTGTGCCGTCAGGTTCAACCTTGCACGTCGGCCCAGACCAACCCGACCCCAGGTCTATCCCTAACCCGAACCCCAACCCTAGCCCCATCCCTTTGGGGGGGTCGTGGTCGGTAGGGGCAGTCACGCGGCTCCGCCGCGTGCTTGGGTGGCGTTTTCCAAAGAAACATCCAGGCGGCCGAAAAGCCAGCCTTGACCGATAATACCCGCATCCCAACCCTATCTATATCCCTAACCTTATTCCTAACCGCATTCCTTTGGGGGACTCGAGGTCAGCAGGGGCAGTCACGCGGCTCCGCCGCGTTTGTGGTGGCGTTTTTCCAAGAAACATCCGGCCGGCCGAAAACCAGCTTTGATCGATAAGACCCGCATCCTGCACAAAGTTTTGTGCCGGCCGGTCCTGCGCATAGGGCGAGTCCGGTTTGACCCCTTGACTGACCGCCCCAGCACTAAAACCAGCATAATGTACCCCCTGGCCGACAAGGTGTTGGAGGGAGTCCTTGTCGAGATACGTATCTGGAAGTTAAGAAGACAACAGCTGCAAGGTCGATCGCGCGTACGACGGGGCGTGCAGTTGGTACCAGGTATAATATTAGGTGTCTGCAAAATCTGTGGGTTTTGTTCGAAACGCACTCGATACGTATGATCGAACATGTCGATATATATACTGTAGTACCAAAGGCTACTGGTGCTGGTGCTGGTGCTAATCTAGTTGTGATATGCTTACTACGAGGTCAAGCAGATCAAGGAGCGAGTGCGTCAATGCGGGAACACGACGTACGGGAATACGAAAATGGATACTGCTGTCGTCGTTGCTGTTGTTTTCGCGTTTACCTCCTCACCAAAAATCTAGTCTGTACTGGCGAGTCAAGGACAGGCAGGCCCCAGTAACTCTTTGATGTGTGGAAGAATACCTCAGGAAAATAATGTAAACACACTGATAGCACCGGTACGAAATAGTAGCTGCACACATCATGGCTGTGCGTATGTAACGCCAGTTGGCATATGCCTACCAATTTGTGTAACTCCCTGCAACCTACGTAGCATGTTGCAATGCTGCTGCACCAGACTGCGCGTACGAGTGTAATGCCGAAGACAGTAACGCCAAAATAGGCCTCGACGCGCCCGGGAAGACCGGTCTCCTACGTATTTATAACCCGTTTAGGACTGCAGTCCCGCTTTGGAGGCAAACTGCTTGTAATTTGAGTGGTTTGTGCCCAAAACAGAACTGCATTACTACACCTGGTAAGGGTTAAGCATCTTTGCTGGTGAGAACGAAAGGAGAGAACAACGGTCGGGGGCGGGCCTTTCACCGTCGGCGTATGTATACTCGTAAACCTGTACGTTTTTTTGTGTCGTTCGGCCGCACGTGTTTCATTTTTGATGGCATAGTGGTGGCAGCGGTGGCGGCGAAGTGTTTTTTTGTGCGCGAAAGGGAGTGCAGAGAAATTTGGCGCCAGCGTGCGGGGGCATGTTCCGCCCGTTTCTATAGCGAAAAACAGAAGCCGGTTGCCGCGACACGTGTTGATGGATGATGATCGTAGATTGTGATCGTAGATGTGGTTGACCTTCGTTTCTAACTACCCCCTGTTTGCGCTTTGTTGCGCACCGCTCTCGCTGCGCAACCCCCCCCCTGCCCCCATTTCTCTCTCCCTCCCTCCCTCCCTCCCTCCCTCCCTCCCTCTCTCTCTCTCTCACCCTCTCTGCTTCTATCCCCTCTCCCCCCTCTCTCTCTCCCCCCGATCTCTCCCCCCCCGATCTCTCCCCCCCCGCCCCCCCCCCTATCATCTCACTCTGCCTGCTGCGGCTTTCACCAGTCATGCTTCCGCGACGACGTAGTCTTCGTGGTCTACCTGTACCAACGGTGGATATACCCTGTCGACGCAAACCGCCCACAAGACAGGGGCGCGTAGCTTCAGAAGTAGTTTTTTTTTCTTCCTTAGGACAGCAGTGTGCGCGGGTTTTGACTTGGGTCTTGTCCAAGGCGCGCGCGACAAGCGCTTGAAGTGGGCGGTGGAAGTCGCCCATGGCTGCGGAGAAAACACCACAAACAAACAAACATGGACCGTGCGAAATATTGACGTATTTGCTAGCTATGGACAACAAACTGTTCATGAGCAGTTTTTTTAGTTGTGTTGCGTTGTGCCGTGTGTTAGCGAGGCTAAGAAATTGTCTTGCTGTAGCAAAAATAAGGACACGCCGCATTTATTAATAGTTGAGATCGCTATATTCGGTTTCGGGTTTTGCCCCGTTTCCCTGTGTAAGGTTACAACGCTTGCTCCTCTTCTTTTTTTTTCAGGTGAAACATTGGGCATTTTACTTGAAATGACTACTGTCGAGCAAGCGCAGCATCTCGAGGATGTTTGGAGCATCCCGGGGATGTTTGGTGCTGTGCTCCACCCGCTGACAACATCTATTGAATATACAGTTTTTTTTTTTTCTCTTTTGATTCGCTGCAACTGATCGCAAGTCAGAGCATACATACCCTTGGTACAAAGTACACGTGTACCAGGTATATGAAGTGGTCTTTACCGCATGCCAGAGCTCTCAGCACGCCTAAGCTATGATACGAACACCGACACTTCATTTGTTTTTAGCAACCAACCCGCCCACTATTAATAGGTTCAGACAGACGGTGATCAGTGATCAGTGACAGCTATGGTACTCAATGGATGGTTCCACGTATACCGGCCGTAGTCTAGTACACGAAGTATACGAAGGAGACGTCGTAGTACTGATAGTATTTTCGTCCTGCGTATATATTTTCGATGTGAACCCTTTCGGGAGTCTGGGGCCGGCCCCGGGACCGGCGCTCGGACCGGGCCCGGGGCCTGTGCAAGGGGTTGGTTTGGTCCGTCCCCGGTCTACGCCCCCTGGCGTTATCTCCGCGGTGGCCCCGGATTCGGTTGACTCAATCGAGCGGCAAAGACCCCCTCCTCCCCATGTATTGCGTGGTTACTTGCAGCAAAATTATCAACCGTCGAGGGCGAGCGTGCAGCACCACTATAATGTGCAAGTTGTACGGTACCATGCATGTTGTGCGCGTCCCATACAACTGCTTGCTTGCTGCTTGGGCACTATACCGTATACCTGGTATGGTTTTTGCAGGACCCCCCCCCCGCCTGCCCGAGGCCCTAGGAGAAGTATTAAAAGTCAAGCTCAATCCTGTTAGTATATACTGCAGTCCCGTCTGGGGGACAAACCACTCATATTCTAAGTAGTTTGTCCGCGAAACAGGACTGCTGCAGTATAGTATTAATAGAAGGGTTAGTTAGATCACCCTGAAGAACAGGAGGAAATCAGGAAGAACTCCGAAAGAGGGATTTTTGTTGTTGTTTGGACACTAAATACTAAGTATATGCATTGGGGGTATACTTTCGGCAGGAAGCCCCCCGCCCCCCGCCGTGAGGCCCTAAAGCAAGCAATCTGTTGCGTGAAGAACAAGAGCACAGGAAGACTTCGAAAGAGGGATTTTGTTGTTGTTGTTTCAGACACTGCGAGTGAGTGTGCGTTTGGCAGGAACCCCCCACCCCCACCCCGTGAAGCCCTATAGAAAATTGAGCATGAAGCAGCCTGGGGAACCAGAGGATCTCAGACAGGAATAGTTGTTCGCAAGAAGAGGGATCTTGTTTATATATAGAGTAATTGTTATTTATCAGATCAGATCCCAAAAAAACACAGCGCAAACTAAAAAATTCGAACACTATAGAGATATCGCCTTGTACAACAGCAGCTATAGCTGCTCCGATCGAAAAAGTCTGAAGAAGGCCACGTATGTATGTATACGAGGTGCCTGGTATTAATAATAACCTGTGGTGGCTTTGTCAAGAACGTCACAAAAAAACGTCCTATTAATACGAAACAGCAGTGGATTGTGTGATGGAGTAGTACACCCACCGCCGTATCGGTTTTTGCGGGGCAGCTTCTTCACAATTGGTAGGGAAAAAGTTGGGCAAAAAAACGTTCAAAAATATCCTCAGACGAATTTTCGGATGGCCAAGAAATTTAAAATTCATTATTGTTCATAATACGTACCAGGGTACGATACTTCGAATTACCGCGGGTACTACTGCTGTATTCGATCATTATCATTGAAAAAAAATAGGAGGCTCTACGAACCTCACAAGAGCCTCCTGGTTGGTCAAAGTATATATACTGGTACCTCGTTCGTATATATGTAGAATTAGAGGCACAGCGGGTAGTTGAATACCTGGTATCTTGCATTTCTTTCTACGATATAATGAGTTGAGTAGTACTGACTATTCTCGTACAGAGTACGGTATGTGTACCTGGTATCTGGTACCTCTGGTACATGGGCAATGCTTTATTTCGTCTCCCCGAATTCAGAAAATAAAATACGGGCTGCGTGATGAGTGATGGAGTGGTCTTCATATTTTTATTTTGATACAACAGCAGCAGTCAAGGCAAAAATCTATTTACTACTGTTGGTGGTGCGATGAGAGCCTGTTTTTCAGTGTTGACGGTTGTTGTTGTAGTTGCTGCTGTTATTGTTGTTGTCAGTGCCAGTTCTCAGACATGGCGAATTGAGGCGGCGGGTGTGTCACGCATCACGCACGCGACGTTCATCATACATAGTGTATGGTAAGTACAGTTTACAGAGTATAAACACGAGTACCCGACAGGTATAACAGCAGCAGCAGTAGTAGTAGGAGGGTTTTTTTGTTTTATGCACACAAAAAAAACAGTGCGTATGTCACGTCCACCCGCCCGCGCCGATATAATACGATTGCTGAAAGTATATACTGCTTGCTGCTGTGCACCTTGTACTTCCTGTGCCTAATTTTACTCGTCGTACTCCGACGAGGGATACGTCCATATAGCGTGCTCTGCGTATTGGCGAGTATCGAACCGTCCGCGGTGCGTGTCAGATCCAGGATCAGGAAGATCCTCCACGAAAAAAAACTGCCAACGTACGCACCAGTAATGACAATAATAAATAACAACGCGAAAAGAAAATGGCGGATTTCCTCGAAAACCGTCAAAACTAGCACCGAAAACCGACCACGGCGGAAACAATTTGAATTTCTTGTATATTAACCTTCTTGGTACCACAGAGTTAGCAGTCCTGTTTTGGGATAAACCACATAAATTCCAAGTACTTTGTACCCAAAACGGGACTGCGGTAACAGGATTAATCTGGTATATTTTACGCAGAGGCGTTATGGCCGAGGGGAAACCCGAACTTGCCCCGATGTGAGTTGACGAGCAGCATTGTTGGCGGTGGAAACTGCTGTCTCACCAGTGGCTCAGCCGCCCGGGTGCTGACGAACGAAGAGGGCGTCGCGCGCTCAGGTTGTCTCCAGCCTGGGTCCCCTGCCTGCGCTGAAATCCACCTGGAAGAGCTTAAAGGCGGCGGGTCAAAAGCAGCTGCACGTTTGTTTGACTTGGAAAGGAAGAGAGGGGGGTATGGAGGACGTCCGGCAGCGGCTCGGTGGCATGGGCCTCAGCGGCGTGACGATGGAGCAGCTATCCGACGTGGAATGGAAGCTTGGCGAGCTCAAGGTGCGTGTGTGCGATCGCCGGCAAAGAAGTGGCGTTGTTCTATCATATACAAGTCGGTATTGTCGGAGATTTATCGAGACCAAAAGTGGACGTTTGCGTGCTCCCCACCCACGCCTCTCTCTTTTTCTTGCCAACGATTTCGTTGTTGTGTTGTTGTCGTGTACTGGTAGTTGTCGTTGATGCTCGGACCCCTTCCCTTTGCTTTCATCGATATATATATCGTTCCGTGTGCACTTTCCCGAGCATGCCGCCCTGATTCGGACCCTCCCTCCTGTTCCCTTCCGCTGTGATGGAAGGGTGGTAGACCCGCGGTTATTTTGTCCTCGCGCATTAATGATAGCAATAATATCACACACAATATGCCTGCTTCGAAGTTTACTTGCCACTGCTGCTGCTGTTGCTGCTCGCTGCTGGCATGCTGCTGCCTCTTACTGCCGGTACTGCTACCTGCTGCTGCTGCCGCTGTATCTGTTGTATGGTGCGGCGAAACATACCATGCTTCGAGTGGTCTTCCTTCCTCCTCCTCCTCCTCCTCCTCCTCCTCCTCCTCCACCTTCTTCTCCCCCTCCTCCATTCCCTGTCGCCTGACGAATCATTCCACTGCTGTTAAAAGTAGTTTATCCATAGCACTGCCGGCCGCCGGTTTACGTCGTATGTACAGCTGTACTCGTATTAATATTGATAATACGATCTGCCAGGTACCTTGTTATACAACAAAGTAATGTTTTGCGTGTGCCGGTTATCTGTTATCTGGCACCCGTCGTATATAGCTCCGTTCGCCCCATTATCCAGTACCAGGTACCAGGTATCATACCATTACACAGCACGAAGCAGACAGACAAACATCCAGCAGCAACAACAGCAGTTGTTGTCCGCTGGAAAGCAGTGGAAGGCGGGAGTTGTCAGAAGATATGTCCAGCATACGCTCAGAGAAGCAAGGAAACAGCGAAGCAACCCGCCCTTTTTTTTCAAGGAGCAAACCAAAGTCAGCCAACTTTTTTCGCGGAGCTCCTCGTCGTAGACAGCAGTAGATACAAAATACCTGGTGCTTTATACCTATACTCGTAGCGAGCGGACAGGGAGCAACGGGTGTGGGGTGGTTTTGAGTCTTGATATACCAGGTACAGCAGTAGCCGTATGGTACTAGGTACCAGGTACGTATTTATATACATTGTGCATCGTGTACGTTGTATGTACCGCCGCATACTGCTGTTGTGCTGTGTACTCGTATGTATCATACGTTGGAAGTACCGCAATATGCTTGCTTTTACTCGCATGTTGCACTTTGTATATATACATGCTGTAAGGCAGAAGGCAATACCGTACTCCACTCCACTCCACGAAGGTTTTGATAGAGTATTCATTACAACTGCTGTTGCAGTAGTACCACACGTATTGACTTCCGCACTTGCGCGTTTTGTGCAGCTCGTGTCACTCATCGTTCGTTGCCGAACTCTTCGACACCGGCTGCTGCTGCTGCTGCTGCTGCTGTCTGCTGCTGCGCCTCTGCGCTCTGCGCCTCCGCTGCTGATTTGTCGGACCTTTCAGTCGTACGCCACGGTTGGTGGTGGTCGCTCTCGCGCATTGTACCACCACGGTATATGACAGTGTACAACATACTCCCATCTCGTACACCACACCCCCACAGCAGTAAACCACCCGAGTTGCCATTATTCTAAAATCCTAAACGGCCACCGGAGATATCACCCGGGTTACGGTGTATATACACCACACACCCTGAGGTATACTATTGGGTAATAATCAGCAGACGGGCATGTTCCTTTGAGTACATATAGCCTGTCGTCGCCGGAGTGGTGTGTTGGTTGGTTGTACAAGTAATCACATTACTGACCAGTTTTCCACTCAACTCGTCCGTGTATGTGGCGTCCTTCAACAATCTGGCTCTCAGAAGACCGAACGAGGGTCGCGATGTCAAGTACGTGTTGAAAACCAGTCGCCGCGCCGCAAATTATACGTTTTGGACGCCTGAGAAGAGACCGGTAGTATTGAGTTGTCGCTAGTCGCTAGGAACTCGCGGAACAGGATATTTGTACCCGTCGTCAACTTGTGGTCGTTGTTGCTCGATGGTAGATGGTGGGCGGTGGGCGGTGGGAGTAGTTGGTGTTGTCTCGTCGCCATTGTAATCTGTTTGTGAATGTTGAACGTTGAACGTCGGTTGTGTCCACTGCTGTATCACCCCCCCTTGTTATCACACCCCTTCAGTGTACCACCCGGGGGTGGTGAATAACCTGAAATCGCAATCGACCACCCACTTTGTCACCAGGGGTACGGCGTATACCACACCCCCACAGTGTACCACCCCGGGTGATGAAAATACGAAAGCCAAAATATCATGACCGGGGGGGTGTTGAACACTGTCCGTATATACTTGCCTGGTGCGTATGATAGCACACTCCTGTACATCGTACTGCAGAATATGCTATATACTTGAAATACGATTGAAAAATCTAATCTAAAATGGAAATTAAGGGATGGATGTGTAACTACCGCAAGTTTAAGGGAGCACTCTCGAAGTGGTGCACGGAGTACTATTAATGTACCTTGGTACACTTTTTTTTTTTTTTTCTGGATGGCTCTTGTGTTTTTTTTTGCTTCATGATTTTAGGCCAATAGAAATGATATCAAATTCTTCTATTCGCCACTAATTGACCACAAATTAGCACAAACAAATCGCCAGTTCCTACCCAAGGATGGAGGATACTCGGGTTGCCGACCGGGAGCTACAGGCCACCATTGATGGAAAGAAAGCCACCCGAACCACTGCTATGACGATTCAGGTTGATCCTGGTAGTTTGAGGGCTATAAATATCCGTGTGGAGCGAAAAACCCCAAGTTCCTTGAAATTAGTCAAAATCGCACCCAGAGTTGGGCCACCAGCCACCAGCCACCAGTCCTCAGTTCTGTTGGAGCCCATCGAACCTGTTCTGAGCCAAGCCCTCGGACTCGGGCTGGCGTTGATCATCCGGCGCCAATCGTCCTGGACCCGTATCGGTAGGCTGCAGCCTCGAGGAACTGCGGAACCTGTTGTGTGTGTCGAGATATCTGCACCGTCGACGTTTCGGGTCTGTTTGGAGTTGTCGCAGATTTTTCGTACGAAAAATGGCGAGCTACGCTTGAGGCGATCCAGCGTACGGAGCCCACTCACACCGCCCAGGACTTCGACTAGAATTATGAGCCCAAGATCGGCCTCGCTTAGTGGCTGATGCCGCTCTGTGACAAGCTTGTCTTATTCGGGTGCCCGCAGGATGCCTCGTAACTATAGTTCGCTTAAATTAGACACCATCGGAGGCCGAAAACGGCCATCGATCACCCTACTCCCAGCAGAAGAAAGCTAGCCAACGAGTTGGGTGGTTCCTATTCTGAAGGAAGTACGAGCGCACCGCCTGGCCTTCAGTCTCAGTGCCACGGCTCTACTTTTGACCATTTTTTACTTTTTTTAGGGCTGCACAGCAACAAGCAGGTACAAGTCATCAAATACGAGTACTCGTTTACCAGGTATGAACGTACTACAGTGATATCACGTGGTTCAAACATTATATCTCAGTCATTCTCTCGCACAACCAGGCAGTATCTTGTACTGGTACGTACGAATTGAAGATACGAGAATACCACATCGCTCTCTGTCGTCTCCCTACCGTGCCTCGTATGGTTCTGAGGGTGTGGCGGTGCTGGCGTGGCTCCGCAGGTGCCATGGTATAGCTGCACACGGGTGCAGCAGCATGGGTGTGTGCTTGCCACGCATACCTGGTACCTGGCAATATTCAGGCTGTGGGGACCGATGTTCGTTATCCTCAAGAAAAAATCAAGCCATTTCATAAATATTGGCGGAGTTATCGCGTGTGTTTCACGAAGAGCAACAAAAAAATAGGGGGAACTACGTATGTGTCCATGTGTCCTGTTCCACACCAATATACACGTACCGGGATTGCCCCCTCAAGGGAGGGCGTAGAGGTGAAATAGCGCAAAAGCGCCCAACGTGAAAAGTGTTCGCAAGAACCTTCGCCAACAATAGCTGTCGAGGCGGTAAACTAGGGGATGGATCGTTATCATCCCCTGTTGAGCAGACCGCTTCATTGTACCCCTGTACCGCCGTGCGCCTCCTGCTCCATCACCTATGTACCACGTACCAGGAATCGCCCAGCCAAGTGTTTGAAGCGTTTGATTCCAAACATGTACGTACCAGATACCTGGTACATACCGGGTGCCTGGTTCTGCTGATCCGTAATGGCATGATGCCAGGCAGTCCAACTACGGCTGTCTCATCTACCGAACTCGCTTGCAATTGAATTCCGAAAAACGTAGGGGCTTCCACTATGTATGTATGCGTTTTCCACCAGGGGTCAGCACAAAACTCTCGAAACCAAGAAAAAAATGCACACCGCATCTGATGTTCTGACCCGTCGAAAAGCTGGTACCAGTATTACACATCCCTGCGTTTTTACCGGTGTGTACCTGGTGTCAATGTGTGAATACTGGTGTGTGTTCTTCACATTATACCGTTCTTTCCACCCGTCGACACCCAGCACCCAGCACACCCACTGTTGTCCGTGCCGATTATTCATCCTTGTGAGATACAAGCTCTGCGGTCGCAAAACTACGACATAGCAGAGACAGTGATACTACTGCTGTAGATATCATAGAGAGAACGGGTTGATGTGAAGAACACACACGTTGTGATGCAGTAAGGAGAGTAGGCAATGCAATGCCATGCTATCGTACTGGATATGACAGGCACAGCATACACGCCAGCGATCCCGGATACATTGAAAGAGAGGAAAACGAAAGAGCATAAATACCAACTATTAATACTTCGGGAAGTTATGTTTAGGCTCCAGGAACTGGGTTTTTGGGCCGACAAGACGCGTTTTAATCGGCGGGACAGTCGAAAACACCGGTAGATTTCTCAAGATGACCTCGGCAGTTTCCCGAGAGCTTGCGGAGGCAGTTTTCGGTTTCTCCAGGGATGTACTTCGGTTCGACTGTTTACTCATGTTGCCAGTTCCTGGGACATGATTTTCACCTAAAATCAGCGAAAATCCCATGAATCTTTGCTCGGTTGTGACGAATTTGCGACAACAATCGAACTGGGGCCCTAGAAAAACGGAGAAGTGCTCCAGAAAGCGCTTGCCATTTTACGGGTGGATTGTGATGAATGTATCGTTTCTTCTGTTGCTTTCACCGCCGAGTGTATGTGTTGTCTTCACACTATTTCGTCCTTTCTACCCAGCTTCATCAGTACACCCAGCGTCCGTCCTGATTCCTTATTCTAGAGAGGTAATAATTATGTGGTCACAGACTGAGACAGAGAAAGCCCAAAAGCAAAAACAATAATCGTAAATTCATGGGTAAAGCAAATGCCAGCGCACCGGGTACGAGAACACAACAACACGAGCAAGACCAGGAAATCAGAACAAAAAGACGAAAACAAATCTGAAATGAAACATGTTAAAAACGACGCAAGGAGATCAGAAAGGCTGCTATTAATACCTGGTAAAATGAAAGGATACGTACTCAAGGACAGATTGCTGCACGGGCGAAGCAACACGAACGAGAGGAAGATACGGGCGTAAGGACGACGGGGAGGGGAAATGAAACAAAGGGAGAGACAAAGCAAAATAGCAAGAAGCAAGAGAGAATGAAAGAAAACTGAAAAATTGTACCCCAGGCGGTGATGGTAACATGGGTGCCCGTCTCCGCTAGAAAACCGATTCGGGAACCTTGACACACTCTCTCCCGTCTCCTTCCTACTCTCGTCAATAGAAGTTTCGAGTTTCCGTACTGCCGCTGTCGCGCCGCCCCCCCATAAACCAACTCAACAAGGAACAAGCAAAAACTGCTAGAATTCAAGGGCTAGTCGAACCGATACCTAGCCACCAGATCTATCATTTCGTTTCTGCATTCGTCGACAGCTGCATCGGTGCGGCTACCCCCTCCCCTTGTTGGTGCTCTTGGCGTCCTCAGCTGCGTGGCGCAGCCGGCTTCTCTGTGCCTCGTCCCTGTGCCACCTCGCCATGAAACAGTCCGCCGCTTCGACGACCTCCCGGTACCACTTCGCGCTCTTCGTAGCCGCCCTAGGCCATAACAACGTATATACTCCGAACAGCGAAGGGGAGCTTTCCGTGGGCCCCTTGGTAGCTTGAAAAATCCCTGAGGTCGTTTGCTAGACATTGGGCCCAGTTCTTTTCTGGTCGGCCTGGTCCCGGGTTCTCCCCACCAGCCGTCGTCCCAAACATCACCCGACGGGTCAGCCGCTCATTGGTCGTCCACTATACGGCCCCCGCAAAGAGGAGGCGTCGCTTGCGGATGGCCGTCTTAACGCTCTTGCATTGTGCCTTTTTGAGGACCTTGGCGTACCCCAGTACGCCCCCCGCAAAGAGAAGGCGTCGTTTGCGGATGGTCGGGTCAACGCTCTTGCATTGTGCCTACTTAAGGACCTTGGCGTACGACATGAAGTGGTCGGTGCGTTCGCGCTGGAAACCAATTATTCGTAGGAGGAGTTTGTGGTGTGCCGTTCGGAACTCAGCGAAGTGCTCCTGGCCAAGAGTCCACGTCTCACATCCGTACAGCAGGGTCTCCATCATCTCGGCCTTTTAGCATGGGCACTTTTAGAGTGGAAGGGGCATGCTCCTTGCCGTACAGCTCCCGTTTGAACCGATTGTAGCATGCCCATGCGAGTCGCATCCGTCGTGTGATCTCTGGCAGAATGTCAGCGCTTGCGACGACAAAACGTTCAAAAACTATATCGTCCGTCTATACCTTTTTCCCGCTGCTTCGATGACCAGCGGATTCGGGGTGCCTGGTTCGGTGCCCGCAGCATGGTCTCCGTTTTCTGTTTGGAAACGGTGAGGCCTGCTGCTCCGAAAACGGTCACAATGACGGTCATCATCTTCGCAAGGCCCTCCGCCGACATAGACCCAATGTCTGCATCGTCCGCGTACAGCATACCCCACACTGCCTTCCGCACGGATGATAGTGAGTCAACCTTTTTCCCCGTCCTCCCCGAGGTCCTGATCGAGGTGAACCAAGTCTCTAAAAATATTTAGGTCTTAACTGAAGCGTACCAGCACGGCATGTATCACAGCAGCGAAGAAGACTTTGAACAGAAGCGGTGACAGCACACATCCTTGCAGCAGCCCCTGAGTGACGTCAAACCGTTCCGAGTGCTCACCGTCATCCGTACGCACGCGAGCTCGCCTGCCTTCGTGGAACTGGCGGATATCGGTTGCCATCTTCTCTGGTACGCCGAAGCGCGCGAGCACCACCCTCGACAACAGCTCTCGGTCGACGGAGTCATATGCTTTCTGCAGGTCGATGAAGCACATGTACGGGAGATTTTTTCTAGCTCGTCCGAGTTCTCGGAGTCGGCGCTCTACGAACAGCATGTCGACTGTTGATCGTGCTGGGCGAAAGCCGCACTGTTCCTCGGGGAGTATCCTTTTGGCCTCGCAGTAGTTACTGAGGTGGGACGCGACCATTTTCAGCAATATTTTTGCCTGAATGGGCAGCAAGCGAAATCCCTCGGTATTTGTTACAATCAGAGCGGTCCTTCTGTTTGTGGAGGACCTTGATGGTCGCATCTTTCCATTGCTGGGGGACGCCACCCGTGCTCTACACGTTGACAAGTAACTTGTGAAAGTACCGGATGAATTTCAGGTTGACCAAGTTTCAGTAACTCGGTCGGAAGGGAGTCTGGTCTAACGGGTATATTGTATATTGGGCCTTGAAATAGTTCCTGGAGCCCAAAAATGTAATTCCCCGTAGTAGTTTGTCTAATATCAAATGGAAGACATGGAATAGAGAAAAAAATCAGCAAGAAATGTGGTGCCTCCCCCTTAGGAGGTGCCACAGACACTACAAAACAAGGGAAGCGAAACGAAAGAAAAAATAACAGACGGCACCCCAAAAACAAGGCCGCCACCCATCAAAACAAACGAGACTGCTGTTCCATAAGACTAACAGAACGAAAGGAAGGACACAATGAAGTGAAATATTAGAAAATTACGTACTGTAGAACACAACGAAAGCACTTTCGAGGCAGCCGTAGCAGCTTGCGGCGCGATTACCCGTAGGAAGGTTCTCTCATCGGCCTGGTACCTTGCTAGCCTGTGTGCCGTCTCCTTCCTGCTTTCTTCAACCGCGGTGTCCACGGTTTCCCTACGACCAATGCTCCCCCCCTCTCGATTCCCTTGGACACCACCCATAACGGATGCGTCGTGCTTCCTGCTCAATTACAATTTCGTCTCATCTTAGTGCCACCTGTCTATGAACCGTTCGGCTGCTCCGAGAACCTCCCGGTACCACTTGCCGGCCTTTTTTGCCGCAATGGCCCACACCGCGGTTTCAGCTCCAAACACCAACGAAACATGTTCCGTGGACCCGGCTTGGAACACTCTGAGGTCGTCAACTACGTAGGCGTTTATGCCAGGTCTTCGATTGTCCGCCCGGTCTCGGGCCCTCCCCACCGGTCATCATCGCGAACATCACCCGACTGGGTAGTCGCCCCTCCTTTTGCCGCGTCACGACACTCGCAAAGAAGAGTCGGAGGGTCGTCTCGATGCTCTCGCATCGTGTCTTGAGATCCTACGCGTACAAGAGGGTGGTGCAGTCGGTACGTAAGGAAGGAAGGCAATGGCTAGCAGGAGGACCTGGTGGTCCCACCGTTCGAAGCTTGGCAAGTTCTGGGTACTGCCGCAGTGTATGAATACTTATATGTACGAGGGCTCCTCATGGGTGCCGGCATTCCACATGGGTCGCAGCAGAAGTCTACGTATGTATTCACATCTCGTTCCTCTCTGGCTCGTTTCGGAGCAGACTGGTGTGCATGATTCAGCACTGCTACAACTACTCTACTACTCTGTACAGCAGTAGTGCTGCAGTAGTATTCCTATACCCGTCTCTCTCAGGTCTGGCACATTTATGAGATTCTTAATCACACCAGCAAGTTATCTTTCTGAAACTCGTCAGTTCGAAGTCTGATTTCTCGCCCCACCAGAGAGGCTCAGTTCTTGGGGACGAGTACAGCAGCAGTCCCATGTGCGCATCTTTATCTCATTCCTCTCTCGGGCTCGTTTCTGAGCAGACTGGTATGCATGGTTTACTGTTGTAGCAGTGCTACTACTGTACAGCAGTACTCGACTACTACCGTAGTACTGCTGCTGTAATACAGTACTTACACCGCGAAAATATAGATGTCATACCCCGGTATTATGAAGCCGAGTTTTTGTTGTCGTGTTGTACGAAGACTGTTTTGTGTTCTTGGTGCTGTAGCGTTTCTGTACTCGTGTCCCGACGAGGCAAGGCGGAGGGGTTGGAAGAGGCTAAAGGCGACCCGCCCAGCGAGGCTGTCGGTAGAAAACAGTCGCAACCGCGAAACCGAGATATCGAAAGAGAAGATATATCGAAGCTCGCGACGACAAAAAAAGAAACGGACAGATCGCAGCAGCACGAAACAGGTAGATGTATATGTCCAAACCAGAAAAAGTAGAACCTCGCTGTCTCCAAGAAACAACCTCGACATTCCTCCATCTCCGCAAGATCCACGCTGTTCAGGGTCGCTTTGTTCGGCGGTGGCGGCGCTCGACCCCTAGAGAGCGGGCGCGGGAATGAGCGGGGGTGAGGCCGAAGAATTTGATTCTCGAGAAGAGCAAGCGAGAATGCGAGGGCGAAGCCCGACCTTGGAGGGGAACGGGTCCCGGTCTCAGACCGAGACGATTGGCGGAAATTCTGATGTTTTGCCTCACTGTCAGCCCTTGAACACAACATATCTACTGTTTGATATACTCTGGTAGTATACTTACACCGGCTGAGAGCAGCAGTAGATTGAACAGCCGCACGTTGCGGAAAATTTCAGAAACTTGACCACAAAACGCCATTCCATACAACAAAAACTTCGGCAAGTGAGAAATAATTAAGCGAGAGATGGAGGGAGAGACGGGGGCTTTACACACGATAGGCGAGTTATTGTCTCCCGCTTCCAACTCAGACCCAGGTGTACTTCGTACCTGGTTCGCACTATATTTGCCCCGGATGGCGGTGGGACGTGAGCCGAATTTGCCCAAAACAATCGCCTCCGGCGGGGTTCATGTGCACCAGCCGGAGGAGGGCGTCGCCAGGTTGCGGCTTGCCGTAAACATCAGTATCCGAAATTTCACTTGGGTACGGCAGTATTATCTGGTGATATTGCTGTTAGTACCTAAATATAGGGACCTCTTTCATTGAATATTAGTATTAAAACGGTGATTATATTTAGGGACAGAGTGGTATATGATAAATTTACGATCGAGGGTACGAGGTACTTTTAATGGTGTGTCGCAAGGCTTAGCGGAACGGCAACAACAGCCACAGGCCGCAGTAGGCTACAGATAGCCTCCAGGCTGAACGCTTAGACTACTGGAATAATATAACGTGGCACGATGAAGATATCATGGGCACAATTTTCGTATCGCTGAGTAGTAACAGGGTATGCAATAAGATACTGTAGAAAATAGCTGGAGCACAGCAGCCTTTAGTCGAACGCTGGCTGATACAAATCAGCAATCACCGATCGATCCTACCGCAGGGTGTGAGCTTGACTCGTGCTTTGGTTATCTTTCGCTGTTGTAATTTGTATTTTGCCAGTATTTTACGTACATGGGTCTACTCTTTGCTCCGCAAAGGTCCGTTGCAGCGCTGCTGTTGCAGCTGCTGCGGTGGGCCGCTTACATGGTTGACGTTGCTCGTGTTTCCTCGGTCGTGTCCTACCTGCTACCTGGTACATATCATACCTGTACTGTTTGTGTTGAATCCCTACTGCCCTGTTTTACCCTGGTGTACATTTTTTTTTTTTTTTTTTTTTTTTTTTTCTTTTTTTTTCATCCCATTCATTATCTTCGCACATCTTCTTCTCTCTCTCCTTCCAACTCGTAACTCAGATCCGGGGGCACATAGCAGGCTCTTCTACCCCCTTCCCACTACGGTACGTGCCTTCATTTTTATCGCGAGAAGATTTCAGCCTTTTCTTCCCTCGTCGACTCGCATCGAATTGTGCCTACCCACGCTGCAAGGCGCTCTCAACAATTGAATCCCTTTTTTTATTTTTGCAAATAAAGTCAAAGTCCGACCCTCCTGGGGCTCGAACCCAGGACTCAAACAAGTAGAATTCGAGGTTAACCACTTGAACCACCGGGGCGACCGGCTCATGGAGTACTATTAATACATAAAACATATGTGTAATGTCGATCGGCCTCAGAGAGGGGGCTCCATTTTCCTTCAACTGTTGATAGGATTACGAGCTCGGAAAAAACTCCATGCTGTTGTCGTTCTTAAAGGGATTAGTTCCATTTGATATGCCTTGCAATAGCAATACTCGTAGTCGTAGTGGTCCCGCAATTCCAATTGCCGGTAGGATTTACGATCTCAGGAATATATATTTTTTTTTTCTTTTTTTTTTTTCTTTTTTTTTTTTCTTTTTTTGTGATTCCTCCGCCGGAGCTTAAGCTCACCACACTTCTACGTCAAAATACGTGCCGTTTGTGGATGTAACCCTTTTAGGACTGCAGTCCCGTTTTGGGGATAAACTACTTATAATTTGACTGGTTTGTCCCCGAAACGGGATTGCGGTTCTAAAAGGGTTAACCCGTCGCTCCCATTGTAACAGTCTTGGTCATTGCCCTTTGTACCTTTGGAATGATTCCCTCTGGACTACAGCAGTACGTGATGCTATTATTACGGGGACCATATTAAATAGAACCGACGGCATATACAAAAACCTATATATTTCGGTATTTTTACTAACAATATTTGGTCCTATTAACTATGGTCCCCCGTAGTAATAGTCCTGCACGAGCTGCTGGATCCTGAGGCCAAAGTGCAGCGGGTTCGCTGTATGTACGGTGTATATTTGGAATTACTTCCTTTATGCCCTCCTGCGGAAGTTTTCCAGGAGATGTTCTCTAGACTAAGAGCTAGATAGAGGCAGAGCCCAGCCGACAAAGCCCGTGCTCGTTTGCTAGGGATAATCTCCCAGATACCGTGGATTATGGATTGAATGGAATCGCCAGGGAGCGGATTGGGTCAGCCGAACTCGAGAATATTAGAAAAAGCGTCACCAGGACCCGCGCGCACTACGGTACAACGAGGCGCCGGATGCTTCCGCCTAGTGGTGCCACGCGGGTATCCACCTGGAGGGCCACACTCGCCTTCCTTCACTGGCGCGTGAAAACTTTGGGGGCAGGGTCTGCATCAGGCGGGCTCTATTTCTCGCCGACGCCATCTAAAGAAAGGAAAATCGAACGGACGGGCGGGCGGCTTGGACGAGTACGTGACTACCAATCAGCACATTTTAGCTACGACCATTGCCATAGGCACGAACAAGGACGTAGCATATCGCCCTCGCACCCCCCGCATATGCTGCTGCTGTAAACCGTATCCGTCTGGATCTGCGAGAAGTTATCATAACTCAAAAACGTATGCATGAGAGACACCTGGTAGTTTAAGCAATGAGGACCCGTAGATGCCAACCACAACCAACATGTTTTATATCAAGCAAGGTACCTGGTACATCGGTGCGTCGTATCTGTTGTATAAAATATTTTTTGAAAATATCTCGAGCGGTGAGAGCTGTGAGATCGAGGATTTCGTCGGAAGTCGTACCTGCAAGATGCGTACGCCTGGTTTATGATAAGTTGATCGCTCGTTCTACGGGTTTATATAATTAGAGGATACTGTGGGGGACAGGTTTTATCGGGAATAATACGGTATACTTGTATTATATGCCTGGTAGTCCTTGTTGAGGGGGACAAAAGCTAACAGCTGCTGTGGAACTTAGAGGCGTGCGTGCGCGGGTGTTGCATTGTGCCGCTCTGGCCGTAAATATAAATGCATTTGATGTTCACATCAGAATCCCAACGGAGGTTGTATCCCCGGTCAAAGTGGTAGCCCGTCGCCCCGGTTGTCTAGTACGGGGGACCACCTACGGTACACTCAAAAACGTATATATGTCGCTATTTTTACGAATAATATTTGGTCCTATTTACTGTGGTGTAGTATTACAGTGGGTATCCTCGAATACTGACGTCGCGTAGATCTGCCAGTTCAGGCGAACTTTCTTGGATGTGCCCCGAACAGCACATACGTAGCACGCAGAGCCTTTTCCAAGCACGACGAGCAGCCGGCACACCAACCAATCTGGCCTCTTGGTTAGGGTTAGGGTTAGGGTTAGGGCTAGGGTTAGAGTTCAAAGCCCACCGTGGAGAGATTGTGACTTTATTTATTTGCAAAAACATAAGTAAAGAGGGATCAACTGCTGAGGGCGCGTAGCGTGGGTAGGCGCAAATCAATCATATACGTCGACGCCAGTCGACGAGGGAAGAAAGGGCCAAACTCGTCTCGCGATAAAAATGCCTTCCAAGGAACGAGCCGTAGTGGGGAGGCGGAGGGGGTAGGAGAAAGAGCCTGCTGTCTGACCCCGGATCTGAGTTACGACTATCAGTAGGAGGAGGAGAGAGAAGGAGAATATAGTATGTGGCGAGGAAAAAAAAACGTGATGGAGATCAAAAAAGCGGTACAGAGGTACTACTGTTGCTGTACTCGGGGAGTTGCACAAATGTATAGCACAGCAGTAGCAAGGTGCGCCGACAGAGTAGTTCCACTTACGAGGGAGGTACAGCAGTACCGGGATACTGTACTAGGCAAGAGTGCTCTCTGCATATACGAAGTAGTACAGCGGTATGCAGCATTGACCGTCGGAGACGTTATTTTTTGTATTGGACACACTGCCCTATAGGTGAAGCGTGAAGCCTTGCAAGGTACTGGTAACTTTAGCGGTTGTATTCGTTGCAGTATAGAGGAGCTCTATTGTATACTCCTGTACCAGGTATAGGTACGGGTATAGTCTCCTGCTGTTGTGCGGTAACCGAGACCAATGGGTTGTCTAGTCATGGATACTCTGGAGCTCTACACACAGGTATAAGCTCCACTTGAATTATCTTACGAAGAGGCATTATTACATTTTTCCGAGTACTTAAGTAGGGCTCACCACGTCTCGCACAAAACCCGTTGATTGGTCAAACACTGATGTTTCGAGAGGTCTCATTGGTCAACACACGCACACACACGTATTTTGCTCCCTGCTACTCACTCAGCACCCCGAACGCACTCAGAGACCTGATCCCACCCGGACTTAATCCCCCCGAACCGCAGTAGTTATTATAAAATCGGTCGCAGGGTCTGAGAAGGTAGGCATTTTGGGCCAAGGACCAAGCAAGAAATTGTGTTGAATATTTTCCAAGAAATTGTTTGAGAGCCACACGAGTCTCCTGCTCCCGCTTGACACCCTGGTTCCACCCGGATCTGAGCCCTCCAGACTGAACCTTGATAAATAATTCGCCGCCGGCAGGGCCCACCAAGTACCCTGATCCCACGTGGACGCCCACAAAACTGAGGCACAATCGACCGAAGCAATCCATACCAAAGGTCCAAACAGCGACCAGAGTGTAAGGAGAGCTCCCGAACTTACCCTCGGGATGGGTACGTATGTAATTAGCCGCCGGCAGGATCCGCCGAAGCACCGTGATCCCACGCCCGCCAGAATGGGGGTGGCCGACGCAGCTAATCAACTCTGCGACAGCCAGCAAACAATTTTGTCGAAGTAGTTAGCGGTGATCTGCCCTCATCCCTCAGTTTTGGCAGTCAGTCTATTAATAGCAGCTTTCTTGATTTTACATGGTACTCGTTACAAGCGCATACTTCCTCTGACACGTCAGTAAAGGCGGCCATGTTTACACAGGCTCTCAGCCGTGCTCCGATGCCCGGGGCGATTTTTGCTGCTGACTTATTCGGTGTGTTTTTTGTTGAAGCCGTTATTTTTTTCATGCGAGCTCATTACCCCATGTAGCGGAACGATCGGGGGAAAAAACATTGTGCCCGAAAATTGCTGTGTTTTGATGTCTGGTTCTCATTAAAAATACGAAATCACAATTCGGTAAAAATGGCCAATTTTTTTATATTGTTTAAGCTCTCTTCTTGAATTGATGCTATTAATATTAATAGTTACGAATTGTTGAGACTACCGAGCCTCGTGAGAACCTGCTTCCACCGTCGAAACATCAGAAATCGGTCAAAACCGTCAAAATAATACCAGGTAAATGACGAAAATTGTCAAAAATGGCGAAAAAAAAACGCTGTAAGTATGTCAATTTTGAATCAACAATTCACAAACATGTAAACTCGAGAATTGTATTTTCAATGAACCCTAACTTTAGCATCGCAAGCTCTTTCTTCGGTTGATGGGACGTTCTCTCAACCCCGTGACCGACTTTACTTATGTGTCAGAGGAAGTAGTTCGTATCAAGTTTAGATGCTAGCAGTAAATAAACAACGGTTGCACTTGGTATATATTATGCGACATGAATATCGCGAGTATCATACGCACACGAAATAAGTGTTTTTCTTGGGGGGGGCTCTGTCGGTGTTGTTGTTTTGTACCCCCCTGGATGTTGAGTTCTACAGTCTTCTGGTGTGATATACCGGTGGTTTCATGCCAATGGGTACCACGCCCGTGCGAGCCGTGGCAGTGTATGCTTCCATGCTGAGCTTGGTCCTGTTGATGACAATTCACTAGAGATGAGAGGCTGGTGGGCAAACGTCGCCGGCTATGTGGGTATACTACAGTCGGCTGCAGCGCTGCCAACTATCCGACTGTTTGGGGGTTTCCTTGTGTATGGAAGGCTTCTTTGCTATGTACGGGGGGGTGCATTTTCCCGTATGACCACACGCTCCGAGAGCGAGAGAGAGAAATTGAGAGGTCTACTGCAACTCATGGCGCATCAAAATTCCATCGCCATCAACGAACGGTGCGGGTGCCGATGGCAGTGCCGAAGACCGTTGGCGTTTTTTTTTTCTTATTTTATTTTTTATGTATCATAAAGCCCGATGGTACACTGTCAATAGTCAACGATTACTATTTATAGATCAGTTAGTTGGCTGACGTCAACCTTTTTCGGACTGCAGTCCCGTAGTGGGGACAAACTACTTGAAATTTGAATGGTTTGCCCCCGAAACGGGACCGCAGTGCTACAGGGGTGAGAATAACTAGCTGAGAAGTCCGCCCAAATCCTAGCCTGACAATTAATCGTAAGTAAACAGGTGAGAAGATACTGCAGATATCTTACGTGTGTTCCTGGTATCACTCTGCATTCGGCACGCCAAAAGTCTGCAGGGCAAAAGCGTTGCTGCGCACGCCCCTCTCTGTTGCGACCTATTAACGTACGAGTAGACTACTGGTACGTAGCGTAGGCGACTGCTTCTGCTACAGCTGTATGATAGGTGCAGCAATGCTTCAGCCCGCAGAGGATACTCTTTGGTGCCGGGGGCGTATCATCTAGCCTGTTCCCGGCTCACGGGTTTTTGTTTTTCGGCAGCGGACGTGCTGGCCGCAACTATTTTTCTCTTTTTGTTAATAGACGACAGCAATTTGCGATGTACCAGGTGAGTATATCAATAATATTACTATAATAGCTTCCAGGTATGCGAAATGGCGGTATTGTGGAAAGCCCTCCCCTTGTTCTCCGCCGTGACCCTATTATAGCCGCCGTTTACCCCCGCAGGGTCATCCGTACCTACGACTGCCGTACGTACGAGAGCGTTGTGTTGATACAACTGCATTATATACACGTAGGAATGCCAGGTCCTATACCCTACCGGTAGGTCGTACCACCTCAGTATTATTATAATTCTTCAAGGACATTCAGTCCCCACGTGTGAGTCACTGCGAGATTGCTTGCTTTAGTAGCGGACGGACCCCCGAGAGTGTGGTCACTCCACACAACCCACCTCAACGTGTCTCTACACCCTAACTGAATAACGAGATTACCTGCTGCGGCACTACCGTCCCACATGTGACGTCGTCGGCAGACACAGATGCGGAAAGCGTAGTGAGCTAAATCTTTGCTTTTTTTCCGGTACGCCGAAAGATGAACATAATCGGAAAAAAATGTTGTGGTGGTGTCTGCCTCTGAAGGGTCGCATCGCAGTTCGTCCACAGCTGAAGAGCTTGACAATGGTGGGCTCACTCGACAGCGAAATCAGCCGGCAGACATAAGCCAGGATATAGTATAGCCGATTTCATGCCCGGGAAGGTCACACGTTGCCCACGCGCTTCGCTGGCGTAGGCGCACCTCTTTCTCCTGTGAACCCTACCCGGCCTACCCCTCGCCCCACCACCTCGACCCCTCCACCCGCCACCTCCACCCCCGCCGACCTGCCTACCCATACGACCCACCCTGCCACCCTCTTGACGTGCTGCCGCCGCGCCTCCACCCTTTTGAAACATCCCGCTCTCTTTATGAATGCAGTTCGGGGTGGAAGAGGACAGCGTAGAGGCCAGCAGGGTGCGCCTCGGAGGCGTGCACTTCGGGGCATCTCCCGACAAGGGCGCGGCGCGGGCGATCCCTATCCCGATACCGGCCGCAGGTAGCGGCGGCGGTGGCGGTGGCGGCGGCGGCGGCGGCGGTGGCGGTGGCGGTGGCGGCGGCAGCAGCAATGGCATCGGCGGCAACGCGTTTGCAGCGACGGCGGCGGCGGCGGCGGCGGCGGCGGCGGCGGTTCGCAATGGGGGCACCGCTGGCCACACCAAGTCGGCCGCGGCTAACGGTAATGGCACTTCCCATTCCCCTTCTCCAGCGGAGGGAGGCGCGGGCCCGTCCTTTTCGCGCGCGCGAAAGGCGCAAGGTGGTAGCGAGGGCGGTGGTGGGGGTGGTAGCGGTGGCAGTCGGGCCTGGGCGAAAGACGTTCCTGGGGCGGCGGCACGCGCTGGCGCCGCGGCACGCATTCAGGAGCGGCTCGCGGCGGAGAGGGCGTTCGACAGCATAGACCAGAACTCCGGCAGGGTTTCCACGCCCCGCTTCGAAGAACTTCTGACGCTGCTAGGAACGCCGACGGCCAGGCGAAAGGGAGACGCCACGGAGTCCGCGAGGGCGGCCGGACTTCTGAGCGCGTACTCGTTCTCGCGGCAGGGCTTCGTAGATTGGTGGGTGCTCCCGCTGCTGGGAGAGCGCGTGCAGGAAGGGGTTTAGGAAGGGGTTTCGAGTTTTTTTGCGGGGTTTCCTGGTGACTTTTGTCGCGAGAGAAGGGACCCGGAGCCTTGCGTCGCCGTTTCGGTGGTCGAGTGAATGCCCACTTCGCGCTTCGTGTGTTCAGCCTCCCGTTGGTTTTGTTTTGGTTCTCGTGAAAAAGATTTGTACGTATGCTGTGTTTTTGGTGAACAACGCCTTCTTCGATGCGTGTTTTTTTCTGTTCTGTGGTTTCGAGGCTTTCGCGAGCAGTCACGAACCGGTATCGTTTTTTTACAGCACCCGACCCGCGTGGGCGAGCGAATACATAGCAACGTTGCCAAACCACCACCGTTCGTGCGCATCTATCCCCGTTCAGGTATCTCTCATGGCTGTTTCAACCGAGCGCAAGAAGCAGCACTAGCAGCAGTAACAGCAGCAGAGGCAGCGGCAGGGGCACCGCTGCCGCCGCGGCCGCCACCGCCGCCGCTACCCCCGCGTCCCCCGTCGCCGCCGCCGTCTCCCCGGTAGCCGCCTCCGGGAGCGCAAAGAAAAGTAGGGCCAGTACTCGACAGAACGGCGCGACGCCACCACCACCTATGCCCGCGCTACCCAAGTACGGGTCTTGGCGAACGGAAGAGGTGGAAACGAGCTCCTCCTCCTCTGATGACAGCGACCGGCCCTCCGTCGGCGGCGGTAGCTTCAGCTCTAAGGCGGCGGCGGCGGTGAGGGCCGCGGTGGCGGCCGCTATGACTAGCCCAGACCCTACGGACTCGTCGGACCACGCGAGGGGGAGGTTTCCCGCGTCGAGCGCTGGGCCGAAACGCCAGGCAAAGGGGCGCGGTGGCGGTGGCGGAACCAGCGCGAGGGACGAGCTAGCTCGACTGAGGAACCTCAAGCTGGAAAGCAGCCCGGACAGGAGGGCTGCCTCGACGCACGGGGCTGTTGAGGCGGCGACGGCGGCATTGAAGGCGGCGGCGGCGGTAGCGGCGGCGGGTGGGGACACTCGGAATGGCAGCGGCGCAAACAGCTCTGACCGCAGCTTTCGGGAGGGTAGCTCGAGCTCGAGGCCCTCGACGAAGCTTCGGGACACCGGGAGAAGACGCGGAAGCGGTACAAGTAGAGCGAACGTTGGCCGGAACACGGACGTCGAAAAAAGCGACCTTGGGGAGGAGGCTGGGGGGGAGGAGGGATGCGGCTCGGACACCACAGGCCCTTCTACCACGGCATCAGGAGTCGCTGTCTCTGGCTCTAGCTCTGTCGATGCCGATTCCGCTGCCGCTGCTGCTGCCGCTTCTAGGGTGCTGCCGCGGGCCCGGGGCTCCCTCCTGTCCCCGCCTCCCAGGTATCAGTTTGGGGTTAAAACTCAGCAGACGGCAACAGCGGCGGCAGCGACAGCGGCGGCGGCAGGAAGGGTGGGGTCATCGTTCCATCGGAATCAAGGGCGATCGGACGGGGTCGCCGATCGGGGGCAGAAGAGCACGCGCGGCGATGGCGGCTCGTCTTCCGGGAGAGAGCGGGGCTCCCCGTTCGTGGCCAGGCAGAAGCCGAGATCGGCCGACCCGTCGTCGCCGGCCGACATGATGGACGTTTCAGAATCTCCCCCGTTGCCCCTCTTCGGATCAGGGGGTGGTGGGCCGGGCTTCGTCTTTCAGGCGGGTAAGCCCAGGCGCAACTCGCCTCCCCCGAAGGCGGCGGCGGCATCACCAATGATGTCGACGCCAAAGGCACCGATGCATGTACCTGTTCCTTCTCCTCTCTCTGCTTCGGTACCGGCGTTTTCGTTCAGACCGACCCCGTCGCCAGGGTTTGTCAGACCCGCGCCGTTCTCAGCGACGACGGGGCGGTTTAGCGTCGGGTCATCGCCGGCGGCTGCGGCGGCTGCAACAGCGGCAGCAGAGACGGCGACGGCGACGGCGGCGGCACCGGTTTCGGCCGACCGGCCTACGCGATCCCGCCCGCCCGTGTTTGGCTCTGGCGCGACCTCCTTCGTGGAAACGCATTCTTTTTCGGTGCCGGTCCCCGCTCCACCGTCTGCGGCCTCTGCGGCCGCTGCGGGTACTGCGGCCGCCGCGGCTAACGTGGCTACTGCTGCGGCTGCGGCCACTGCTGCGGCTAATGCCGCGGTTGCTTCTGCAGCGGTGGCGTCGGCGGCGGCGGGCGGCATGACGTTCGCGGCCGGTACCTCTCCGAAGACGCAGCAGCGCAGGCCGACCGGTCGCAAGGGGCAGAGAGGCCGGCCTTCGGTCGGTATTTCGAAGGGCTTGTCGGTCACGCCGCCGCCCCCTCCGCCATGGCGCAATCTCCAGGGCGACTCCGCGGAGGCGGAGGAGGGGGAAGCGGCGGGCCGAGACGCGGCGGTGGCGGCGGCGCGGGATACGATGACAACGCCGCCGCCGTTGGCGCCGCCCCCGTTGGCGTCGCCGAAAGGCGGCTTTTTTGCGGCGATGTTTTCCCCGCGACGAAGAGCAGCAGCAGCGGTGGCGGCCGCCGCCGCCTCTGGCCCACCGGAACCGAGCGGTTTTGCGGGATTCTTCGGGAGCTCTTACGCGGCTGTAGTGGCGGGGAGGGGGATGGCGGGGGTGGGGGCGAAGAAGGGGGTGCAGGAGGCTAAGGCGAAGGCGGCGGAGGTGGATGGGAAACCGTTGCAAGGTGTCTCCGGGGAGCCGCCACCAGCCTACAATCCGGTCCGAGATGATTTTCTGTCCAAATCGTCGTTGTCGACCCCGAGCTCCGGCGTCCCGTCGGGTGTTGGTTCCGCTGTCGGTAGTAGTGGTGGTGTCGGTGGTGTCGGTGATGGCGTCGGTGATGGTGGTGGGTCTGCCGTACCGCAAATGTCGCCGCCTTCCGCCGCCTCTTCCACCGCGTCCGCGTACTTTACCCCTGAGGGCCGAATGGGGATGGGTCGGGCTTCGATCGCGCGGCAGCCGGCGGGCGGGCTCTGGAACTCGCTGCCGAAGAGCAACGCGGGCTCGACGATGAACGGAGTGGCGTCGATCCCCGCCCCGTCGTCGCCGTCGCCATCGACGGTGGCAGCGGCGGCGGCAGCCGCGGCGGCGACGGTAGCGGCGGCGGTGAGACGGGCGGAAGCGGCGGCGGCGGCTAGTGATGACACGGCCTCCCCGCCGTCGGCTACGACCATTTCCGGCAGCGGCCCGAGCACACCGGAGTTCCGGTTCACGTTTGGGTCCTCGGCCACACCTTCGAGCGCGGCGGCAAGGGCGGCGGCGGGCGAGACGGTACCTGTGGCGATACCACCGGCGGGGGCGGTTGCGGGCGGGGGCGGAGTCACGGTCGTACAGAAGGCGAGCACAGCTCCGAGGTTCGCGTTCGGCGTCAAGGACCCGCTGCCGCCGCCGCCACCGCCGGTGCCTTCGACGTCACGGCAGGCTGGAGGTGTGGGCAACATCGCGGAGGTGTTCATGCAGCAGAAGCGGGGGAACCTGCGCCAACACGGGGGTTCGGAGGTGGGCCTTTTGTGTGTCTGCTGATCTTGAACTGAACAGTTGGGAGGCTCTTATCTATGTAGCCAAAGCGGGGACCGGGGTGCGGGAGTGTTTATTTTCATTCACTTAAGAGCAAGCTATGAGCTCAATATATTACTCTCGTGTCCACCGGCATATCATGGCTTCCGGTAGGTGATGTAGCGACGATATTTGTGATTTGTGTCTACCGGGGCACCAAGCTCACGGCAAGGATTGCTCGCTCGCTCGCTCGCTCGGTGTTGGCAGGATGGCGACGGTGTGTCGGACGAGGCGAGTGCGGCTCACCCGACGCCTCCCGCCCCGTGCGGTACCGGGTTCAGCTTCGGCCAGCCAAAACCGAACTCCGTCAACGCCAGGGGTTCGGGTAAACGCAGGTATGATGGTTTCGGTTGTGTGCGCCTATATTTATGTATACATACTGTCACAGGCGTCCCCGGTGGCTTGCTAGGTGGTCCGCGTGCCTATCAAGATCAATTTCGTGGGTTCAAGTCTCACCGAGTGCATGCTCGTAGGGACTTTTTCTTGCATAAAAAAATGATTAGCGGAAAGCACGAGAGCGTGAGATAGCTTCATTCGATGGAAGTCGACGAGCAGTGGGAATGCTGAATGAACCCTATGCGCGACAAAAAATAAAGGCACGTACTGCGGGGGAGAAGGGACGATACCTTTGACCACGGCTTGTCCAGAAGATCGCTGAGGGTAAAACCTCCTACGAGTTAGGCTGGAAAGTAAAAATGATGACTTTTTTTTTTTTTGTTAATATACATCCGAGTGTAGTGGTCGTGTGTGGCGCAGTTGTGTGTGTTTGTGTGGGTATTCGATGTATGTGCGTGCGTGCGCGGCTGTTGGTCGTGCCGAGTTTTTTTCGGTGTTGAAGAAGTATGTACCACAACCGATTTTTGAAGAGTGCAATGTGTGTCGGTGTGGCTGGTTGCAAGAAAACCCATGTTGCTGAAGAAGAAGCTGCTGCTGCTTGAGAGAAACACCCGTGACAGACGGTGCGCGAAGGGATTGCTTCTCTTTCCAAAACCAATGCGGTCATCGTTTCAACTGGACGGCAGTACGAGTACTCGTTCGTAGTGTTCACGACTAGCCGCAGCTCGGACAAAATTGGTTGATGGTGCGCCTAACTCCGTGTTACGCCTTCAGTTTCCGAGAAAAATCTCGGCGGTCGAGGTTAGGGGTTTAAACATTTCCAAGCATATCGCTACCATTCTCTGGAAGCTGCGCCACGAGGTCTGTACACCCCACCCCGTCCGTGCCGTGGATACTTCCAACTACCGGCGATTTATTTCTTTTGCTGTACGGGCCGCCTTTTTTGCTTTTTTGTTGTGTTTTGTTTTGCTTCGGGGCCTGTTAATACTCAAATGCTGCTTGCCTGACGCCGCCGCAGAGCCGGCAACCGCGGCCAGGATAAGAAGGGACCGCAACCCCGCTCCTCCCCGGCGTCGACGGTGACGGGAGGTGGCGGTGGTGGCGGTGGCGTCGGCAGTAGCACAGTTGCGATGGACGAGGACGCGCCTAAGCTACCGGCGCAGCAGCGGCAGTCGCTTCAGCAGCAAGCGCAACAGCTTCTCCAGTCGCGAATGCCGCCTGGTGGGAACACCTTCTCGGTGGGCAACTCCGTTTTCCGACCGCCGTCCGCTACTTCTGCTTCTCCTTCTGCTGCTGATCCTCCTGTTCCGGCTGCTGCTGCCGGCGCCGCCGCCGGTCTGGCCGTAGGCGTGGGTGCTTCTGGCTCTAGAATGGCGGGGATCGGTGGTGTTGGTGGTGGCGGGGAGGGGGGCGGGGGCAGGGGTGCTGTGCCCGGGGTGAACGGAGCCGCTGCGGCATTCCAGGAGGCTTGGCTGAAAGGAAAGGAACAGGAGGCGTCGAGAGAGCGCGAACAACGGTAGGCGTAACAAAGGGGTACGGGTAGGGGTCGCTGCTAGGGTTAGGTTAAGGGGGAGGGTTGAGGTTCTTGAGGGTTTTAGGGTAGAGGCAAGGGTTAAGTTTGTAGAGGTTGGGTAAGGGTAGGATAAGGGTTACGATTACGGTACGGATTAGGGGGAAAGGAAGGGTAAGGGTTGAGGTACGGGTTATGGTTAAGGTACAGATTAGGGTGGAGGTACAGATTAGGGTGAGGTGAGGGTGTAGAGTGAGGTCGGCAGGCGGTTTTTGGCTGCTGCGGTAAAACGAGTACTTCTACCCTTTGCGCCGAACGCCGGCTCTTTGTGTGTCGGGTTGTGCTTGTGTCGCAAGAGTGTTTTCGTCTCTCGTCGGGCGTAGGCGCTGTGCGGATCGGAGCCTTTAGTGTTGTTTGGCGAGAAGGAGCGGGAGAGGAAGCTTGAAGCCCCCACTGTCGCAGGCCCGGCCGGGCCTGGCTGCCTGCGATGGCGTGTGCATTTTATTGATTAGCTTGGATCGACGAGGCACCTGTTTTTTATTGGAAGTTATCTTGTACCACGGTGGCGATTTCCGTTCGCCGGTTCGGATCGACCTTTTTATCACTGTCACCCCCCCCCCCCCCCCACACACACACACCCCAACTCCCTTCCCTCCTTTTTTTCTCTCTCTCACGCGCTTTTTGTATTTAGGAGCATGTCGGCGGGGGGGGGCTTGGGGGCTGGAACACACGCACAATGCTGATTTTTGTAGCTGATGCTGACACAATGCGGGTACTCGTTTCTGCAGCTTTTGCTCTTTTGGGCTTTTTTGCTTTTTCTCTTTTGGGTAAGGCACCCAAGAGGCAGTTAGATAGTACTCCCATTGCTGTCTCTGGAAATGCCTACACCGGCAATTAAATCAGCTGTCGTCCATATGCAAGTCCACCTCAAAAGCGGTTTTTAGTAGGATGCAGCTCACCCTTCATGCGACTCGCCAGGCACCTCACATCGCCTCGCGCTTGGTACAAGCAATGTCTGCCTGGTCGGTGAAAACCCGACATGCTCCGTCCCGGCATTGTAGGAATGCGAGGGTCTATGGTCATACGACTACGGCCATGCATGATATCGAGTACATATCTCCTATCGAGTACACCCCCCCCCCGCCTCTGATGCTTACCGCCTCTGATACTTCCCGCTCTGAATGGGAATGTAAGGACCGTTGTTGTATAAATGTGTATAACAAACAGTCCTTACTTTTCCGTCCACGGCAGTAGTGGTGTAGGTTCGCTTACCCCTGGAAGCCTGGAATAAAAAGGCTACGGCCTGCGTTACATTGGAAAACCTGTTCCGTTTTTTGGTTTTCTGTATTTTTACGAATTTTTATGTTTTCTGGTTATTGTTACGTTTTTTAGTACGTAAGTACGCGTTTGCTGTCAGCTGGTTTAAACTTGGAACGTCCGTCACGCCGATCGAACAAGGTTGTAAGTTTTCCCGCCTCGGCTGTTAATAGATGGATCATTCCCGCTTCATGATCTAGATCATTCAGGGCATATATGTCATCTGTTTCTGATCGGTATGATCTGTATGATCTAGCTCATGTTGCCGGGTGGGGGGCGTTTCCCCTTCATGATCTGGGACATGTTTCCTGGGTTGGATCTGTACTAAACACATATCCCACACTGCATCTGATAACGGTAGATTAGGATCTAGATGATCTGCTGTAGACAGATAGATCGTAACCTGTCCGCCGTGTTCGATTTTGTTACCTTTGAACTTGGCGCGGGTGCCATCGTGCCGTGTGTGCTGCGAGTATTCTGCAATCATGCATAATGTGCAATCGAGCAATGAGGTGGATGCTATTTTGGCAATCTGATTTCATGCCTGGTAGTTTGTTTTGGTCATAAGTATACTTCCTGTTATTAATAATACGTACCAGGTATTCATTTTATATAACTAAAAAACGCGATGCCAGGTTCATTTCTTTCTAACATTTTGGTAGGTGGGACTCCGAATGCAGAGGCCTAGGTGCAAAGGCAAATGGAATCGATTACGAAAACGAAGATGAAAAATGACACTAAAGATGAAAAATGAAAACGAATACGCCATTCTTAATGCAAACAAAACAAAAAATGCAGGCAAAGGGTGCTGCGCGAGGAGCAGCAGCGGAGGGAGGACGAGGAGACCCTGCGTCAGCTCCAGACTCGGCACGAGGCGGACAAGGAGAGCGCCCGCCGAACCTACATGGAGTCAAAGAGGTGGGCTGGAGGACGTGCTGTTTTGCGTGTTTTCTCTTAGTTTGCTGCTTGTGTCAGGGGTGGTTGTTTGTTTTTGGAGGAGGAGGGTTGGGCGGGGAAGGGTGGGGGGGGGGTGTACTCATGTCATGCATGGCCGCCGTCGTATTACCATAGACCCTCGCATCCCTACAGTGCCCGAGACGGATGACCTCGGGTTTTCACCGACCAGGTAGGCATTGTTTGCACCAAGCGCGCGCGGGGGGCGGGCGGGCGGGCGGGGGGGGGGGGGGGGGGGGGGGAGGGATACTCATTTGTTGCTTGCCTTAGTCATTTGACCATTGACCACGCATCCCTCTCGAGACGGAACACCATTCCTGCTCTTAATATAGACACCTCCAACAATTGAGCGCTGATTGCGTTGTTTCCATATATTACGTAGAAACTTGTTGCTAATCGTATCCCCTTCCTGTTTGGCCGCCTGTGGCCACCTAGGATTAGCGATCGTTTTCTCGCTGCTCTCTAGCGGGTCAAGCTGTTGGGGACGATTTCCACGGTGCGGTGCGGTGGAATTCAAGCCGGTTCTCCCACTCGTCTGTCTGATACCGGCGTGTCAAATTTTGTGCTTGTGGTTATTCTTGATCTCGTTCACGTTTTTTTTTTCTGTCTTGCGGCTACTGTCTTGCTGTAGCCCCCCCCAGTCAATCTTTCCTCCCAACCGCCTACGTGTAGATAGAAGTTTGCGCTCGTAACTGCCCGCGTATGGGAAGCTCTCGTGACGGATGTCGTGTGTTGGCAGAATCTGGGGATGAACACCCAACGCCCCCGTTTTCGTGACCGCCTTCGCTTATTTTTGAAAACTTGCCCCGTGTATTATTTTTTCCATTTCAACTTGCGAAGCTGCCAGCACCCGAGAGTACCCCCTCCCCCCCCCCCCCCCCCCCCCCCCCCCCCCCCCCCATCCTACTGGCCGGGGCCCTAGTACACGCAGTCTCGAACGACCGAGAACCCCAGTGGTAGTAAACCATTGACATACCCCAACTCCGCGTCAATACTACGGTGTTTGGCCCCTTACGGTACCCTGACCTGGCTACTTGTGCTCTATCTTCCGCGTTTTTGCTTGTCGAGGAGATACCCCACCCGCTTTCTCCGGAGTGCTGCGGGGTAGATTCCTTGGAAGACTCTGAGGGTTTCCATCTACCTTCCGTTTGGATCATCCTCTGCGGCACCTCCCCCTCGGCCGCCAGCGTACTATTAATAGTGGCTGCACCGATACCTGATGAGTGGAGGGCAACTTCCGCTGGGGTCATCTCCTGCCTTCGCTGCCACCTGGCGAAGGGCTCCGAGGGCCTCCGTGTACCTCCAACCTCTAGTCTCGTTGTCGTACCGATGTATGACGACAGGGGGGAGACGGGGCGCCTTCTTCCGGCAGTGTCGAACAGCCCGACAGAAATGCGCCCCCCCCCCCCCCCCCCCCCCCCCCGCCCTCCCCAGGCGTCGTCGCGCGTGCGCACGATAGCCGACCTCTGTTGGGTCTGGTCGCCTTTCTGGCCTCGAAACGTCCCCTCGATGCCACTACTAGCGACCTGGTGGCACCTCAACGAGGCAAACCGCCGCCCGTCCCCGGTACAGCGCTATGCACGTCTCCCCCCCACCCTCGAGGCGAAGATTTTCGTCCGACCTCACCACGAAATAAACATCCCCAACGTGAGGGGACGCTCGGAGAACTCGGCCGCCTGGCCCCCGCAACGGGGGCCAAATCCTGCGCTCCCAACAATGTGTCCCACTAGGTAGGGGGTGACGAGGTCTTGACGGGATTCCTGCGGTTACGTGCGACCTTGCATCTATCTACCTCCCTTCCGTGCGCGTTTTGATAAACTTGCCCCGTGTTTTTTTTTTTTTTTTTTTTTTTTTCCCCCCCATTTGAACTTGCGAAGCATCTCGTGCAGTTTTTTTCCGTGTCGATGTCAGACACAAGACACTAGAAGAACCGAGTTGAAAAATAAATAAATGCTCTCCATGCTGCTTTTGTGCCATTGTCATTTTTCCTCCAGCTCAAAAAACAATTTCACGGGGTCTCCACATAGATGTGGAGGATAGTAGGGGATAGGGGTCATATCTCGTGACGTTTGGAAAACCTCGTGACAGACCGGCGTCATTGTTATACTGATGAGCCGTATGACGTTATTGTGTATCTTTGGACTACGAAGTACTTTAGTAACTTGTTCGTTCCGTTCTTAAAATTGTACCTGGTATCTGCCAAATGTAGCTGTTGGTTTTTTCATATCTAGAATACTCATATTATACAATGATGCATTACTTCGCACACACGAATTCGAACCTTGCTTCCCTTCCTTCCTTCCTTCCTTCCTTCCTCCCTCCCCCGCCCCCCACGACAATCCGGTATATCATACACGCTGTTGGAACGTACCGTTCGTCAGCTTCGAAGCAGCGGCTCTGGAGTACACTACCGCCATCAGCTCTCTAGAAGACCTCCTTTTCCACATGAAGCAGCACGGGGGAGGCGGCGGGCGGGGCATGGATGAGGGGGGGGTGGGGGGGCGGTTGGAGGAGTCGATAGGGGACGAGGGGCGCGGCCGTCTGGCCCCGCTCTTCTGGAGCCGCGCGGCTGCCCACATCATGATAGGGAGGTTCCGGAGCGCGGTGAAGGACTGCGCGCTTGCGCTGGAGTCGGCGAAGGATTGGGAGCAGGTGCGATGTCAATAAAGCACACCACTCTGTCCTCAAACATAGTGGCCTTTTTCATACTAATATTTAATCAAAACGGTACCTACATAACGACATAGAGTGGTACCTGGTAGAATGCAATGGTGTGTTCGTCAGGGATTTTGTCTGCTAGGGCTTACCAGTGTAGGTGTTGGGTGTCTATACCTGGGTAGATGCCCGTGTAGTACCTGGTAGGGTATTTTGTCGGGGGGGTACCCGGGTAGGTATGGCGGGTACCTACCCGGGTAGATACCCGGTACCTGGTTAGGGTATTTTATCTCGGGGTACCTGGGTAGGTATAGCGGGTACCTACCCGGGTATGGCCAGTATAGCCAGATTGAGTATTAATAGAGGTTTCGGACTGGCTGTAAAGGACTGCGCGCTGGCGCTGGAGTCGTCGAAGGCGTGGTAGCAGAGGATAGGACTGCAAGAGTTTGTGTGGTTGGGCGTTCAATCTAACTCTGGGGGGTACCAGGGTACCTCCCCGGGTTTGACCGACGTCACCAAGTTTTATACCTGAGTACCCCAGGGTATGTGTACATGTTCAGTTTTTCGCTTGTCGTTATGCATTTCGTATTTTGGGCTGTTCAAGACTTGAAAAAAATCCACGACCGGTGGGTGGGCCTTTCGATTTTTTTCTCCAGTTGCACAAATCGTAATGGTTGCTTTCTCCCCCCACGTCCGAATGCCTCCAAAGACGAACCCTAAGCTAGTATACCCTACTGTTGAAATTGATTTTTTGCAAGGTGTACCACTCTGTCCGGAATATAAGGACCATCTGGGCATTTATTGGAACGCCCCAAATTATGACCCATTTCCGGACAGAGTTGGTTTGATACGGAAGGATGCGGCAGTGCGTGGGCGTGAGGGGGCAGTGTGGTGGAGCGGTGTGGTCGAGCAGTATGGTGGGGCGGCATTTGGGAGAAGCGTTGTGGAGCAGTAGCGGTGTCGTATTGGTACAGCGGCATGTTTGATGGAGCGGCAGGATGCAGCGGTCTTGAGCAAGAACAGCACGCAGTACGCACTGTAGGATGGAACTGTGATGGGGCAGTACGTGCGCGGTGTATGGTGGATTACTGCAGTGCAATGCAACACCTGGTACCTTGGTACGTATTTTGGAAGCTGGTACAAAGTGCGATATATGGTGCAGCAGTGTGATGTGAAGCGGTATGGCGCAACAGTAAAGGGTGTGTGACAGCGTCGTGCGGCATGTTTTGATGCGGCAGCCACGTACTGACGCGCAGGAAGGGGTGTAAGGGTGCCAGGGATTGAAACCCCGTTGGGGCTTCAGAGGGTAAAAACTGCCGGCGAAAAAAGTGTCGATTACAGCATTGGCCTCGTAAAAAGCAGCGCGGGCTCCCGGGGTATCGTGTGCGTCCGTCCGTACGGCAGTTGCATGGCGCTGTGTCACACAAGCGCATAGCGATGATTCAGCAGTGGCGGCCCTTCTATAATGGCGATATGCGCCAGCCAACAATACTGGCACTATATACAGCGGCAACCGACACTATACTTGCCACACCGGTAGGTCCCGTTTGTACCACGCTATTTCACAGGCACTATACTGCAGGTAGCGGGCAGCCGGCACTACTCAATCGGCACTATAGAGGGACCACTGCTGTGTTTGTAGTGCCGCGCACTCTCTCTATATAGAGGTTTCGGTTCACAAGACCGCGCTTTGTCGTGTTGTAGGTCGCTGTGCCTGGGCCTCGAAAGGGTCACTGCAGCAAGCATTTGATGCTCTGCAGTATTGAGGCAGCAAGTATTGATGTCAGCAGCAATATCTGAGGCGGCAAAGCGTTGGTGCAAGCGATATGATACAGCAAAGGATGATGCATCACATGCAGCGTTATTTTGTACAATTTTCGTGAGGACTGCGACTGTAGATTGATTTGAGCAGGTGTGGACAGAACGGCTACATGCGATTCGTCCGCCGTTGACTGCCATCGTCTTTTCGCGGAGTCTCCTCCCCCCCCCTCTCCCCAT
This sequence comes from Nereocystis luetkeana, assembly GCA_031213475.1. NCBI lineage: Eukaryota > Phaeophyceae > Laminariales > Laminariaceae > Nereocystis > Nereocystis luetkeana. The sequence continues at coordinate 7,137,721 of JARUPZ010000002.1, read as the reverse complement.
CGATGTGTTGAAAGAAGCCTCACCCTTCCCTTCCTTGCCCTCCCCTCCCCTCCCCTCCCCCCCCCCGCCCCTCCTTGTATGACCCCTTTTACGACTCTTGTATGGAATGAACGAAACGTCAGGCTTACCCGCGAATGGGAAAGGCGCTCATGCAGGCGGGAGACTTGGACGAGGCGGAAAAAGCTTACGGACTAGGGATGGTAGACGTGAGGCGGGGACGGGGGATGGGGGATGGGGGGCGGGTGGGGTGAGGGGGGAGGGTGGGGGGGGGGAAGGGAAAGGGGGGAGGGGGGTTGTACTCGATATCATGCATGGCCGTAGTCGTATGTGTGACCATAGACCCTCGCATCCCTACAATGCCGGGACGGAGCACGCCGGGTTTTGGGGAGGGGGGAGGGGGGGGGAGGGGGGGGGGAGTTGAAGCGGACGCGCTTGACTGCTAGCGGTCTATCGGGAAAGTGTGGCATAGTGTTGTCTATTAATTGCTGGTTGGTTGGTTGGTTGGTTGGTTGGTTGATCGATTGTTAATAGTTGGTATTAATACTTGGTTGGTTAGTGTGATAAAACGAACGAAATTTGTCTGACTTGTGTGTGTGTATGTGCGTGTCTTTTTTCAGATAACGTACTACGACGAAGACATCCGACGCAACAAGGAGTGCTCCGTGGGCATCGCCAATGTCAATGCCGTGAAAGTGCACCTGGAGAACGGCAGGGTGGCTCTGAGGCGGTGAGTCGGGAGCGCAGCTGTCGTCGCCCAGTTACATTTTGTTTTTGTCCTGTTTTTTTTTCCGTGCCGTTTTTCCATGGTGACGAAGGAGGGCCAGATCAGAAGCTTCTTGACCCATATCCGCACGAATAATTCGTTTTTGTCGTTCTATTACGGGGGACCATAATAAACAGAACCTACGGTACACACAAAAACCTAGATATTTCGCTATTTTTACTGACAATATTTGGTCCTATTTACTATGGTACCCCGTAGTAGTTGATGTCATCTGAGGGTTTTTTACCCTCACCCTTGGTTCGGTTTTTTGTTTGTTTGTTGCTTACTAATACGGGGGACCATAGTACATAGGGCCAAAAATTGTTGGTAAAAATAGGGAAATATATGGCTTTTTGTTTCTCCCTTCGGTCCTATTTACTATGGCCCCCGTACTAATATTGTAGTCCTCGTGTGGCCTCTGTTTGCAGCGCGCGGTGCTGCTGCTGCTGCTGCTGCTGCTGCTGCTGCTGCTGCTGCTGCTGCTGCTGCTGCTGCTGCTGTACTAATAATATGTGCTTGTAGGTTTTTGTGGTCCGTTATTTGGTTGCTCACCGTTTTCTGTCTCTGGTTACGTACGTACTAGTTGACGATCTACGAACGACGACGGCATGCTCTCGTGCCTCGTGCTACAGTAGATACATACCAGGTGTTGTTTTGTGGTACGTTTTTGTTCTGGCGGTTGGCCCTTGCTGTCGTTCATGTTGTGTGTATCGTTGCTTATGGTGGTGGAGTTGGTGGGGGTGCTGCTGCGCTGTTGTTGTTGTTGTTGTTGTTGTTGTTGCTGTTTTTGATGATGATGTCGTCATCTTCGTTGTAGTTGGCTATCTTGACTCCCCTGGTGCGCCAAGGCGTAAGGAAGGAAGTAAGACCCCCCCTGTGGCGGCGTGGCGTGGCTTGGCTTGGCTTGGCGTTGCCGTCGCTTGTTTCGTCGCAAGCACGATCACCTACGGACCACCTATTAATAGTGGCCATCTTCTGACCACCCTACTGACCACCCACCGCCCTCCGAACGCCGGCCCAACGCCGATGCTGCCCTTGGCCTTGTCCTTGACATAGACCTTGTCTTTATCATGTGTTGCCTTTTTTGTCTCCGTTCTGCCTCTCTCTCGCTCAATTCGCTGAGCAGGAAGGAACCCGAGCGCGCCATCAGCTGCGCTGACCGAGCTCTGCTCCTTTCGCCGAACCTCGAGGCTGCTCAGAAGCTAATCGTGAGTATTTGCGACCTACAGAAGTTGTAATAATTAGGTGACATCAAGAGGTCGTTGAAATTGCAGCCTTTTTTAGGGTCCGTTTTGCGCCCTTCTTTATTTTTCTCGAAGTTACCTCTGAAAAGTGTGCACCTATAAAGTTCAAGTGGTTTGTTCGAATCGATCGATTCCATTCGATTCGACTCGCTTTAAGTCAATTTTTCAATCCAAGCCAAGTAAAAACTCCCACAAAATTAAGCGTAGCTGAAAAGAGTAGAACTGACGACGGCAAAACCAAAAAGAAAGGTGTCTATTGATGTCTGAAAGTTGTGATTCTCTTGGGGGGGGGGGTTGTTTTATCCGAGCAGGTAGACGCGCTGGAGAAGAGGCGGCATTGGGAGGAGACACGACGCAGGTGCGAAGTGTGGGCCCACAAGCTGGACAGCTGCGACTGTCTCACGGGGAGAACGACCCTGGCCGGGTACGCCGAAGGGGGCGGGCCGACGCGAGCGTGCCTCCGCGCCATGCACCCTTCCATCCAGGAGGGCTACTGCAAGGCCTTGCGGTGAGAGGATCGCCGGGATTGGGTTGGTGGTGGTGGTGGTGGTGGTGGTGATGGTGGTGATGGTGGTGGTGGTGTTGGTGGTGTTGGTGGTGGTGTTGGTGGTGTTGGTGGTGATGGTGTTGGTGATGGTGGTGGTGGTGGTGTTGGTGGTGTTGGTGTTGGTGTTGGTGGTGGTGGTGTTGTCGCAGTTGTTGTTTTCCAAGATGAGGTCGTCGTCGCCGTCAAATGTGTGGTGTTATGATAGAAGTGTCTGGTCACGCAAAGCAAAGACGGGTTCTATGAAAAATCGAACATGTTACGAATGGAGAAAAAAAGAAGCGAAATATAGCGACAACGAATGAAACAACGAATGGTAAAACATAAACCAGAGGGGAAGGTAACAGAAGAATGTGGTTGTAGTCTAATTATGGAGTAGTATTAGTAGTAGCAGTAGTGTAGTAGAAGCAGCATTTACTGTTCGGGGTGCTATTTTTGTATTTTTCGGGGCGAAAAATGTGTTTTTTGGCCGTTCTTAGTTCGAAATAATTCATCGATAAACCAATGAAAACGTAGCGAAATGTCACACACATCACCAAAATAGGCTGAAAAGTTCGACGGGAGTCGCACTGGTGCTGTCTGCTGCTGCTGCTGCTGCTGCTGCTGCTGCTGCCTGAAGCAGCAGCAGCGAGTGCGCTGTACACGCGGCCTCAACATGTCGATCGCGGAGCCCGCGGACGAGATGCCATCAGCACCGAGCCCTCAACAACCGTCCTCCTCGGCGAGCAACGAAGAGACCCCTCCTCCTCCAGATGAGGAGCGCATTTATTGCCTCCGCCTAGGCTGTGCGCTGCATGTCCTCCACATTGCGGTTGTTTCTGGGTGGGATCAGACTCGGAGGGGGATTTAGGTTTGCGACTCAGGCGGGTGCTCGGGATCGCAAGGAAGGTCGGGGGATGAAAGCGAACCCTCCACCTCCGAATCTAGTGTAGAGGGATCGGAGAGGTCGAGGTCGGGGTCGGAGTCTGGGTAGGAGCGTTTGGGGTCTGGGTCGGGCTCAGGCTCATCAGGCTCGGGCGCCTCGTGTTCGCGGTCGGAAAGCGATGATAATAGCGAATAAAACAAGAAACAACAATACAATATACCTCGGTATATTAAACTCATGATTTTGTTTGCGAGCAAACTTCACATGCTCGTTCAAGAAGAGCAAATCTCCCTGCTCCACATTCGTTGCATATTTCCGTTCACAACAAACGTTCATTCATTAGTGGAGCCGCTGCAGCAGTAGGCCGCAGCCGCCGCAGCAGCAGTAGCGACAGCAGCAGCAGCAGCGGCAGGCAGCGCAGGAGGTGGAGCGCACCCTTCACCCTTCACAAATTGTTTGCAAAATACCTGTTGTCTATTCCTCGATGAGTGACACAAGCTTCACGCATGCCAGGTACGAAACAATATACCTGGTACCTGGTTTATATTATCCCCTGTTTGCTCGAAGAGGTCAGCTATATATGAATTCATGTGAGAACAACAGTACCTATTATTTGAATACACGTATCATATATTTCATACGATAAGGAGCAAAATGTTGCAAAGCCCATGGCCCATGCGAAGCTTTTTCCTTGCGTTCATTGCCCATATTACCCTATTTTTGAAGACGTAGCCCTCCGCTCCAACGTAGTAAAATGAAGCGGGGTTTGTTTTACTAGATGGTACATAACCCAATCATCATGGTGGCCAGGCTTTTTCACGAATTGTAACTCATGATGGCGATATATGTCTACATTACTTCGAAATATCCCCAAAACAGCCAGTTTTTCGGCGAGTTCACCTTTGTTTTTTCTCCAATGTCAAATTAAGCCTTTGCACCATGTGGGCGTATTAGATCTTGAGACGTACACAAACTTTCAGCTCAATATTCATGCGCGATCTGCCGCACTATGCTTCTGAATATTACGGAATTTTGTATACCGAAATCAAGAGATTCTGCGGTGGGTTTGGAGGCGTCGGCTTTGGCGGGGATGTTTTATTTTTGCTGGTCGATGTCGCTGTTTTTTGCGGTCGATAAGCACAAGATATCACGCCTAACTGTAGGGGTAGTGGTGGTGGTGCGCGCAACAGTTGTAGAAACGGCAGTGAAGTAACAATGGTGGCAGTTGTATAACTAGCAGCACCAGTATTAGTAGTGGTGATAGTAGTAGTAGTAGTAGTAGTAGTAGTAGTAGTAGTAGTAGTAGTAGCACTAGTAGTAGTAGTAGTGGTAGTAGTAGTAGTAGTAGCAGTAGCAGTAGCAGTAGTAGCAGCAGCAGTAGCACTAGTAGTAGTAGCAGTAGTAGTAGTAGTAGTAGTAGTAGTAGTAGTAGTAGCAGTAGCGGTAGTAGTAGTAGCAGCAGCAGTAGCACTAGTAGTAGCAGTAGTAGTAACAGGGGTAGTGGACGCCGCCTTTGTACCGTTTTCTACTGCACCCCTCGCAATTTTTCGACGTCTCGAAATCCGCCCCGACCTCCTGTGTCCAAAACTAGCCCCGACCCTCGCCCCAATAAAGCGTCCCAACCTCCTCACCTCTTGTTGTTCCTCTCCTCTTGCCCCCTCCCCCCCCCCCCCCCGTACTCGAAAATGCCTTTTCACTTGTCAGCAACGCCGGGCTGACAGACTCATTCAAGGAAGCGCTGGATGAGGCGACGGGCTTGGATTTGGTGTGGGCGGTAGCCATGACTTCGAGACGGCGAGATGTGATGGACAAGAAGGAGGTGAGGAAGGAGCACGACCGGCGTGTAGCCGTGACACTGTGGAGCCGTGCCGAGTTAGTGGAAGTGCAAGCGTTATCGCTATCGTGGTGTGGTATGGTGTGGTGTAGTTTGGCGTGGAGTGGGGTGGAGTTGGGTGGGGTGGTGTCGAATCGTGTCTCGCGGCGCGGCGTCGCGCGGTGTGTGGTGCTAAGTCGGATCGCGCCCAGGCGTGCCTTTCCTTGCAGGGTAAGTCAGCGTCCGCAGACCCTGTAGATGTATGTCTCGCGGGGCTGTTCTTGACGAGTCTCTCGGACACTGCGTTCTGAGCACGCGGCGGAAAGATTCATGGCCAAAAAATATATTTTGAAAGAAACGAACGTTGCTGGTTTGATTGAGCATGTCGAGGCAAAAAAAGTTTTTCTTGCGTATATATCTGTCGGGTGGCGCACTTTTTACGGGCGAGCGAACGGCCACAAAACCGTAGGTTACGTGTGTAATATTCCTGGTGCCTTTTTTTTGTTATGGACTTTGCTTTGCTGCCCATCGGGTGCTGTTTAGTTTCTTGAACGAAATATTTCATCCCCCCCCCTCCCGCCCCCCCTCCCCGCTTCCTGCCCCCCTCCTCCATTCGATGTTTTCCGCGGTTTGTCCTCGTACCCCCCCCCCCCCCCCCCCCCCCCCACCCCCCCCCTAGCGTGCCGGGCGAGCATACACGGCGAACCGGTACCGTACCGCGCACGAGCTGTACTCGGAGGCCATCTGCGTGGACCTCGAGGACTATTACACGAACGCCCTCCTCTACGCCAACCGCGCGGCAGCCCTCATGAACCTGGCCAGGAACAAGGAAGCGCTGAGGGACTGCGAGGAGGTGGGTAGAAGCGGCAGACACGGAGAGTGTAGGGGTTTCAGCAGGTGCCGCGGTAGCTGTACACAGCGGTAGCTATTGCCAGAGATTTCGAATTCGTGTCAACGTCGGTTCCGATATTCAATGGGTAGAGAGAATGACTTTTATTGCGGGGGACCGTAGTTAATAGGACTTGTGGTATACATAAAAACCTATATATTTAACCATTTCTACCAACAATATTTGGTCCTATTAATTATGGTCCCCCGTAATAGTCGCCGCCGTTTTCTGATGAGGAGCAGTGGCAACGGCAGTAGCTAGAGCAGTAGCTGTATGCCAAGTCTGATCGTAGTCGTAAAGGGTACTTGGGTGACCACAAAAACGTTCAAATGATGTGCAAACGTTTTTTCCCGGTCAGACGGGTATTACATAGTGCTGTAAACACGTGACACCTGGCACCGGTGTGTTTTACGCTCACCTTTAAGGTACGTAGCAGCTACTGATATCATACAACAACAGCTACTGGTGTAGGCTATCCCTGATTTTGCTGATCTCAAGGCGCCCTGCTCGGCTCAGACGATGGCACATCCTTCTTCAGCCTCCCCCCCCCCCCCTCTCCTCCCTCCCCCATCACCACGATGATGGTTCGGGGATGAACGATTTGCCTCGCACGTCTCGGCGATCTGACCTCTCTCTCAACCGATTCTCTGTTGTCGTCGCTGTACCCACCGCTCTCCTTTTTTGTTCTTTCTCGTTTCATTGTCGGCCCATCACGTTTTTTTGTGTTCATTCGTTCTTTTTTGTTTCGTCTTCTTTTCTTTTCTTCCGTTCACACAGGCGCTGCAGCTGAAGCCGAACTATCCCAAGGTGCTGCTGAGGAAGGCTCGGCTCCACAAGCGGCTGTCCCAGTGGAACCTCGCCATCAAGGTATAGTCGCTGTAGGTTGGTTGTTTTTGGCAACTGCTGCAGTTTTTTTTTTTCGGAACCCGTGTTTCCCAGCGTTCAGGGATTTAAAAAAAGACGGACATGGAGTTGGTGAATGAAAAAAAATGAGAAGTGCGTCGGCTGGGAATCGAACAGCAGCATGGCAGTTGAGCAAACAAACGAGTAAACAAAAGAAGAGCAGCAACTACGGTGTATTTTGTTTCCCCCCGCCGAAAAAAGTGCACTCGACTAAGCGAGCACAAAGACAAGGCACGGGAAGAGACGGGCCCGGCAAGCAAGCAGCCCTGAGCTCCCCCCCCTCTCGCCTGTGTGGCGAAGCAATAGAGAGTAGAACTCACACAGTGGGAGAATGTGAAATCTGCTATTACGGGGGGACCATATTGCATACTGGTAGGACCTATATACGGTGTATACAAAACCTATATACTTGGCTTTTTTTCGAACAATATTTGGTCCTATTTACTATGGTCCCCCGTAATAGACAGGAGAGATGAGAAAAAATAGACGGATGTGACATGGAGGAGTTTGGTACACTGTTGATAGATCGTACCGAGAAAACGATCGCTATCCCTGGAGATGAGGTGGTGGCCACAGGCGGCGAAACAGGAACGGGAGAAGATTAGCAAAAAAGTTTTTTTTATGTAATATGTATGAATTCAGCGCAATGAGCGCCCAACTGTTGGAGGTGTCTATTTGGAGTAGGGACGTTGCTCCGTCTCGAACGTAGTGCGTGGTTGATGGTCAAATGACAACGGCAAGCGATGAATGAGCACCCCCCTCCCGCCGCCGCCCCCCCCCCCCCCGCTTCTCCTTATTTCCGCTTCAGTTTGTTTTAACAAACATCTTATTTTGTAATTTTTGTTTGATCTAACATTTTAGAAAGATTAACCTTCCCCCCCCCCCCCCCCCCCCCCCCCACCCTCTCTCCTGCCCCGCCCGCCCGCCCGCCCGCACCTCCCCTCTAATATGAATCTCCTCCAGGACTTCGAGACCTACCGCAACACAGTGGGCGCCCTCCACGAGACGTGGGCGGAGGCGGCCGGCGAAATGGACCAGTGCCGAATGAGCCTTCGCCTGGCGCGCGAGGATGCGAGGAGGAGCGAGGCTAACGCGAGGGCGCAGGAGCGCAGCTACTACAACCGAGACGGTGGGGGTGGTAGCAGCAGTAGTAGGCGCGGCGGGCCGTTCGGCGATCGCTACTCCTCCAGCGGGTCGGAAGACAACGATGAGGATTTCGACCCCTTCAACTTTTTCTCGGGTGAGTCACGGAGGAGGGCGCAAGCACTTGCTGCGCGACGAAAAACAGTGAAAAACAAAAACGACCAAGACACCACACCGCACCACACCACACCACACTCACCTTCTATAAAAAGGTCATAAGTCTACGCGTGAAAACAAAAACAGTGGGGTGAGATATTGCTTGGACGATTTTTTCTCCAAGATTTTTTTGCTCGGTTTTGTTTATTTCCCCCTCCACTGTCTGGGTCTCGCAAATGGACAAGTAGTGGGGTGTCGGGAGTTTTTTTTTTAAGGTACACCCTGTGGAATTGTTTGAATTTTAGTTCCTGGAATTGTTTTGAACGACGCGCTTTTTTTGGAGGGGACGGGGTTGGTAGATGTTGGGGGGGGGGGGGGGCGGGGGGGGGGGGGGGGGGGGGGGGGGGGGTGTACTCGATAGGAGAGATGTACTCGATCTCATGCGTGGCCGTAGTAGTATGACCCTACACCCTCGCATCCTTACAATGCCGGGACGGAGCATGTCGGGTTTTCACCGATCAGGCAGACATAGATTGCTTGCACCAAGCGCGAAGCGCCGTGAGGCGGGTGAGCTGCATCCTGCTAAGAACCTCTTGTGAGGCGGACTTGCACATGGATGACAGCTTCAATGAGTTGATTTAATTGCCGGTGTAGGCATTTCCAGAGGCAGCAAGGGGAGTACTATGTAACTGCCTCTTGGGTGCCTTACCTTGAACACTACGTGATACGATCAACTCCCTTGTGCGGAGTAAAGGTTCTTTACCTCGTACAAATGATCTACCTTGTCTACCAATTGTGGGCGACCTCCAAAACAAACCAAAGCAAAAACGGTACCCTGGTTTTTTAGCTCCCGTCGTGACCAACATGTTTTACAGTGTCGTTGCCAACCGACGCCAACCCAACCTATGTAAAATAGGGGGTGGGGGGTGTGTTTTTGTTCGTTTTGCTTGGTCCCCAGTGGGTCGGGCGTCAACGAAGATTCGAGACCTTGGACGTTTTCTCTAGTGGTTGTGTTTGTTTTGTTGGGTGGTGAGAGGTTTTAGCTTGGTTTTTGTTTGCTTTCTGGTTTGTTGTGCGTTTTGGTTTGATTCGGTTTGGTTGGTTTTGGTTCAAGCAGAGGAGGGGGCGTTTTTGTGGAAGGAGGGGGGAAAAGGGGAGAAGAAAGAAAGCTCTTTTTTGGTCTTGGATTCGTTGTGGTGTGCTTTTGGTTGGGTGTATGGGTGCGGGGAGGGAGAGGGGGGGGGAGGGGGGGGGGGGGGGGGCGCGGTTCCGCACGCAACAGCGTGTTGCGCTCCTCATGTGTTTTTTTTTTTTTTCTCGCCGTTTGGTGGCGTGGTGTCCGTCCCATCCGTGGCTGTAAACGCGCAGATCGGCCAAGAGGCTTACCTAGTCGCTCCCACCCCCGCACTGCTTGAGGTGTAAGCCCATGCAGTTGCCTGTCCCCAACCCCTCTCTCCCGCCCCCCACCCGCTCGCCACTCCCTCGTCATACGATTCCCCCCACCTCTGTGTTCGTTGTTCAGCAGGTAGTGGCCCTAGGGGCACTGGGAAAGGTAGGACTGGGCGCGGTAGGCCCGACTATGCGGCCGCCGTGCCACCACCACCTCCTTCTTCGGGTCACTACGCCACCCTAGGAGTGAAGTCGAATGCCACCACTGCGGAGGTGAGGGGAGAGGGGACACGGGGGTGGCAGGGGTATACGGGGGGGGGATGGGGGGGATGTCAGCTGTGAATACCGTTGAAATGTTAGCATCGGTGTCAATGCCGTCGAGATTTGTTGGCATCGGTGTCTAACGCCGATGGATTTTTGAGTTGTTGATGTTGGTTGATGATGTTGATGTCGGTGTCGGTTAGAACAACGTTAAATCGTATTCTCTCCGTCTCTCCCTCCTGCGACGCACCCCCCTTTTTTACCTTTTGGGTCCGCTTTCCTGTCGCACCACCCCTTCCGGCATGGAAATCCTGTCGGTGGTAAGGTGAAACTTATAAAATTTGTGCACACAGAAATGTGCGTGTGGGCTCTTCTTTACCCCCTCACGCCCCCCCCCCCCCACCCCGACACATCCATTCACCCATCCATCCATCCATCCATTCATTCATCCAATCATCCATCTATTCATCCTTTCATCCATCCATCCATCCATCCATCCATTCACCCATCCACCCATCCATCCATCCATCCATCCATTCATTCAATCATCCATGCATTCATTCATCCACCATTCATTCATTTATTCATTCTTCATCCATCAATCCATCCATTCAGTCATCCTTCGATCGGTTTCATCCATCCCCACGGCAGGTCAAGAAGGCGTACCGGAAGCTGGCGCTGCAACACCACCCGGACAAGAACCAGGGGGACGAGGCGTCTTCCGAGCGCTTCAAGGACGTCACCGCGGCATACGAGGTGAGCCGAAAAGTATTCAATAACGTACCAGGAGGTACTGTAGTTCAGATGTACATACGTACATAAAAAGTAGTGCTGTAAAAAACAGAGAAAATATATATAATAAAAAGGGAGAACAAGAAAAAAATCAGGACAACTGCGACAACGACGATTACCCATGGTGACATTGATGTAGAGCGCTCGCGTGCGTGCCATGCACCATCGCCCCAGGCGTTTTTTTTTTCGTCAGGATAGTGAATTATTACCCTTTTTTTAACTCGATGACCTATTTCCATGTAGCACTATCACACGGGTGGTGAGACAGCACACCCGCTGGGGCGAATTTCCGAGCGGAGTTGCTCCAAAGCAGGGGGGGGGTGTACTCGATAGGAGAGATGTACTCGATCTCATGCATGGGCGTAGTCGTATGACCATAGACCCTCGCATCCCTACAATGCCGGGACGGAGCATGTCGGGTTTTCACCGACCAGGCAGACATTGCTTGTACCAAGCGCGAAGCACCGTGAGGTGTCTGGCGAGTCGCATGAATGGTGAGCTGCATCCTACTAAGAACCGCTTGTGAGGCGGACTTGCATATGGACGACAGCTTCAATGAGTTGATTTAATTTCCGGTGTAGGCATTTCCAGAGACAGCAATGGGAGTACTATGTAACTGCCTCTTGGGTGCCTTGCCTTGAACACTACGTGATGCGATCATTCCCAATTGTGCGAAGTAAAGGCTCTTTACCTCGCACAAATGATCTAACTCGACAACCGGCTGTGGGTGATCGCCAAAAAAAAAAAAAGGGAAAAAATGGGGGTGGGGGGGCACACAACGAAAGTGGTGTCCGTGGAATGGACACCCTATATAGACGCATCGCTCGGCGTTTGTATCTTCCCCCATCTGTCGAGAAAACCAGCCGTGAAGTTTTTCCGAGGGTGTTTTTTTTTTCCATCTTTTACCACACGTGTTACGCGGTATGCACGCACGTTTTGAAGACGAACTACTTGAAACTGGAGTGGAGACATTTTTGCAGTACGTAGTGGCGGAAGGGGGTGAAAAAAAGGGCACTACGCCTGCGGCAATGCACGGAGGCTCGGGCTCGCTCGCCCCTGTACCGCCCTTGGCGTGATCGGATTGCGTTATCGTCAAAGATAGCACAACTCGCGAAGATGATCAATTAAGCTAACAAGATCAAACTCAAAGCTGACGTATATTTTTGTTTTTTCTTATAATAATCGAAAACAAGTGTACATTCGTACGTACCATGTACCACTTTGCCCGGACACGTAGACACCTTCTTTGGTATTCACATCTTTGATCGTACCCGAACGGTCCTTGCTTGTCGTGAAAAATGTGGTACCTGGTAGTTTCACGGAGTCTCGGCGTTTTTCAGTGTCTCGTCCGGCCTCGGGGCGTGACTGCCGCTGATTAGGGCGCTACGGACTTTCTGACTGTTTCTGTTTTCCTCCCCCCCTTCCCTTCGCCACCGCCGCTGCTTCTGCTGCTGTGTCCCTTCCCGCCCAATTGCTGCCGCTGCTGCTGCTGCTGCTGCTTCGCGTCTTTACGCCCCCTGCCCCCCCCCCCCCCCCCCCCCCTCCCACCCGGTTGTGTTCACGGCGGGCGCTTGATTGTGCGATGTTGTGGGGTTGTTGCAGGTGCTCAGCGACGAACAAGAACGGCGCACGTACGACGTTGGTCTTCGTCTCGGGTCGCAGTCATCGCGCTGGCGATGATCGCAACACTCAGTTGACGGGGGACCTACATAGGGTACTACTGCTGTTGTGTGTTGCAGAAACAGCGGCAGCGACAAGGCAGCAGTAGCGGCAGTATGTAGCAGCAGCTGCGGCGGCGGCGGTAGTAGTGTAGCAGCAGTTTGTGGCAGCACGTGTCATATCAGCAACAGCAGCGTTACGTTGCGGTAGTATGTTGCAGCAGTAGCAGTGCGTGGCAGTGGCAGCAGTAGCAGTAGCAGTACGTTGCAGCAGCAGTAGCAGCAGGAGTATGTTGCAGCAGCAGCAGCAGCACTAGCAGTAGTAGTAACAGCAGTGCGAGCGTTTTCGCTCGCCCCCGTTGCGCTCGGCCGACTCTTTTAGGCGCGGCACTGAAATGTGTATTCGCCGAGGGGAGCGTCCGTCCGTGTTATCCTTTGTTGCGTTTTGCGTCGGTGTTTTGCTTCATTGCGTTTCGTTGGGTTGTCGTTCGTTCGCCAGGAAGGACGCTGCTGCTCCTGGCGTCTCGTTTTGTTGTTTTGCTTTTGGGGAAGCGGAAGCCGAGAGGGAGGCGGAAGAAGCTCGCAACCTTTTTGACTCTCTTTTTTGGGGGGGAATTGGTCAAGTTATTGTTTGTTGTTGGTTTTGACGTGGCTTTCGGCAGACGTACGTGACGTGATGTGACGGGCTTCGCTTTTCGGGAGACCCGTGGGTGCGGGAGAGGCAAATTATGAAGAGGTTGGGGGGTTGGGGGGACGGAGAGGAGGTGAGGGGACCGGGGGGGGGGGTCCAGGGAGGTCTCACCCTTTGTTGAGTTCTTGTCGTACGTTAATGGTGTTGCTATGGCGAAAACCGCGACCCTATCGTTGGCGCGGTGTTTATTTTTATTGATGGGCTGAACGTTGAAAAAACGTTTGGGCTGCGCCTCATGGGTGTTTGTTGGCTATGGTCGGGACTAGGCACGGAATCGCTTGGCAAGAAACAAAAAACAGTTGTTGGTGAAGTGGGGGAGGAAGGAAACACGCAAGAGCCGTGGACCTCGAACGTCCTCACAGATTTTCTCGAATCGCTCTCGTGCGGCTTCGTGGCGAGGTTTGAAAAATTCTAGGTGGTTTTGTCGGTAGGGACTAGGGGACAGGCATGCGCGGGTGAATGGGATGAGATGGGATGGGATGGGGTTGGATGGGTTGGGTTGGGTTGGCGTGCCGCGAAGTGCGATTTGATGTTGACCCGTCGACGTGTTCTGCGGCAGTATTGGCGGCACGAGTACGGCAGCGTTTACGAGGCGAGAGGGGTGCTGTATTCTGCTTGCTGTGGCCTTGATCTGGTGTCTGGTCTGTTACGCTTGTCTGTGGAGAAGTTAGGGGGAGGGAGGGAGGGAGGGAGGGGGGGAATTAGTCCGAAAAAAAAATCGGCGTATATATGTGGAAATGGTGTGGTTTGTACTGGGGATGGGTGGCGTCACGTTTGCTGGGGAGGGGGACAGGGAAGGACACAATGGTGGATAAGAGGGGCAGAAGGGAGGGGGGTGATGAACTAGATTTGAGCAGCGTTAGACGTGAAGTAAAATATACTGTAGGATGTGTGTGTAATTGGCCTGCGTTGAACGGCGCGGCTGAGAAATGATCGTGTCTGGTAATTGAACATGCTAGGCGATGCGATACGTGCCGCGGACGCAGTACAGTGTTTGATTTGATACGTACGGCGAACGCAGTGCACTGTTTTTTTTCAGGAGTTCCTTTTTTATCTCGGCTGGTGTCGCTTATTGGCCGCTTGACTGCGAATGTCGGGCGCGCGTTTTCCCGATATTTTTGTTGCTGCTTATAAAACGTGTTTTTTCCCCTTTTTTTGTTTTTTTTTTATCTGCGGACGGGGAGTTGTCGATTTGTCCAGCGGATGTTCTCCGGTACTTACTACCTGGTATCTTACCCTTCGTTTCTTTCCTGTGGCAGCAGCAGTGGTGCGCACATAAGCAAAAATAACTGCGCGTACAGTAATTTTATCAAAAGTAGTAGGCTCTACTTGAGAAAATGTGGAATGAGAAGGCCATAATATACGCTCCTGTCATATCATTCCAGGTCCCGGGTAGCTCCATATGCATGACTTCACTGCATTGTCGTATATGCGAAGTATAGATGAAGACAGTCGATTATGGTGCTGCTGCTACAGAATAGTATGCTGGGAGTTTGGTTGATTGAGGATATGCGCCCCGAGACTTTTCGTCGACTATGAACGTGCCGTTGGAGTTGTCTTGGCACGGGTTGGAAAAAGTAGCTGCACTTTTTTGCGAAGCGATAGTTATGCGTACACTCACTCGTACGTACGTACGTAGGCAGCTAGAGTTGAAAACCGAAAAGAAAAAAAAATATTTCGAGGGGACACAAAATAACACGCACCAGTTTTTCTTGTTGTGCACGTGCAGTAACCGTGCCTGGTACATATATACCTGGTACGGGTACCGAATAAAGCAACACGCAACACGCATGTGGCTTGAACACGAGAGACGCATTTCGTTCGGATGCTGTGGTGGGCGCCGGCGCCGTTCGCTCTTTGCCCCCGCCCCCGCGCCACCCTTGAAAATAATTTCTTACACCACTGCAAAATTGTCCCAACATTTAATCCCAAGTAAAAGCTGTCCCCGGAAAAAGTTGGTGGGGTTCCAGAGGAGGGGAAGCACGGTGAGGTCCTGTCTACGCCCGCGTAAAAAACCTTGTCGCGAATTACGTGTGTCTCTCTGTCTCTCTAATTCCACCTCCACGAATCGATAGGAAAATGGCAGTCAACGAACGACCATCTAGCGTTGGAGAACTCTCGGACAACTTGTCCCCCTTGAGTCGTGCCGCGGTTTTGACCTCTTCTTGACCCACTGGATGGACCCTTGTTCCTTGTGAACAATCGCCGCTGCTGACAGTGCGGCCTCGACAAAATATGGCGCGATCACCGCATACCCACAGTCAGTACGTACTGTACACTATTATTCTAGATAATTGTCACGATGTACGCCTCCCCTCGCTCTCCTGCACACGTATAATTCCACGAGCGTGCCTTGCTGCCTCCCCCCCGCTCCTCGACCTCTCGCCTTTAAAAATAAAAAATAAAAAACTGCAAGACGGAAATCAGCTCGCGGCCCCCATCGCCCGAGAACTTTTGTATGTACAATAATAGTCATGATGTAAGTTTGCGTATAGGAGTAGTAGTTGCTCGTGCGCACCACCATCGAGCCAAATAGTGCGCCCCACTGGCTTGCTCCACATACCACGCGCCCCCCCCCGGATGGCCGCATTCGTTCGTCCGAAACAACCGTCGAAACTTCGGCTACGTAAGAATGCTTTTTTTACCCCAGGGCAAGAGTGTCATCATCTTCATCTTGTATCGAAAATGCGGCCACGTAAGGACGCTCTTTTTTTACCCTCGGACAAGCGTGCGTCATCGTATCGGTATGCCATAGTACTAGCAGCGCCGCCCGGACAAAAGGCTCGGTCGATATACCTTTGCCAATGGGAAGGCACAATTCCCGTCTCACTGTGTAGCTGCCGCGTGCCGCTATAGTTCTACGTACGCGTGCATACTTCCGCTCTCGACACACAGCAACAAGGGTCCCGGTACCGTCAGAGTGACGAAATGACCCGCCGTTTATCCCCAACAACAACAACAACAACAACAGCAACAACATTAGACACAGCACTCTCGAAAATACAACGACAATTTTAAGGTCAACTCCATGATCAAACCGAACTTGTATTACCGGACAGAGCGGTATCGAGTCATGCCACGACTAGCGGGGACACCTAACTTTTCTCCGAGCCGTAGCATCAAGAGCTCCTCTCTACCTCACCCCAAAACACGACTGACTGCACGCACAGCCCGACGAATGTCAAAATCCCATCAACCATGGGATATAAGGAAGGGCGTCGTACAACGAACACAATTGATTGTGACACACAAACAAGCTGGGATTGCAAAGACACTGACTTGGAAGTTTATTCTGTTTATTAACGGTAGGCCCCGCCGGTCAGGACGTTCTGGACCCAAAATAGCCAAAACTTACTCCCCTACCGCACTGTACGTAGAGGCAAGCATTTATCGTACGTCCTGGACTTCACGAGGCACCACTTCCTATATCGATCTATGTGAGTGTGTGGGGGGGGGGTCGACGCTGGCGAAGGCAGCAGGCGACCTCCGTGGGTGTTTCATTTTGTGTCGATTCGATGAACGCCAAATAAATGGAACCCCTCCTCTACGCCCCGTTTCCCACATTGTCCTCTGAGGGGCACCCGTAACATCTCCCCATCGTTGAACCTCTACCTTGTCGCTGATGATCATCGATTGCGAAGACTATCCACCGCCATCGATTGCGAAGACTATCTATGGCCATCGATTGCGGAGATTATCTATAGTCATCGATTGCGAAGACCATCTATAGTATCGTCGTCCGGCGAAGCCTGGGAACTCTCCTCTTCGTCGCAAAAAAAGTCGTCCTCGTACTGGTTGGCGTCTGCCTCCCTCGTTGACTCTCCTTGCAGGGGCAAGCCATCGGTGGCTTCGCTACCCTTTCGTTCGTCGCCACCATGAAAAGCGCGATGGTCCTGAGGAGGCGGCGAGAAGCCATCCCCACCTCTCTTGGCGGCGTTGCCTCTGGGGATGCCATGCTCCTGAGCCCCTCCCATTGCCCTGTTCGATGGTGATGATGGTGTGCGGAGTCCTGCCGCCGAGGGTTGCGAAGCTCGCAACAAATCGTCCCGGGGTTCTTCGATGCTATCGTCGCCCGACGAGTAAACTAACTCCTCCGTCGCAGAAGCAGCAGCAGCAGCAGAAGCAGCAGCAACGCGCTGCCTAGTCGTACTGCCCGATACCGTGAATTCTATTTTGCTAGGCTTTGCGCCTTCTGTTCTCGAGTTTACTGCAACTCCTGCTCCTCCCTCTTTCGCCTGAGGCATCGTGGTTGCCCTGGTCGCGCCCCCCGTCGCAACCTCTCCGTATGTCATAGCCGAGGAGTAGTTCGGGGGGGGGGGGTTTAGTGCTAGCGCTTCTCCGAAAGCGTCACAAGACGCTCGCTCTCCACCGCCTCGCCCGCCCAAATGATTCGGTGGAGGCGAGAGCAGCGCAGCCCCAGACGGTCGTCGCGGCCGAGGAACGTTTTGCGCGCGAACTACAGCCTCGGCTCGCCGATCGTGGCTGCTGCCGCCGCCACCATCGCTGGGACTGCGATCCCCGTCACAGATACTTCGATCGCCAGTCTCGAACTGGTTGTCGTCCGCGAGCAAACTGCGATAGATCCTTGCCGGGGTGGAAGGCGCTCCGTTCCCTGCCTGCACGACTTCGGGATCAGGTGACATCAGATCCTGCACGCGCCCACTGTTGGGGTTGTGTTTCTTCCCTTCGCCGTCACCGGGAAACTCGACTGCCGCCCTTCTCGCGGGGGATTTACGGCGTGGTGGCTGCAGCGAAGGCGACGATGCAGGCCTCGAGGATGCCCGGTTTCGGCTGTTGTATGCAAGTGTCCGTTGTTCGCCGTCCTCCTCCTCCTCTCTCTCCCCCCTAGCAGTTGATATTCCGTGACCGATGCGTCTAGTTCGGAGCGGCTCGGTGTAGTCGCTGGACTCGTCGTCGTCGTCGTAGTCGTCGTCGGCGTCGACGACGTTGTCGTTTTGAACGTCGCCGGTTAACAGGATCGCTATCGCTCTCGACAAAGTCTGGCAGCCCTGTCGTCTGCACTCCCGATCTCTGTCCGTGCTTGCCACTCCGGCACGTCGCAGCACCGAGCTTCTGTCGCGACGAGACCCTTCTCTCTCTCCTCCTCCTCCTCCTCTTCCTTGTCCTTCTCTTCCGTCCTCTTCTCCTGCCAAGACAACGGAGGCCGTGTCGACGAGAAAGAGCGCCGAGTAACGGCCCTCGTTGCTGAGCTGTCGTGGTACGTTGATTGGCTGATGGAGGCACAGCACGTCGGTCGGGTCTTGCCCCTGCCCTTGCCCCCGCACCCGCCCGCCCATCGTGATCCACAACATGCAACGCTTTGAGGACGTCAAGTGCGCGAATCGAGTGAGGAGGGGAATGGGGGGGAAGGCGGACGAAAGAACGGAGCAGGTGGGCGTATGTGTTATGTGGTTGGGTACTTAGATGGGTGGGTGGTAATGGCGGCATCGGGATCGCGGTTGTGGTTTCGACGAGGGTGTCGCGCCTTTCCTGCCCACGTTCGTCCCCACTTTCACCTAAAACATGCGGATACATACTTAAAATCCGCTTGATATACCGGGTATTTCCTTATTTCCAACCCACCAACCCATGATCGTTGGGCGGGAGCGGAGCGCGCTCGAGAAGCGTTTCGCGACGTCGGCACGGGTTTTCTGCGAGTTCTCGGCGTCTGCACGCGTTACTACCGGGAGAATGCGGTCAGCAAGCTGCGCACTACTCATCACCGAGTCTGAAATAAAATGTCGTCCGTGTTGCACATCCAAACGTTTACACGAGGCGTGTGGGCGTTCTCACCGACCGCACATCTGTAGCACACAACACGCACTACGGGAGGTAGGACCATCAATACACGGGTACCTGGCAAAATCTCAAGACAACCGATCACCACGACAAAGAGTAAATGGTGTTGACGGGCCACACACGATTTCGTGCAGAAGCAGCAACCAGGGAAAAACAACAACAACAACAACAACAACAACAACAGCAATAACAAAACAATCACGCATAAAAAAAAAACAGCGGCCGTGTGTGCCTTGTGGCCGAACCTCACCGTACCGAGCTCGAAGCTCTGCGCGAGTTCATCGCCTTGCTCGACACCGAATAAATCCAACAAAGAACCGAGCTGCCGCCCGACGAAGTCAATAGTGTCGACGCCGGCTAGTCGCTCAAACCCCTCGTTTGCCCACACAACCTTTCCGGCTGCTGCCGGGGTAGCCTCCATAGCGTCGTCGGCACGGCGACGGCTCATCGCCGTCCTACCCTCGTCGGCATATTCCCCATCGCCAGTGCCAGTGGCGTGCTGAAACGATTTAATGTTTTCGCTCGTTCCCCCCGGGGCGAGGCTCAGAACGGCGCCGTGCGGTAGCGACCCGAGGGCTCGCTCGAAGAGCGTCCGCCATGGATGTTTCGATCTTGCGAGGTTTAATTGAGAAGAAAAGAGAGGACGGGGAGTGGGGCAGGGGGGGGTGGGGGTTGATGTTGGCGCATCGCCGCTGAGAGGTGGTGCGGACGGCGTTGTCTAGTAGAGGCCTGCCACCCACTACTTAAATCACGGCGCGCAGAGAGTACTGTGGAGGTGGACTGTCTATATGGAGGTCAGGGCGCGGTCAGCCGGGTTGGCTTTTTAAGTCCTGATGCAGTTCCACCAAAGCGTTCCCCACCGTCGGCGAACGCCACTGACAGAGAACGTAAGGCTGAATGCAGAACCGTGCCTCTGCCTCCAAGGTTCTGCTGCCGGATTACTTGGGCGAGTCCCCCTGGCTAGGTATCAGACAGGGGTAGCTCCGGACCCACCACAACCCACCTAGCAAGCGCAGGCTCCTCCGCCACGATGCTGCCCCCCATGGCCTTGCGTCCGGCCTTGGTGCACATCAGGCGCTGTCCCGAAGAGGATGCGATAAACGGAGCCAGAACGCACGGAGACGCCACGGCGATAGCGGCGGCTCGTTCTGGACCCCGGAGCAAGCTGCATGTGCAGCGAAGGTATATATGCGAAAACAGTTTCCATTGAGCATGGACAGGCGTCAGTCGTCGGTGTATCCATTCATTCATTCTATCGTTTTGGATCGTAACGTCGTGGAGGTATAAATACGCAAAAACCAGCTTGTGCATCAACGCTAAAACATCGCAGGGTGTATGTTTAGTGCATAGCCTGACTGGCGCAGATCTCGCGTGCAGAAAAAAAGAACGGCCATGCTGGTGGATACGTCGATGCGATTGCTGGCACGGAGCTTGCGTTTGTCTACTATCTGCCAAGAAAAGCCGTGAGGGGCGAGATGCGCTCGTTGGACTGATGACTACCGCAACACGAGAAACACCGTCGGCGTGGTAGCGCTGCAGGTGTTGTAGCTGCCGTCACCGCGCGGGTCATTAGCGAACCCCAATCGGTGGCGCAGAAGGCGTCCTTTAAACTGATTCGCCCGGCTTGAGAACGAACAAAACAAAAGTCCGCAAGCGATCACCCCGCCCCCACGTCACGCAGGGAGGAATCAAACGGCTCACGTTCCATCGGCTGCTCCCGCCGAAACAGCTTCGATGTACTCCTCTACGCTCGATCGCCATCGACAGCCGCGCGCTCTGCTCCATCTGTTACAACGTGGGAACGCCGACGAGCGAAATGGCCGTCAAGCGTGGGGGTACCTCGGGTCGTTGGTTGATTCTCGTCGACTCAAGCAGGCTGGCTTGGGATTACAGGATGCGTTGCTTTAGGCGTGCGCGCGTGTACGTTATGTTATTCAGCTGTGTGCGGCAACAAACTGTACCGGAATACTATCGCCGACAGCAGCATCATGGTGGGTCCTGCCGCGTCGAACATATTCTACGCTCACAGCACGCTCACCGTGAGTCGGAGGGTCACGATCGGTACAAATAGCGTAGTAAAATAGTACTTATGTAGCCGAAGACGGCAGGCATACCAACCCGTCTTTCAGCAGACGAGCACGACAGACAGACACGCCAGTACAACTGCAGCCGAACACGACAGACAACAATACCTATAGAGATTGCTTCGGCCGGCCTCCTGTCTCGTGATCCGCTCCAGAAGGAGTGTCCAGTCGCCGTGAAGGGCACTGATCAAGCAAAACTGATCCAACGCGCACTGAGAGAGGCAAAAAGAGATCACCATAGGCAGGCGTTAAGGGCGCAAAGAGCGTGAAGTACCACCGGGGGGTGTACGAGTGGGGTTGCATGAGGCCGTCGTATCTACTGACCTTCGCAAGAAGAGGGGAGGAGTGGTAAGACTTGCCTACAGTAGAATTTAAGGGGGTACCAGAGCAAGACGCCGACTTGGAATGGACAGGGCAGGATTCGTGCTGCGCCGTGGGTGCTCCCTTGGTACCGCGGACCAAAGGGGGGGAGATGCGCAGCGCCACTTAAGAGTAGCTCATTGACCTGGCAACGAGGCGCCCGGTGGAACATAAAGAGCGAGACAGAGAGAGAGACATGAAGGAGCATACCTTACGACGCTACTGTAGATGTTTCTTCTGTTTCTAGGGCGCAAAGGCACAGGACAGACCACCACGCGAGTTGAGCGTGCGCTGCCTCTACACGCGGAGAGGAGCGCACGATCAGCACTGCTGCGTACTGCGCACGCCCCTCCACCCCTCCACCTCACGCGCACGATACCTTGAAGGCCACATCTCGGATATTTGGGGGGCACGCCATTTCAGAGACCCTGCTCACTCCGAACGCTTCACACCGCCACAGCTCCCTCTGTGCCTGCATACTTACATCCCACAAGAACAAGGCCTGCCCCAGCATTCCTGACGTGAGACTTCGTCTCGACGGACCCAAATATCCGTGAGGTGAAACTCCTACTACTATACTGGTGTAAACTGCATCCATCAGGGCGGGCAGCTGTTGTGACAGGAAGACAGGGAGGGCCCTCCTCCTATAGTCGTTTGCACATGCTGCGCGGTGGTATGGAGGGGTGCTTATTTTCTCTTCGAACTATCTCTCTCTCGCGACCCACCTGCAAAGGGTGCTGCGTTTCACGGTCCGCCCTCGACCACCCTCCGTCCTCGGATTCTTCGGACGCCATCCTCGTGGAAGCTCTCCCGCCTGCTTGTTTTCTTCTCTCGAGGTTGGTTTCGCTGCGGTCCCAGTCGTTCGGGAGCTCTTCTTTGTCCGTCCCGGGTGGCATCTGCAGCTCGACGAAGACGCGAAAGCATGGAAGAGATGAGATCATGTTGATCACGACCGTGCGGACCATCCTCCCCCAGTGCTTGGACAGGAGCGCGGGCACAAAGATCAACCACTCCGCGTGGCTTTTTCGTGTGCTCCCTTCAACCTGTATAGCTTGCTAAGGAAGCCCCTTCATCACTGCTTACCACTGTGCACTCCTGTATGTGATCGTGTCGCGTTCATACAGGAGTAGTGTCTGGTGACTGCGTAGCGCTCCCACCCACCCTACTATCTACGAACACCTGAACGGCTTCTCTCCGTCCACCGAAAACTGTCAAAACAGCCCCCGTCCCCCTCCCACACCCCTTCTATGGTCATACGACTACGGCCATGCATGAGATCGAGTACATATCTCCTATCGAGTACCCCCCCCCCCCCCCCCCCCTCCCGCTCTGGGCCTGGACATATATACTGGCAAAAGTACTAGTTTCCGGAGTGAACGTTACCACTCATCGACCTCATGACGGAAAAACTATAGAAAAACTGAGCTGAAAAAAACAACCCGACCCACCAGGTGCCGGGGGTTGGCGAAGTCGATGCAGCCACCACCCTCCCAATGGCTGCCGTCTGTGTCTCGCCCTCGCCCTCGCCCTCGCCAAGAGAAAGGTATCGGACGCCGGTCGTGAGGGTTGAGCTTGTTGGCCGCCCCTTCGTGGTCCTCGTGCTCGAGGCAATCATGGTCATCATCAACGTAATCTTCAAAACCACCGGTCGACCCGCTGGCGCCGGCGCCGTCGCCTCCGTCGTCTCGGCAGCCCTCTGTGATGTTGCCGTCGTCGTCGCGGTCCTCTTCCCAGGAAGGTTCCGGTGGTATCTCCAGGATCTTGCCCCAGGAAACCGACTACGAATAAAACAATCACGACAGGAATTAACAGGCCTCGTTAGCGAAAGAGGAACTGCGCATAAATAAGGGTTGTAGCGGCGGTGAGGTTGGGGAATCACGTTTGATTTTTGCTACTCGAACGAGAGGATAACAAGCGCTGTGAACTCGTCATATCGTTTGCATGCACGTCTTGCTCGAAGTCGTGACTGGCTACGTCTAGATTCCGGTGGCGCGGGCTTGCAATGTTCGGGGCTTGGGTACTCGTGGTAAGTTGGGTATATATCATGTAGCACGGCAAGTAGCACGGCAAGTACTGTGTTTTGCCTTCCGCGAGCGAGACACTGCCGTCCCGTTGTCTTCCTTTGCGTGCCACGCGTGAAACGAAGACCTAGCAACGACGGCGCATGAATCAACCACCTCACGTATCAGTCAAAGGCAGACGGTATACGCTCACCCCCCACCTTCTTGTCATTGGTGACACTTTTCCTCGCGTCGTCGACCTTGATCATCTCCACACGACTCTCCGACGGCAGTCGGCTCGCCGCGCGAAGCGACGGCTTCCATGGCTCCATGCTAGAGCCCTCGTCGTAATTCTTTAACTCTCCGCCCCCAGCCAAAGTTCTGGTCGGCAGCGCACCGCTCGACCTTTCCGGGCCTTCCCCCTTATCTCCGCCTCCACCTCCGCCCCCGCCCCCGCCCCCGCCCCCTCCACCACCTCCTCTCTTTCCTGGTAGTGGTTTGCGGAGCGACCTTGAAGCTTCTTCCTCTTCTTCCCCACTGACGGTCTTCGCGACGTGGAGTAGACCAGCAGCAGCGAGTCGCGAACTTCTGCCAGAAGAATACCTTCTCGTCGTTCGTCGCCCGGTATCACCGCCGCCGCTGCAGTCCCCACCACTGCCGCGGTGCCGTAACTGACCCTCAGAGGAGAAAAAGGGCACCACTTTCGTGGCATTTCCGCCCCCTGTGAGGTGTTTGCTAGCATTACTGCTGGCCACTGCTGATGTGTTTGTGCCACGGGCGACTGAGTAGGAGGGAGCAGCGGATTCTACCGGTGCCTTGTCGCTGGTGATGGCCGCGACGTCGCCGCTACTCGCACCGCCCCACGGCACGTGGACCCAATCCAGCCCCTCCTCCGGCAACCCAGCCACGGGGAGGTTGTTGTAGCTGAGCGTCCGCTCCAGCTCGTCGAAACCCTGCAGATCGCGCGAGTAGTCGGACAAATAACTCCCACCACTCCTACCGCATTGGTCACCATCGCCTTTACCTTGCCCACCACCACCCACTGCTGTTTTTGCCGCTGCCGCTGTCGCTGTCGCCGTTGATGTCTGCAGGTGGGATTGCGGTCTCCTCCCGCGTGCTGGTGGAGCGCTGTTTGGACGCACCGGTGTTCGCCGCCGGCGGGCTCGACGACCCCCCAAGCGTCCGTCTGTCCTGGTGGCTCCCTCTTCCATGACCTCTTGGAGCTTCCTGCCGACATCCTACGAGCGTCCCAATCGGTTTGTGCCCGGGTTGGTCGAATGGGTGGACGGCAAGGGATAAGTGTACGATGTTGAAGATGCTTTCCCGCGGTGGGGGAGGAAGGGAAGGAGAATGGGGGGGACGGACGGAGTGGAGGAGGGAAGGGAGCGAACCGCTGCGGCGAACCATCGGGAATACCTGGAGGATAGTTATGCTTCTTGCCACCTGAGGCGATACAAGTGGCCGCCTGAACTGTACCGTCGTTGTTGTACCATAGCTCTTCATTTCATGTCTTGATCAATTGCATCGACACGAAGTGGTGTGCGGCAAGACGGACCAAGTCGCCGAAACCTCGTCCTGCAGCTTACCTCGTGGCCGCTGTGGATAACCTGACATCTGCTGTCCCGTCTCTGGAACTGGTGCGGTGTTATTGAAATTCGGCGGGAAGAAACGGCAAAACGCGCCCGTCTGGGTCAGTGGCTCTGACTTCGATTGTCGTGGGAGGGGGGGGGTAAACGGCCCTAACGGGGTTTGGTTGGTGGTGTGTCTCCGCTGCACATCGTTTGAACACTGAATCCAATGTCGATCAAAGAGCAGCGCGGAAAACACTTGTTTACAAGAGCTCGAGTTATCCGTAGACGGAACCGGAGGACAAGCTGCACGCCATAAACCGAGTGCGGGACACATTAAAAAAAGCGGAAATCGGCACATGCCACGGGGGAGAAGAAGCCTACCATGTGATCCCAGGTCGGGGCATGGCACTGGGCTAAAAGGGGGGATCGAAACACAACCACTTGTCGCGGTCTATGCACGTTTGCATGTGGCGGCCTACAGTCGTTTCCAACACACGATTATAGCGCGAGGGGGGCGATGGCGATGAGCCTCGGCCAGAAAGAAAAGACTCGCCTGAGGGTCGGTGCTGGCAGACAGATTACGACGAGGAGATGGTGTGGCCTCCTCCGTCAACCCCGCCTGCCCCGATATTTCGCGTCGATGTCGCTTCTCCGCGTTTTTCTTGCATGTGTTGCGCAACTGCACTCGGTTTTGATAACGCGTGGAGATCGTTGCGAAAACCATGCTGTTTGGTCCGGGACTAGTAGAACATGCGACGTTCAAAGCATATCGGGCTGGGCTTTATTTAAGGGTTTTTAGCCAAGATCAGGTATATCTGGCCACTTTTCGATCAAAATTAGTTACATGCTAAAAACAAGTACAAAACACACCCCAGGAGCCCTGCTATTGGCCAGGCTGACATCATCACTGATTTTGGCTCGAAAAGACCAAGTAAACCTGAATTTTTTTACTCTGTCTAGCTTTCAACTAGTTTCGGCCAACTTTGAACCAATCAGAGAGGCCATAGTTACGTACACTGTGTTTTTTCTCTGTATGCGTCTGCCCTCCCTCGGTTGAAATTCTTCAGTGATAAGTATAAACTCTGTACTCGTTTGTCGTACGTAAAGGTACGTATTTGTATGAGTACATGCTTGCATGCGTACGCTGGTTTGACTTTTTCTTCTTTGAGGTATGCGATGTGCTTCAGTTAGTTGTTGCGATGTGTACTCTGTTGTTTTCTAAGGTGACAACAGTCTATATACAGCACCATGGTCACACGGCTTTTCGTCTGCACCACCCCACGTCGAGGTGGTCTCAGGTTTGGTACGGGAAGATAATGTCGAGCCGAGCCGGCGGTTCCGCGAGGACGGTCTAGAAGCTTTAAAGCTATCTACGGGGGGGGTGCCAGAGTAAATACTCTTGGCGCTCCCGCCGTGGCGAAACAAACGAATCCTATTGGTAGTGACTCTCTGGAGGCCCACGTGGAGCCCGTGGTACCTACACCCTACGAGTAAAGAAAACAACTAGAAGTAAAGAGAAAGAAAAAAAAACAGATTTTGGAGGCCATGTGGCACGCTCAATGCTTTAGGCGCATTCTTTTTTTACCGGATGTTCATGGACGCATATAACACCGCTCGTGGCGCGCGTTTTTTACTTGGTTTTAGCATGTACCTGATTTTGGCTCAAACGGATCAGGTATACCTGATTTTTTGCATTTTCCCTTCATTTAAACCAAAGGGATCCGACAGAAAAGCTGACTGGCACAAGCCCAGGTCGGCAAGAGGACGAAAAGAGGGATATTTTGAGTAACACATACATAGTATCTCTACTTTATACGTAGCTTGTCCGCAGCAGCAGAGTGCTGAACCACACAAAAAAAATATGATGTCTGGACTTACTGTAGCTCTACAATCGTCGCTCTTCACCGACAAAAGACGTTTTGGGGTTTTTCTCGCTGTCCCGGAAATACGCACCGAACAACGTTAGACATGAAACGTTATCAAGTAACCCCTACTGGTTGAAGTGTACCGCGTAAAAAGGCTCGGTAGCAGGCAGTATAACCAGCTCCATGAGCACGTTGTGGGAAGCAAGAGTGCATTCTCCAAGAGCGATACTTCACACAGGTGACCGGTGCCCGCCCTTGCCTTTCTTTTCTCAGCCGAGATCGCGTTGAGACAGTTTTTCCTGAGTGTTTCATGCCGCATCAGCATGAGCGTCCACTCGCTCGCTTGCGTGGTCTCCACCCTGCTCAACTCCCGCTGGTGCTGAGAGGCAAGCTGCAAGTCGCACGAGAAAGAGGACGACACATAACTCAGCCAGAGTCGGACCGTGAAAAAGGAGGACGCATTCGGCTTCGCACAGTGGTGCGGTCGTTGTTCGGCGCTCGATTGTTTCCACAACGGGAAGGCTTCCAGTGCCAAACAGGAGGCTTGTCAAACGATCCGATCGAGAGCTTTTCGAAAATGTGTTGTTCAAATTTAGCACCCTCTCCGTTGTCCAGAAAAACAAGCGCCGAGAAACGATCGCACCTTCGTACCAACTAAAGGACGCTTTCGGTAAAATACGTGGTGGTGGGATATTAATGTTGCGGCCGATGGTGGCCCCTGCGATGCAGTAAGCTCCTGGGCCATCGACGGTAAACCGGAGGGTGGCGCACTGCCAATAACTACGTATACATGTGATTGAGGAACGGGTGCAGCCTTCGGCCAACGGCCCGGATAGCAGAGGTGTGTCTGAGCTATGGTTTAAAAGGACAACGAGCGCTCCGTGGGTGACGCAACGCGGAAGGCGCTCCGCTGCCAAACTTACTGTTGTGCTAGGATTGTATTCGTTCGAACTCTGCTATCGATCGAATATTCCTGCTCGTGCCCAAGAGAAAACTAAAACTCGACGTAGGAAGAACCGCTGTACAGGTGCTCTACCCATGTCACCCGCATTTTCACCCGCGGCGCTTCTCGCTCATCAATTACATGTTCCATAATCTAGATGATGGTTATGTTCGTAAAATATTTACACGTAGTATCTTCTACCGCAAGTCCGGGGATAATCTGGTACCACCGTTGTCACCGCTATATAACCCTTCCATACCAACTATCCTCAAGCGTTATTATTTTTCGCGCGTTGGGGAGAAGAACGTCGATTTTTGTTTTGCGACCTCGTTGCTCCGAGTCTCCGTCTAGAAAGTCGTCAATCGATTCTCGTCTAGAAAGTCGTCAATCGATTCTGGCGAGCACAACAACCTCGAACAGCAGTTGCGGCGGCAGGCGAAACCTCTCTTGTTCTTCTGTCCGAACAAACGCTACAAATCCCGGCAAATATGTTCTTGCCTGATCTAAGGCAGAGCTGCTCCCTCCCCACGCTCTCGCGGTCAGGTTAGCGGCAACCTCTTCTCGCCACTCGTCAAGGTGTTCGGCGTCGAGCTCGGCCGCTTTCTCTTCCCATGCCTGTCCACAAAAATTAACGAAACGCGAGCGGCGTTCGAACTCCCAATTAGTATTATTTCAGCCTATCAGGATCACGAACGACGACGACGGTCCTCAACCTAAATTTGCGACTAACCACGATATTGTTTTTAAAGACCAGCAGTAAAATTGGGTGCAAGAAACATCCCCATGTGACGCGCTACCTGTCTATGCATCTGGAGGTGTAGATGCAAGAGGCCCAAAGGAGGAGTCACTACGACCACGCCCCCGCCACGTTGGTCTTCCACCAATCACAGTTCTATGCCAGAGCCCATCAACGTCACCACCGGTACCACGGTTTGCATTGTTAGCGAAGACGTCTACCACCGGCGGTATCGAACCATGCTGTAGCCATACACGCCGAGAACGCCTGTGACATCTCCAATCCCGACCGTGTGCTGTGGGTGTGCGTAGATGCCTTCGTTCGGCGCGGATGCCGCCAGCCTGTCTATGGGACCACATCACGCGTTACAAGAACATCATAGGGTGGTGCTCTATGAATCTTTTGTTCGGTTTGCTGCGAATTCAATCTTACAGGTTCGGCAATCTTGCCGGTTCAGTGGACGAATATGACATTTCAAGAATGCAGAAATCAAGAAAATGAAGAGAAAGCCCTCCAAGGACTGGTGCGGCAAAATTTAGAGCATATGTAATTGGGGGGGGGGAGAAGTTAGTACATTATTTTATTCTACTTTCGCGAGAGCGGTTGAACTCAAGGATGACACCATAGGGTGGTGCTCTAGGACATCCTGTTTAGCTTGTTGCGAAAATTCAACCATTCAGGTTCGTCAATCTTGCCGATTATGTGGACGATTTTGGCATTCCAAGAATACAGAAAAAACGAAGAGAACGCACTCCAACGACTGGTGTGGCGAAATAAACAGCATTTCTTATTTAGGAGCGGAGAAGTTAGCACATTATTTTATTCTAATCTAGCGAGAGCGGTTGAACTCATGCATGACGTGGCAACGCTAGAGAGTCATGCCACGCTGTGGTACCTATCGCTCACCACAGACTCGTCTAGCCGCCCACCGTGGCGGAGGCGTTTCGCGTTTTTTCTCAAGTGGATGACTTGTTTCTTGGGCCGTCGAGTGTTGAAAGTTGCCGTCTTGTTGTGGTGACACAAGTACCTTTTCGAGCAGGAACATTTCTGCCACCAACAGGCAAAGGCGTGGGGGCGGGTAGCACAGGCACACGATAGCACCATACCAGGCATATCAGTTTTCTCGGGCGCTTAACCCGTTCAATCCCTAACAGGTATACATCAGTCTGTCCGAAAGCATAAGACCCGTTAGACTTTTAAAAAGACCACCAAATCGGACCGGTCCTTACGTTTCCGGACAGATGTACGTACCCACGTTTCAGGGATAAACTACTTGAAACTAGACTCAGCTGGTGTTTGAAGCGGCGCGGTACATCATTTCGGCTAGTCTGTCCGGGTAAGCGGAGCCGAACTACAGTAGCTCGCCGCGGCGCCGCGGACGACTTGGGTTATGGTGGTGTTCTGTTCAAAGAGACAAAGGCGTCCCCAAAATTGTGGGGCGAGGAGGAGGGGGGCGTACTTGTTTGTTGCTTGCCTTAGTCATTTGACCATTGACCACGCATCCCTTTCGAGACGGAGCGGGGGGGGGGGGGCGTGTACTCGGTATTTTTGACGGCCGTAGTCGTATGACCATAGATTCTCGCATCCCTACGATGCCGGGAGGGAGCACGTCGGGTTTTCACCGACTAGGCAGGCATTGCTTGCACCAAGCGCGAAGCGCCGTGAGGTGTACGGCGGGTCGTGTGAAGGGTGGCGTGCATATTACTAAGAACCGCATTGAGGCGGACTTGCATACGGATGACGCCTTCAATGATGAATTATTTTCTGGTGTGGTCTCTTCCAGAGACAGCAATGGGAGTACTATGTAACTGCCTCTTGGGTGCCTTGCCATAAGCACTACGTGATACGATCATTCCCCTTGTGAAGAGTAAAGGTTCTCCACCCTACACAAATTATCTAACTCGATCACATGCTGAGACCGACCGCCAAAACCCACCCCAAAAAAACGGTACCCTGGTTGTCTAGCTCAAATAGTGAGCGGCATCTTTTGCAGTGTCGTTGCCAACAGACGCCAACCCAACCCATACAAAATAGGGGGCAGGGGTGGTATAACCATAAGCCCTCGCATCCCTACAATTATGTACTAAGAGAGAGAGTCACCCCCAAAAATATGTGACGGGAGGGGGGAGGCACTTTTCGCAACACCCGCTTCACCCGCATGCATGGCGCACACACCTTGCTCTTGCCGATCGCTCGCTTGACGGCGTCGTCCACCAGCTGGGCGAACTGCCTCTCCTGCTTTCCTAAGACGGCGTTCTGTACGCCGAGAGACGGCGTCGTTACACCGGACGGGCTCGGGATTAGAGAGCAGGGCAGCAGGGCACCATTGGAAACATGCTCCGCGACGCGAGCTGCAAGGCCCGATTATTTTTCGCTCATACGTACTGAAATACCTGAAGCTCAGGATCGCTGTGTTGGCAGTCGACTCGATCATATTCTACAGTGCGTGCCATCCACCCATGTTTCTGAGTCGTAGCAGAAGTCATGTGATTCCTGTGGGGGATTCCAAAGGCTATGTATAAGCCAGCATTGTCTTCGGTTGCCCGCTGAACGTATACGTACACCAACTTTTTGGTATCTCGGAAACGGGACGCCAAATGCGATGCGGTACGTTCGGGCACTGTAAGAACGTGAATGCAACAGTCGTAACACCTATGCAGTATATGAATGTGCCTCTAACCCATCGAAAGCAATCACCTGACGATGAAGTACAACTGACCCATGCATTCTCTCTCGCAACAGCAACAGCAGCACCAGCATGCCAACGCATTCACGGGGCCGATTATTCGATGTGACGGAGTCCAACACCAGAAATTACGCTAAATAATGTGGGGGACGTGATGTCCCTTCCGCACTCCTCTATCCCTGTACTCCTCACCCTCTCCTCTTGGAAAACCGCCGCAGTCTGGTCCGCGTTCTCCTTGAGCTCCCCCTCGAGATTAGCCACTTTTTTCCGGTGCTGAACGGCGAGCGTCGCCAAGGCCGCTTCCAGAATCCTCGAGTCCTCCTTCTCGCGTTCTTTCTGATGACGGCCGCGATCCCATTCAGAGAAAGGGTTTCGAAACGAGTAATTGAACCGGTCAACCCCTTTGCGGCCCAGCTATCCGTATGATATGAGCACGACACATCCAATAACGCAGGGGTTCTCCCATTAACGGGGGGGGAAAGCGGTACGTACGATGGATGCCAAACGCATGTCTTCTTGGCAAAGTCCACAGCTTCGATAACTAGAGCTCTGTTTTTCGGGGAGATACGAACACGCGCTACTTAAGGAAGGATGGTTCTCGCCCGGGCGCGCGTAAATGTCACAAGAGAGTCATCTGGCATCCAGTTTACTGACCTTGCGTGCCTGGTTACAGCTTTCGTCAATGCGCCTTCAAAGGACATACATTAATTGGACGCCTACCTGCTCAGGCTGAATCCGCGCTGCGAAAGAAATGTCTTAGACAGGCACGACCGAAAACCACTAACTTTAACCAACACCAGGAACCCTTCTACCACGGCAACAATAAGCCCACACGAATCCCAAGTTTTTTTCCCACAAACGTGTACCAGGTATGCAATTCCAGGGGGGGGGTGCAACCATTTACTCACTCGAAGATCTGCTCGAATCTTATCGATGTGGCCGTCGATCTCCATGGCCTGGTCAGGAAAGCCGAGCCTCGCCACAATGAGCCTCTCCTTCTGCAGTTTTTTTAGTCTGGATGTAATTCCCATGTTTCCCGTTTCCATCTCCCTGCGGACGGAGCTTCCGACAGCGCTGTAGCTGTACTTGCGCCTGACCTGCTCGCGGGCCACGAAGCTTGTTTTGGTCTCCCATCCCATCCGGAGAGATACGGTGTACATGTTAGGGACTATTATAGTATATTCATACTGCAGTTCAGTGCCCACATTTTAGACCAGTCCCAAATTCTTGTGTGGGGCATGGCGTGTCCCTCCTATAGTACTCTACTACTACTGTGGTTTCATTGTTAAAGTTCTGGAAAATGTTAAGATCCACTCTGGCATGAAATATAAGGACCGTTTGGTCGGAAATATTAACAAGCAAGCGGTCCTTACATTTCCACCCAGAGGTATGGTTTTAGTAGGTTTCGTGCAAAAAAATCGCGTACTGTACAACTAGATTGGTCGATTTGGCACCTCGAATTGTGGAGGGTCGGGTTGAGGCTCGCCACGCCGAGAGCTGTTACCCTCCCCTACTATTAATATTAATACTACTGATGATGAGCACGTATCATATGTATGCCAGGCATGTCTGATCTACAGTATTAACTGCATGTATGTACTTTGAACCACCCCGTATGATGTATGCGCATTCCCAACCACTACTGGATGTATGCGCATTCCCAACCACTACTGGATTGCCTGGTACTGGTATGTACCAGGTATGTACGTATACGTTATTTTATGAATATGCGCTGTATTGCCAACTACTTACAGCAGTACCGTAGTGAAGTGCTGCCACGTTCGAAGAAGTGAGGTGTGTTACCTCGTCATTCATGTGACGTTATACGTGCTCTTCTTCTGCTACTGGAATATAGTTGTTACTACGTACAGGCTCACATACACCAGCAACATATATATATACCGTGTACCAGGGTTAACGTTTAGAAGGAACTACCCGTTGCCTGTTGGGATATACCTGGTATCTGTTACCTTGCACATCAGCAGCAGTGCGTACACAGTACTGATCTCCACAGTACTCGTGGACAGCTTCGAGCATGAATTATTAATGGTGTAATTTGATAATAAAACAACCTAAAATCATGCGAGAGAACACATTTTTTTTTTAGAAAAAAATGTCGAATTCGCACATCGAGGTACGAAGCCACAATGGTTGATTGTTCTCACGTACCGCCCGTTTGTGTCCTTGCAGTGCATGAATGTATACTTACAAGGCAACGGTACTGCTGTACATCAGTAGTATTAATAGTACCGTGCACCGCGGTCAGAAGAGGCTTCGCGGTCCACACCTACCTGCTTGGAGGACTGGAGCACAGTGTCACGGAACACTTTTCGAAGGAGGCACCGCGTGAGATCGCTAGCGATCGACTGCTCATGGTGGTTCTTCTGGTCCATTCGATAGATCTCCAAGGCGGTCTGCATTGATTATTATTGTACGGGTACATGCATGGTAATATAAGGGTAGGTGTGGAGGGAGGGGTCGTTTTGACCCGTCGGGGGGGGAATGTGAGATGCGCCGCGCCAATGCTTTACCATCGGGGGGGCGGGGGCGGGAGTGGGGGAGTCGAGGGAGAACCGCTCGTACTTCAAACCCAATCCAAGGTAAAGATATGGGAAATACACATGATTATTATTATTATTATTGGAGAACGAACAACTCCACATTCATTCAAGTGATTGATTGTCGTACCGCAGAATCGCACAATAATAGTAGGAGTATGCAAGTCATTCTTTTAAAGTACGCCCGCGGATCCGGAAATATCAAAGTATCGAATATCCGTTATTACAGCAGTATTAATAGTACCGGATTGTCAACGACGGCGGGCTGCAGGGGGGCCAACTATCGTACAGGGAACGAGAACAGGGATAGGACAGGGGAGCACGGGAAACCAGACGTTGTTCGGGCATTTTCTCCCGGTTGGGATAAGAGCGCCCGAGGACGTCCACCGCGAAGAAGGCCACGGTATTATAACGAAGCGCCTACGTCGCTCACAGAAGCAGTAATTAATTGCAGTTTTGAAGAGCTAACCGACAAACCTGAATGTGATACATTTACGTGGTGTAGCATGTGTACGTACTTTGTACTGGCGTACGCGGTCTCATCTGAGATATGTTCTACATGCACAGCAGGAGGAAACGAGAACTGGCCACCATACTTGTATAATAAAAAAGAAGCAAAATCCCCAATATTTCGGGAGGCAAGTATTAATAGAGGGCGCACCGCCTCTCACCTCGACGAGGTCCCCGCCCGTGCCGTGTCGCTGAGCAGATGCACCCAGATTGCCAAGCATCGCCCCATTCTCGTCTCTGTCCTTCAAGAACCTCAGCGCCATATCATACGGCGCAAGAAAGTCTTCTTGATCTCAAGTTGATCTGTCGTTAAAAAAAAGAATATCCAAGAGCTCAAAAAGACGACCGCGACTCGCCTCGCCATGAACGTTTTGGGATTCCAAGTCGTCCGGGGTGTGTGTGTGCACAAGCACGTACAACAGTACTACTCCCTCCCTCCCGCACAGACCGGAAGCGCGTCGCCCTCGCGAAGCCTCCCTCCACACCTAACGACCCGTTTCTTGTATCGAGCTTATTCCGTTCAGTAGCAGCATCAGCAGCAGCATCAGCAGTGTTGGCTGCGCTGCTTGTCCCGAGTGTTCTGCAGTCGTTTCTTTGTTGGCAAATAACAAAATCATGCGAGACGGTTACGCCGCCAGCCGATTTTTTTTTCGTGCTCCAGCTCCCAGTATATTTTCATATTTTCTCGGGTTTTCCCCTGTTGATTCACGCCTACGAAAGATGTTGGAACTCCTGAGCGCGATCACAATTTGCATGCTACATTGATGGCCGATCCGCATCATCACAGCATGGCAGAGAGGGCACAGCGCTGTGTTTTTCTGGCAGCTTTGCTCGGCTGCCAGACTCATGTAGCGAGTGGGTTTTCTTCGGGCGGGACCTGGGGCTTCACCAAGACAGGGGCGACCAGGACGCGACAGCAGCATGATGAGGTGGCGACCTTCAACCACCGATCACACCATCAATCCTTCACCTATCGACCACGAAAGGTATGATATCGAGTGCATGTTGGGCATTGAACTCAGCAGCAGCATCAGCAGCAGCACAGAATTCTCAGTTGTATATCGCACGATTTAACTATGTCGAGCATCGAGCTGGGGCAGTGACACGAGGATTGTCTTGGTCTGCGCATGCCCGGATTATAACCTCGACCGCCTCGATTGCTGTTCGTGAAACTTGCAGCTACGCTTGAAAGCCGAGGCGCTTGCGGAGGATACGCCAACACAGAGCAGCAGCCGTAGCAGCAGCCTTGCCACCTCGGAGGGCAGAGAGCGAGGGGAGGACCAGTTCGAGCGATGGGCCACGCAGGCGGGAATCAAGGCCCCGAAGCTGCGGCACGAAGTGTTCCCTGACGCACTCGTTGGAGACCTCCGGTGAGAGTGCATGAGATGTGTCCGAGGCTTCTGTTGCATGTTGATGTTGCACTCACTGCTGCAGATCATGATTGCACTGCTGCTCTGCTGCTCTGCTGCTGCTGTTCCAGGACAGCAGAACCGCAGTCAAGCGTCTACTTGGTAACTGTTGATTGATCTCTAAAGGTATAGACGCAGCTGGCACGGGAACGCGTGGTTGACTCCAGACATTAACACGGAACTCCTCTGGTATATTATACCCGAGCTGTCGAGTGACAGCCCATGGCGAAGCATGCACGTGACTACCTGGTATCCACTACGTTGCCGGCACAACAAATCTCCCGGCTTTCCCGCAGATTATCCGCCTAAATCTCCCGTTCTTATAATCCCACATCAATGTATGGAACTCCCTCCTGTTAGATGGAACATCTCCGTCGTCTTCTTGGGCACAATCAGTATCCCCTCTGCTCATTATACACGACCATATTTCAATATCCCCCCAGCTCTGTAACTAAAATCCTCAAATCAGTATCCGAACGCTCAGACCCACAACCTCTCTGTTGCAAACATAAAAAATCTCGAAATCCAATGCCAGGTAACACGGCATTCTTCTCGGATTCATCCAGGTAAAACGGCATTTTCCCGCGGAAATGGTCTAAATATATTCGTCCACTCTCAAGAACTAGAACGCAAATCTTCCCTGAATATCCTCGAATACTTGGATATACAGTACCCAGTATGGGGCCTAGCTGAATCAGGAAGAATAAAACTCCACACTACGTGAACCTAAATGTAGAAGTCCCATCCCCTCACGCGTATTCTACATTACTTCGAGTATAGGTAAACTCCCGATCGACACTTAAAATTAAACCGGAACCATTCCATCACGCGAACACGGGCGTTGTAAATCCTGCGAGGGGATCCCTCCGGTAGAAGTTGATCCTTGACCCTGGAAGCTCCAAGCCACAACAGTTGTTCTCGTTGCCCCCGACTCCCCACGCTCCCCACTCCCCACACAGCAACACATCCCCACCCCCGCGCACTCCACAACACGCCCGCACTCTGTCGGGAACGAACATCGGACAGATCCATCTCAGCCACAGCAGGGACCGACCGTCCTATCGACTGCTGCTATCGTCCTCATTCGTGCTTGTCGCCGCATGCCACACATAGTCTGTCCCGGTCCGTGGTTCGCCCAGACATTTCGTGTTTTTCCTCCTCTCTCGTCACGTCCTCCATGATAATGAGCAGCTGGTAGCGCATATAGTGAAGCGCGCGTCCTCCTCTAGCCGCAGACAACCAACCTATTGCGACACGCTGCCGCTCGGGTGCGGTTGAGGACCTGCTACGCACTGTCCTTCCCAAGATTTGCGTGCGCACATGGCACTTCACATCGCATATCGGGCGTGGCCCTCGTCCGCAACCAATGCCGGCTGTCTACATTTTTTTCCGGAGACGGAGCAACCCATTCTACGAAGAAGGTCTAGATTCAGCTCTGTGTACTGGCTTTTTTTCAAATCATTTTCTCGAGAAAGTCGTTGATTTTTTTCAGGTAAACTTCGGTCAAGAAATTTCTTGGAAAATTCTTGCTCCATGTTTTCTCGGAATTTTCATATTTTTCTCTGTAATAGGGGTTTCCACAAATAGCAAAAGCTTTCTCCCCATCCGACTTCGAAGGCGTTATCCACTCTCGATTTACTTTACAACCACACTGACAATATATGGGCCATATGAGGCCATTTTGGGTCCTGATTTTAATAATAACGGGTTATTTATCAAAACCCAAAATCAAAAACATTCAATCCTGACTGTACGCGTCACCTCGCACCTATAATAGCAAAAACCTCTCTCAATTTCTGAAGTACTACCCAAACCCTTCCAAGTCAGAAAACATTTTTATATGGACCGCACACGCCCCCAGGCGCTTCCTAGTCTCTCTCCAGCCTCATCAAAAACCTCTCCCTCTATTCCACTAGAAATGAATGCAAATCATCGAAAATATCACAAAATCTACCAGAAAAATACCACTGGAGTAATCATGCCAATCAAAGTAAACATCAAGTCAAGAAATTTAATGCTAGAGATCCCAAGGAACCCCGTTCCTCCGGACAAGAGTCTCTCCTTGTACCCTACTCCCGCCATAGATACACAGATCGCGACGGCAATGCGAGATGGCATACATCTCTCCACTTGAGATTTATTTGACGTTGAGACTACTCTGAAAACACCAAAAACTCTCGGGATCCATCACCAGAAACAAAACGGTATCATCCTCGGAATTAGCCAGGAAAAAACGGCAGTATCTTCGGATTTATAGTTCAAACACATTCTTCACTCTAAAATCACAATATAAAGCCTTCTGTCTCGGAAAAAAGGCGTCACAGGTTCATCAGAAATCCCGGTGGTAACGATAACCCGTGTTGTTGAGCGGCTTTGTTAAGAAGTCTGTACGCTGCTCCTCCGAATCTGCATGAGTAAAAGCAAACTCCTCCTTGAAAATAGCTCCCGCAAAAAGTGTTGTCGTACGTCGATGTGCTTTGAATTGGACGTGCACACTGGGTTTTGTGCCAGGTGCCTTGCCCCCTCGTTATCCTCGAACACCGTAATGCATCGCTCCCCAAATTCCGGAAAAATAACCCCCCAAACATAGCGCATGAACATCGCCTCCTTGATAGTGTCTGTTAGGGCTACATATTCAGCCTCAGTGGTTGAGAGCGTAACGATTTTCTGCATCCTAGGAAACCAGCACACACACGCCCCAGCACACATAATAGCCCCACCGGAAACTGACCTCCTGTCAGTGGCTTTGTTGGCATAGTCCGCATCCGCAAACGCTACCAGCTCAAGCCCGCTACCCTTCTGAAACGTAATGCCGAAATCACTCGTAGAAAAAACATACTCTAAAATCCCGACCGCTGTCCCCCAATGTACTTCCCTCGGCCGATCCGTGTCCCTCGCTACCGCCCTCACCGCGTTCGCAATATCCGGTCGTGTTTGGTTCGCAAGCCACATCAAGCACCCCACCAACTCGCGAAAAGGCCAATCACCCACGGATTTATTCTCGTCGAACTCCTC
The DNA here is from genome assembly GCA_031213475.1 of Nereocystis luetkeana. Lineage (NCBI taxonomy): Eukaryota > Phaeophyceae > Laminariales > Laminariaceae > Nereocystis > Nereocystis luetkeana. The sequence continues at coordinate 7,099,134 of JARUPZ010000002.1, read as the reverse complement.
GAGCTTCACACCAGTTGAAAGCGAAGTATTCCTCCCAGAACTAGCATCAAACCTCGCCGCGGTTTTTTCAACGAAGGCCTGCTGTGAAATCGTCAAAGTACCAGCATCTCAATCCCTCGAAAAACAACAATCAGCATACCACCGCAACTCGCCCAGATTGTTGATCGCATCTAGCCTTGAGTCCTACAGAAAAAATATCATCCACATGAACCACTGTTACTACGGAGACAGAGCCCGGCTCGACCAACCTCATGACACGCATCAGCGGGGCTCTGCTCAAATCCTAGACTCTTCATGTGAGTGAGAAGGTGGTTGCGCCACGACCTCGACGCTTGCTTCAAGCCGTAGAGACTACGGTTCAACCTGACAACCTTACCGGACATTTCGCCGCAGCCAGGGGGCAGTCGCATGAAAACATCCTCATCCAAACTCGACTGCACGAACGCTTGCTCAGCATCAAAATGACACAAATCCAAACCCAACTCGCACGCGATAGCACCCAACAAACGAAACCAAGAAGCTGCCGGCGTCGGAGCAAAAGTCTCAAAGAACTCAACACCCTCACGCTGCTTGAAACCCCGTGCCACCAGCCTTGCTTTCGCCCGCACCACATCACCATGCTCGTTGGACTTCCAGGCGAACACTCACTTCGCCGAGATGACGTTGAGCCCCTCTGGTTGCTACGTCGCTCCAAACGTCCCCGCGCCGCCAGTCCATGATATTCCTTGTCCATCGCCTGCCTCCAGATGGCCGAATACTCGTCCACACACGCTTCAGCCTACGAGTTCGGCGTCGAAAGATCGCTCGCCGAGCGTGTGGGAAGGGGGGGATTCTCGCGCGGTGGAGCTTGGTAGAAAAGTACATGACCTATACCTTCCCGCGCTACCATCAGCGACAGCTGCCCATGCCCCATAGCCTCGTGGTTCCGCGCGGTCTCCCCCCTTATCCGCCCCCTCAGAGCGTCGCCATCCCCCGGGTGTCGCCCAGCTTCCCCCGTTGTCCGACCACCCTGCACATCGCCATCACCCTCCTGGTGTCGTTCAGTTTCCCTGATCGGCCCCTCCTGCACGCCGCCACCACCCTCCTGGTGTCGTGCAGTCTCCCCCCTGGTCCGCCCCCCCTGCACGCCGCCACCACCCTCCTGGTGTCGTGCAGTCTCCCCCCGTGGTCCGCCCCCTCAGCATATCGCCATTCTGCGAGTCCGGCTTCCAGTTCCCGGGCGGCACGCTGCGAAAGCTGTGGCTGCGGTGACGGTCGCGGTGGCGGCGGTGGTGACGATAGCGGCGGCAGCAACGGCGACGGTGACGGCGGTGGCGGCGGCGACGGCGACGGTGGCGGCGGCGGCGGTAGCGGCGGTGATGGGGCGGTAGCGGCGGCAACAGTGGGAATGGGGACAGTACTCCGGGCCACGCGTTGGGGCCTCTCAGAGGCTCCGGCGTACCCGGGGGCGGTGGCGACGGCGACGGCGGCGGCGGGGAGCTCTCCTCCGAAGGCAGTAACCCTACAAACGGTTTCCTCGGGTGCTCCCAAGTGATGTCGCGGGAGAACCACCTCCGATCAGACACCAGCAGAATCTTGCTGCAGTCAGCTGCGTGGTGGTTGCCGCCGTTGAGGTAAAAACAAGCCTCCGCCTTCGGCTCGGTCTTTAAGGTCCTCTTGACTTGGTGAAAACCTGGTTTCAAAAACGGGAGCAGCCGCGCAAACGGTGCTCTCCCGTAGAATTTGCTGTACGGCGAGTGCATTTCCGGCTTGTCCCTTACCCTCGCCTTCATGTTGATGACGTCGCTCGCGTACACGCAGGACTCAGCCCAGAGGGGCTGCGTCGCCGGCATCCTTGCGTCGCCGAATAGGCGGGGGGCCTCCAGGCGGGACGCCATTGCAAGCTCCAGCGTCATCGCGATCCGCCGCTCGACCACGCCGTCATGCTTCGGATAATCGACGGGCGTGTGCTCGCGGCGGATACCACGATGGTTGAGCAACTCCACGAACTCCGCCTTGGCGAACTCGGTGCCGTTGTCTAATCGAAGGCACTCCACGATGGATGGCACACCCTTGGCGTTGATGTCGGCCAGAAAACCAGCGAAGACCTTCGGGACGTCGGACTTCTACTTCAAGAAATACGGCCATCCCAATCGCGAGTGGTCGTCGACGATCATCATCAAGTACTGCGCAACGCCAGCAGACGTCGACTGCTGTCCGGACAGATCCACGAACAGACGCTCCAGAGGCCTGGTGGAGCGGCACTCGGTTGTCCACGGCACCGCCATCCTCCTTCCTTTCGCCTCAGAACACACAGCACACGAAATCAACTCCCGAAAAACATAAATGCCCATCTGGCGTGCCGTCTCACGGAGGGTGTCAGCATGGGAGTGAGCAAGGGAAACGTGAAGGTCGTTAATATCAATCCTCCGCATTTTGCCAGGGGCCAAAACAGCGGCAGCCATCGGGGTCTCTACAATCCCCGTGGCGTCTACGTATGAACCCGCGTCCCTACGCATGAAGGATAGTTGCCCACCGAACATGTGAGCCCCCTGAGCATCCAGTGTCACCGGGCATTTCAGCTTTACTGCATGAAGTGAAACAGGTTGAACACCGGGTACGTATGCTACGTCCAACAGCCTAACACGAACGTCACACTGAGAGCTGTGCATCACCATCGGAATCTGCCCAAAGCACTCGACCTTCAGTGACCTCATGTCACCGACGACCAAACTACCCTTACCGGGGGGAGAGGGGGTACAGTCTACCATGCCAATGGGGTTACCAGTTACGTGAAAGGTCGCTCCCGAATCCGCTACCCACTCTTCTCTCCCACTAACCCAAAGCAAATCGTCACTAAAAGTAGCCTTGCCTTGGCGCGCAAACTGCGCGGTGAGGAGGTGCGAGTCGTACGTAGGGGTAGGGATGCCGTTGTTCGCTGGGCCAGGGGAAGTGCTCGAGGAGGGTTGTTGTGACGGCCAAGCTCCGGCCGAGGTATACCCACTACTGCCGTAGGGCGTCTCCTGCAGCCGGCCACCTCCGTAGTACATCTGTTGAGGGGAAGCAGCTGCAGCACTCGGGATCGCGACGTTCATCTGCGCAGGGGCTACCTGGCAAGCTGCGACGTAGTGTCCCGGTTTGCCACACCGGAAGCAGACCCCCTTGCGCCTCGATTGCGTGTTGCTTTGTGGGAGACCCCAGCCTGCCGGAGTCATTACGGGCGGCGGGGGCATCGGAGACATTGTCCCTGGTGTTGGCTCGGTAGGTACCCAACCCATGGGCGGGACCACCCCACCCGTACCGAAGGGGTCGAGACCAGAGTCATCCCAACGGTACCTGCAGGCCACGGCATCCTAACGCCATTTGGGGCCGGTCAATCCCCCCCCCGGCGAAGCTCCTCCCCGGTTGCCATCATGCTGACGGGGGCGATGCTGCTGATGCTGCTGGGGCTGCTACTGCTGGTACTGCTGCTCCTGTTTTGCTGCTGTTACTGCTAAGGCTGCTGCTGTTGCTGCTGGTGCTGCCGATGCTGGGGTTGCTGCTGCCGCTGCTGCTGCTGCTGCTGCTACCGATACTGCTCTTGCTACTACTGCTGCTGCTGCTGGGGCTGCTGCTGATACTGCTGCTGCTGCTGCTGAGCTTGCTGCTGCTGCTGCTGATACTGCTCCCCACCATTGAACCTCCCGCCTCTCCTGTTCCTCCTTTCCCCTCCTGGGCCCGCACCTCCACCACCGTACAAAGCATGCTTCTCTACCACTCACTGCACGCCCAACGCCTTGGAAACCATCTCCTTGTCTTCCCCATCGTTGGCATACGGGTCACGGATGATCTCATCGATCTCGGAACGGGGGATGGACGGGCGGGAAAGAATGGGCTTACTTTGTATCGTGTACAAAGACGAGAGTTTGGTGACTATGTGGCGGTTAACTTCCTTCACACTTTTTCCGCAGCCCAGGATAGCCAGCTCATCCGCTGCCTTATCTTCCCTACCTAGGAACAGCAGGGGGTTCTCGTCCTCAGCCATTCGAATGGTCTCGAATTCTCTTGTTAGCCTATGCGTCGCCGCTGTCGTCTTTGGCATACCAGGTATACAGTAGTGGTCCTCTAACTCTTTCCAGGCACCACTCGGCGACGTTGCCTTCTGCATTCGAAATTCCGCCATCGCGTATCCCGTCATGGATTCCATCATCAATCCGTATACTTGTCGCGCATCTCTGATCTCTTGGGGGGAATGCCTGGATGCTAGTTCCTCCTGCGACACCTGCATATCACCTACCATGACTGGGTTAGCCGTGTTACTAAGTACGTGCAGGCAACCAAGAGATGACAGGTAGGCCAAAAACTTATTGCGCCACATTCTAAAGTGGGCTTCTATGTTATCAAACTTCGGGAGTCTCGACTGGGTTAAACTAGGGCGGTAAAGAGAAGGTAGTGACATGCCTGATTGGGCTCCCAGCCCAGGTGTCGGCACACTCGACGCTGCTTGTTCCCTCGCAGCTGCTTCTCCTCTCGCCCCCCCACCGCCCCCCCCCTCCGTTCCTTCTCGCGGCGCGTCCCTCTCGGCGCGCAGCCTCTGCTCCTCTATGGTGCTTTCAAGGACCTCGATCTTCTCTCGCATCTCTTGCGTCTTCACCTCACTTGCCACGCTCGCTTCCTGACTAGACACGCCATCTAAACCAGACATGCCGGAAGGTTCCCACCTCTCTACGTTGGCCTTGGCTACGCTTGCCAATAGAAGATCACCGGCTCACTTGTGTGTTGATTGATCTCTAAAGGTATAGACGCAGGTGGCACGGGAACGTGTGTTTGACTCCAGACAATTACACGGAACTCCTCTTGTATATATCCGAGCTGTCGAGTGACAGCCCATGGCGAAGCATGCGTGTGATTGTCCACCACGCTGCCGGCACAATAAATCTCCCGTTTGTCCTGCAGATTATCCGCCTAAATCTCCCGTTCTTATAACCCCACATCAATATATGGAACACCCTAGTGTTAGATGGAACATCTCCGTCGTGTTCTGGAGCACAATCCACAGTAACCAACAGCAGAACAGCAGTCAAGTGCCACTTGGTATATTTACGTGCGAGGATGGAAGAAGTATAACGTCAGCTGCCAAATACTGGTAAAGCAGTGTACTTGATTGATGGTACTCGTACACACCTGGTGCATGCGTCATGCGGAAAGTTGTTCCCTAGGGATCCCGGGAAACGAAAAAACGACTACATCGTACTCGTAGCTCTCCCCCTGCCGCCCGAAGCACAGGTGTAGCGCCAACGATTTGGCCGAATGGCGTGCCTTCGAGAGTGAGCGGTGCGCCGTCGCGGGCTGGCTGAAATTTTTGCTGTGCATGCATGATACATAAATATACCCATCAAGCTCGAGAGCTTGGCCACCCTGGAGCTGCCATACTGCTACCATATGATATGAATATGTACACGGGTACACTGCTACAAGCAGTTCTACAACAGTGTAGTTTCTGTGTCATACTTTTATACCGCTTTCAACGAACGGTGGGGTCGCACCCCCTTGCATCGAGAGAGACACTCGCCCTCACAAGTTTTCCTGGCAGAGAGAATTCGCGTCCGAGCACGTAAAGCAGTAGAAGCAATGACTGCCTGCTACCGGCATTTCGTTTTGCCCGCCCACTATCCCACGATGCTCTTCTCCTCTTCCGCCCCCCGCTGCACCTATCGCGGTGCAACTTGCCTCCACCGCAACCGTACCTATACGTACGCACTCTCTTTTCTCTTGGCTCCTCTCTTCGCTCCTCGACCCTCGGCGTGCCGTATTTTTGATTATGCCTCCCTGGAGAATTCACAGCTGACGTATTCTTGTTTTGTTTCGTTTAAATTAAGTCTCCTGTTGTTCCTCGTTTCCCCCACCTCCACACGATGCACCTATATGGTTGTTGTTATTGCCCTCTTGTCCTCTGTCCAAAGCGGGCTGAAGGCAGTCGAGGCAACGTCGAAGTCTGAACAGCTGGCAACCGTCCCGGCGAAGGCGGCAATTTCCCTCGCGGCCTCGGAGTCGACGCCCTTCAAGTCGTGGGTCTCGCCCGACTTCTGGGACAGGTGCGCGCGTCCTTTTGCTGCATGGGGGAGGTGTCGTAGTCTAGTCGACGTCGGAGCGACGAGGGAGGCAAGGGTCGGGGGTGGGGGGTGGGTGTTCATGGTAAACGTGAAAGGGAGACGGTTTGCATGATATGTGCGTTCTTAGGCGTTGTGTGAAATGGACGTATATAGACGGTGTATGCGGTACGGTACTATGAAGTCCAGCCGGTGTACGAAGTGTAGGTGTATGAAATGTAAACGTTATATGCGGTGTATACATGTGGACTGTGGTTGGTGGCGTATGAATTGTAGGATGTGTATGAAGTGCAAGCGGCGATGTATGAAGTGTAAGCAGTGTCTGGAACGCAAGACATGCGATGTATGCAGTGTAGGCCGCCTATGAAGTGGAGTCAGTGGAGTGTGGAGTGGCGCCGTTGCTCACATGCTAAGTATATTTTGATGCGGAGACGGACGGTACGCTTGGCTTTGAGTACGAGGGCGTACCGTGGACTGGTTTCGCGGGTAAAAACACGCCGCCACGCGCTGTTTGTTCCATCTATATGCCAGGTGTTTTTTTACCCCGTAGCCCATACCTTCATGCGGAGGTGTGCTTGCCTCTTCTTACGCTTCGGACTGTTTAACTATTCCCAATCCAGCCAACAATGGTACGTGAAGCTTGCGCTGAAGCTACTGTGGGAGAGGCAACTCGGAGCGGCGTCTGCCGTGGAGGGGTACGTCAACGTACTGCCGGCGCAGGGAACGTTCGAGACGCTCGTCCATTGGACAGACCAGGTCAGCTACGAGTTGCTCAGGAGGATGGCGACCTATCGCATGCGCTGGTATCACCAAGACGAAAGTGGAAATGACACAGCGCTCCAACACCTCTAGCTTTGCCGCACTTAACCCTGCTGCTACGCTCGAAAGGGATGGATGGCTGAGTCGTATCCGTGTAGTCGGCAATCTGCAATTTTCAGTACACCTAATAATGTTGTATGTACCGTAGTTTATCTCCACGCCCAGATGAAAATGCAAGGCTTCTTCGCGGAGATGGAGGCGGCCTCCGTTCCGCTTGGAACGCCGCGGCCAAGCACGACCTTAGGTTTCCTCTGCCTTCCGGGATCGTATTTGCTCCTGTTTCGCTGACGTCGGCCGATGTGACGTACCGGCGCTCTCATTTTTCGTCGCTCTCGTCTTCCGTAGGAGCTGGACATGCTCAAGTACCCCAAGTGCGCAGCATCGGCCAAGCGGCAGCGGGCGACATGGGACAAGCTGCACGAGGTTAGAGCTAGCCGACTTTCGGGCGCTTCTCTGCTTCGACGTCGCAAGAGTCGGCCATGAATGACTGCCTTGCCTGCCTGCGGCTGGGCATGTTCGCTGAATCATTAGGTCGACATACAATGTTTCATCGGCGAGCCGGCCTCGTTCCGCTTCCCCTCCCTCGGAATCAACACTTGACTCCGAGAGATGCGCCTCATTTTCTCGTCGAAACGTTAACTCTCAAGAAGGCGCGCGCGTGTGCGTGCTCCCTTCAGTTTCGCCCCCTTCCGTTCCCGGTCCGCTGCGCTGTCCCTTCTTCGCGCGGTCTGTTTACCTGATCCCGTCGCTCAGAGTCTACTGGCGCGCTGTCCGGACGGTGCGGGGCGGGCGGTGAAAAGGGACGATCTCGTCTGGGCTATGGAGTGCGTTCTGAGCCGCGCTTTCAACGGCCGTTTCGGCGGAGGCCAGAACGTGAGCTCCACGACTTTCCTCGCGTCCAGCCTTAACCGTGCGGCCACAATACGAGCGTCGAGTAGCCGCATGTTCGCAGGTGGTGTAGGTGGCTCGTGGCCGGTTTGAGCTACCGTACCAAGGGGAGGCGTAGGTGTGGGGGGGGGGGGGAGGTATTTACGTGTAGTTCGTCGCGTTTGCCTTTCGAACCGTAGCTCGCCTGTTTGTTAGCGAGTGAGTTCACCGTTGCCTACATCAGCAGTGCGCTTACTTACTTTTTGTGTTCAAGCTACATGCCAACAGGCGCTGGTGCTGCCGTCGTGGTCACTGCCGTGGGTTCTCGACGAGGGGGTTAATTAACCCTTTAACTTGCGCGAAAGTAAATCTACACTACATCCAAGTAGTTTTGTTCCCAAAAATGTGGGTGCAATTCTGAAGAGCACAATAACCACTCGGCGACGCCATTGTTTGCGTGTTGCCGGAGTGCTCACGGATGACATGCAGCAGTCGCCCAACCCCTTCGCTGCTAAAATTCCCGAGCCCGGTTCGCGTTTGCCGGCCCCGATGCCCCGCTGTATGACTCCCTCCCCTCGACAGTCGGCATTTTTGAGCGGTGGATTGGCAGTCGCTGCAGGTGCCGCCTACGCGCTTACGGAGCAGCCCGTGTGGGTGTTGCTGGCAGCTCTCGCCTTGCTGCCGCTTACCCTGCCGGAGCTTGGCTCGCTGGGCGCGGCAGGTATGTGCAAGTGTGTGCTTTACTTTCTTGTAGCCTGCTTCCATTTTTTCTGGTATGTTTTGGGTTGTTGCGTGAACTCCCTCTGCCGACGTCGCTGCGTCACCGGACGATCAATGCGATTGAGTATGATGAGTGAAGCTCTTGCATATCTTGTGATTCAGGGGAGGCGTTTTTTCCTGAAGTAGCGTCGATGTATGGAGGGTTGGTCCGACCCTTTGAGGGAGTCGACCAACCGTCGAGTCATCCCGTCGCATGTGGCCGACATCCCGCTGGCCTTTGCCACCTTTTGTGATCCGGTCACCTCTGACTAAATAGACTCTTTTGGTACATCATCGGCGTTCTCTGGATCGCTCATTACGCGTTTGGTTTCACTCGTTTTCTCGACACCCCCGTGTTCCACAACCAAGTCACGGGCAAGGAGAGCAAGGCGGACGACTACGTCCTCGTGCCGTTCGTGGACAGCATGAACCACATCACCACAGCAACCACGGAGCTGTCCTTCAGCCCGGTGTCGGGCGGCCTCAGCGTTTCTGTCAACAGGTAATTCCGGTGATTCCCAGTATGCGCATTGCACCCGTGTTGCACTGCCCACAAAAAAAAAATGATACTGCCGAATCTCTTGAGAGCAAAGACACTGGAACCACGTCTGCCCCCGTTCTTTTTCCTTTAGGATACTTCGCTTTTCTGCCCTAACTCCGAACGTTCCCATCAAGCCAACTTTTGGCAGGGCAGATATGAGCTCCTTGGTGCACTTCCCTGAGTGTGCCAAATCGACAGCACTTTCCGCGTTTTTTCGGGGCGGACCTCGTCGCTGAAAGTTGAAATGTGATTCCAGGAGCTTGAATTTTCAGTTTCTCGTACTCTGGCCAAATATTTTTTTTCTGCTGTAGAACGAGAAGGAGGAACGCGAAAGCTACTTTCAATGTGCTGCACACAATTTGGCTCGCGTGCTCTCCCTTGCGCCAGTAGAAACGCGCTAAAGAACTCCGTTTTCTCTCCCCATGCCCACACAGACAACACGTAGTGCGCTGGCCTTGTTGTTCTAGACCGGCGGTGTTCTTGGAAAGAGCTGCAAGAGAACAAAGGAGCATATGTTCTACACTGGTATGTACGCACGCGCAGTAGCTCCTCCTACGTTCCTCCTGCCCGTTCTACAGCGGAAAAAAAAAAGTTGGCTACAACACGAAGAGCCGAAAATTAAAGCGCCTGGAACCACATTTTCAAACATCTGCGACGAGGTCCGCCTCGAAGGAGGACACGGAAAGCGCTGCCGTTATGACACACACGGGACTGCACCAAGGAATCCACATCTGCTCTGCCAATTTTTGGCTCGATGGGAACGTTCGGAGCTAGGGCAGAAAAACGAAATGTCCTACAGGATGAAGAACGGGAGCAGACGTTGTTCCAGTGTCTTCGTTGTCGGGAGTTTACTTTGTGTTCTGTGGGCAGTGCAACACAGGTGTATCGCCGATGCAGGACTCGGCAAAGGCAAATCGTACCTGCCCCCCTGCCGGCGTGCTCGTTCCAACCCGCTGTAACCCCGCGCAGTCGTGTGTCGGACCAGTTTATAGCATGATTTGTACGTACCGCAGCATACGACCGATGGCCGTGGGTCAAATCAGCCAAAGTTGGCGGGTCGCCGTGCCAACACGCCCGATGCCCAGGGGGAAACCACCGACTTCTTCACGCTAATTACGACACCCCCCTCCTGCCACTGTTTCCGCCGCCACCACCGCCGGCGCGTCCTTCCCTCGCTCGACCAATTCGCAGAGGCTATGGCGAGGGGGAGCAGGTTTACATATCGTACGGCCGGAAGAGCAACGACGAGCTGCTGCAGTTCTACGGCTTTGTGGAGGCTGACTGCCCGGCAGACACCTTCGTCGTGGTGAGTCACCATCGTACTAAATGCGCTTCTTTGCATCACCCTCCTATTTCGAAGTGGTCTTCCGATTTCCCATCTCTCATCCTGCTGGCTTGGAGCTGGCAGTAGTTGTGTGATGCTGGGTGCCACTCACGGCCTATTTGTGCTTGTTCGTGGGTGGCTCATGCTTCATCGACATGAAACACCCGGTTAATGGTGGAAAAATTGGTCCCTTCGCTTTGACGTACTGCTGCTGCTGCTACATGATGGATGTAGTGCGCACGGTGCGTTGTCCTTTCCCTCACTCACAACGGAAAGGCTCGTTCTTGCCCCATTCCACGCCCTCCGATCCCCCTCGTACGCCTCTCGCACAAACCGTGCAGTGACGCCCACTGAGTGATTTCATATTTCGTGTTTCGTAATTTCCTATTCTTCATTTCGTACTTCGTGAGTTCGCAAACTCAGTGGTTCTCTTTTACTCTGTTATCTCGCGCTCGCCCTTTCCTTATACCCGGCCCTCTCCCTCCTCCGCGACGTCGGGCAACTCCCCTCGAAGGAAAACATCGCGGAAAAACTGGAGCTGCCGGTGGATAGAATACGCGCGGTCGCGGACGCGGGTCAACGAGCGGCCTTGGAGGAAGTCATAATTTGCAGAGGTGAGGGCGGGGGAGAGACCGATTGGCCGGCCACACTCGTTCTTCGAGTAGACATAATATTCCCTACTATAAACTAGTTTATTTACGGTTCTGATTTGTTTCGTGGCGAGCGTCCGGTTCTGGATGATAACTGGTCACGCTCCGAGCTGCGCTAGTTTTCTCCCACGCGACCGCGGCCGCCGCCACCACCATCTCCATCACCATCTCCATCACCACCACCACCACCACCACTACCTTGTCTGGTAGGGAAGGTAGGGAACAGTGCTGTGCGACAATAGCGGTGCGCCAGGACAAACTTGTTGTACTCTCTCTCGCTCGCACAGCACAGCAGTCCAGTACAGCCCCACACTCACTCCTGTGTTCAAGTACATAGGCATTCCCGCAACTCCCCTACCCCCCGCCCCCTACTATGTTTATACGGCCTCCGTACGCGCAATGCTTGGCAGGGCCCGACGTTGTCAGCGAGGAGACGGTGGAGGGGCTGCGCGTGCTGCTGGCAACCGAGACGGGGGAAACGGGGGGAGGGGACGGTGCGATATGGCGGGTAAGTCCGGGCTCGCTTTCACCTGGCGGGCACCTTTCGTTGCCAGTTCGATCCACCTTGGGGTGGCACTCTTAGTCTCCACATGTGTTTTGTTTTGTTTTTCGTGCACAAGCTATACACCTTCGTACAGCATTATACTTCAAAGTGGTGGTACGTGCATAATATTTACCTGGTATAGTTTTCTCGTTTTATATGTAGTCTATACCAGGTATTTATTTTCGCAGCAAATACTTTTATGATGCAACTATGTTTCCAAGTAGCTTGTTCCCCAAAACGTGGATCCAGTTTTCCAAGTGTTTTTCGGAAATTCAAGAGTAGTGAGCTCGTTTAGAGACGCTGGCGCAATTTTCGCGACCGGACGCGCGAATTGCGTGTATTCCGGTACTCTGTCAAATGACGCTGTCCGGAAATGCAAGGGCCGTTTGTGTATCAATATTAATACCCGAATGGTCCTTACTTACAGTTCCGACATATTTTTTTTGTGCAAGCGTTCGCTCGCATTTTCATGTGTGTGGGTGTGTTTTTTTCCTACTCCCCAGGCGCTCCGCACCACGTGCGAGACCGAGTTGGCTTCCGTGCAGACCAGCTCGGCTGCTGAGGAAAAGGGAGGGGGCAGCGTGCGGGAGCGACTGGCTTTAGCGTTCCGGAGAGAAAAGGCTAGGTCAGTCAAGCGTGATGGGGTGTTTGATGCTGCTGGTGGCGGCCTTCTCTATTATCTTCGTGAGACCATGGTGTCTGCCGCGTCTGCCGGTTCGCAATTAAAGAACGAGAAGACGTTCTCTTTGCCCTCGCGCCATTTGTTTTTCGTTCGATCGCCAGGACAGCATTGTCAGTTCACAGTATTTGTGCTGGAGACAGAAAGCTGAGCTTTTTACATCACAGATCGTGATCGTGTGTTGGTGTTGTCCTGGGCTAAAATTAGTACCTGGTATAGCGATAGTAGGCATGGCAGACAGCTGCCGTGTAAACGCGTTCCGCGCTTTTCTTGAATGCTTGACTGTGTAACCGCCATCACACAACACGAAACTAAAACTATGGTGGGAGACATATCGATTTCAGAGTACGAAGCATACTGTAGGCCTAATGCGGGGATCTGTTCTGTCGCTATATAGTCTTCGTGCTAAACCATGCTTTAATCACAGCGCAGCTTTCTTTGGCGGTGCGCATGTTGAGCGCTACAGAGCCAGAAAAGGCAATTTCGCTTCTTCCCCGAAGTGCGATCACAATATATCAATATTACAATTACTATTAGTAGTGCATGGACTCTCTTGCACGAACATATGTACCACCTTAGTTTTATTCACGTGCAGCGACACAAACAAAGTAGCCCTCCGCGGGTGAGGTCGTGTACCAGCCGCCCCAGGGCACTGGTACATGTGTCTGTCACGCCATAGGCTATAATGTGTCACGCGATAGGCTGTACTGTTCTATTGCCAAGACTCTCCGCCTCGCCTCCATGCACCCCCCCCCCCGCCGCCGCCCCTCCCCATCCCCCTTTTGACGTACCTCAGTGTTCTGGCGGAGGCCATTCGGAACTTGGAGAAGCGAGTAGAGGGAGGATAAATTTGCCAATACCTACTGGATGGCTATTTAACGGACGTAGAGGTTTTACTTTGTCGGAGAAAGTCTTTCGGAGAGGCGTTACTGTTGAGTCATTTTGATGCAACGACATTACATACGCCGACGGGGGAGGAAGGCAGGTGCTGTGTTACTCTTACTTAATAGTATAGCAGTTCGATGGGATGCCAAGAAGAATGCGGATAGCGCTTTGCGTAACTTCGGAAGGCGGTTACGTGCAGCGCACGAAAGAGGAGCGCTCGCAAGAAGAAGAGCTTACTGCTCTCGTCCTGCTCATCGATTTGATCTCCACCGGACCTACCTGGTGGTATACCCTGGTATGATACAGGGCAGTAGTGCCAATTTCGGTACACTGCTGTTTGGTTAGGTTACTACTGGAGGAGTCCGTTACTTTGTTATTCTAGAACGAACGTGGTCGTAGCTCTTGGAAGAAACAGTGCACCCACTGCTCGATATCACAACTGTAAACCTAAGCCCCTCACGAATGAGTATGCCGACCCTAGGACGGAAGGGACGGTATTCATAGCAACGACGAGGGTAAAAATGCTACCAATAAGAATCGTTTAAGGTCTCTTTTCTTTGTGCACAGGGTAAAGGTCGAAAGCACACTGTTTTACTTATGCGCTGGTGTATTGGTACGTATGTGCGCAGCACACAGGAAACAAACAACAGCGCTTTGTTGTACATCCACCAGTAGAATGTCACATGTCCCCGCTTTGCACCGCTTTTGTGGTGTTTGGGTCTATTGATAGATTGATAGTCCGTTGGTAGAAGGAGCGGATGGTGTGGATGCGTTCCTCGACTATATATACCCCAAGGTATCAAACGTTACAACTGCACGTCAGTCGTGGGTTGATGAGGAGCGTCTGGTGTGTATGTTCTTCGTTCTTTCTACCCGTCGACATGCAGCACAAGCAACCGTTGTCCGTCTGCCGATATTCAATCCGGGCGGCTGAGGTCGTCTGTGTTCTGTAACATGGTCAAGAAAGGAGACTCGTATCTTGGCCTACTTTCCAACCCCTGTGCGTATACGAAGTAGGCCTCCTTCCCCTATAAATGAATCCCCGATCCTGAATCGTAGGCCTTTACACAGGCTCACCAGGGCTACATCATAACACTAGCCCACTCTGACGAGCCGTACAAGGTAAGCAGGAATTATATGGAAGTTATAGATGCGGGGAAACACCAGTTCCACGGAATACAACATACAAATAAGTCGAAGATGCGGCTCCTCAAAACCCATTGCCATACATCTATCTACCGGTAAGGCTACGAAGCTTCATGAAGGCACCGCCAAAGGGGGGAAATGAAAGGAGGCCTACCCGTAAGCGGCTCCTAAACTCCAGACACCGAAAGTACCGCCCAGCAAGGGGGGGGTGACGGGGCGTAATTTTATCCTTGAGAAGTCGCCACATCCCCAGTGAGGGAGCGGGCGAAAATGCATGCCTTCGGAAAACGAGTAGCTACAGCTACAACCCAGCGAGAAGTGGGGGGGCGGGGGGGGGGCGAAAATGCATGCCTTCGGAAAGAATGGCATCATGAAAAGACATCATGCATGCATGAGCGGTCGCATTTTAGTAGCCGAATCGCCCCCGACGGTGAGCTGAGGGGGGACCGGCGAGACGAAATTTCAAGTAAAGTGTCATAGTATTCATGATCCCGTTTCCCCTCTATTGTCGAGGAGACATGTTTCTCTATTGTCGAGGAGGCGTGTTTCTAATAAAACGCGCCAAACAAATAATTTAGATAACCCCCCCCTGCTCTCAGAACTCTCAGAGCCGGGAAAGTGGGAATCATCAAGATAAGACATCAATCTCTGTGAGTGAGTACACGCGTCTAGCTCGACCTGCATTACAGTAGTAGTCGGGCCTGCCCCATACTGCCCCTTTTGTTATCCGTAATCAGCCTATATCCAGGCATACTATCAAACATGGCGTCGTCGTAGACACGTAGACCTTGAAATTAATGTTTCGGCCCTGCGTGAGCGAGTCGCTTCGTGAGGGAGAAGTATAGCGGCGACGCGCCGGAGATGGAACGCCGTCGCGGAGGTGCTGGCACACACTCTGTAGGGCTTTTCCTAACAGCCACCCTAGTCAACGCGAAGCAAGAGAAGTGAGTTATTACCGAGAAGAAAGGAATGACCGCTATATGCGATGTCACAGCACAAGAAGCAGTCCCGTTTCACACCCTACACTATCCTCATACACTTGAAACCCGGGGGTATATCGCAGATAGCCCCTTTAGACCACATACGTTTTACCTTAAATCAATTCCACCTATGATACCCGGGGATGTGTCCAGGATGTCTCTTGTTGACCACAGGCCGCACCATGCGGAGGGAGCACTGGGCGTTTTGGTGGTCTTCTCGGTAGCCTATCCCCCAGATGATATCGTGAGGGCTAGCTTCTGCAAGCAGCCGGTCACCGGTATCGATGATGCCGTTGAAAACGCTTACATCAGAGCCGTACAACGCCACTACATCACTATTATTATTATGCTTGCCTTCCGACAATATAGCGTCGATGCCATTCCAATATCACTATCGACTTGCGTACCAGTTCCAAAACGGTCGAAACATTCGGAGCCAAAACATTCTCGAAACCCGTAACGCTAGAAACCACCACACTACTCTGAAAGATCGAAAATAATCAGAGAAGGGGGTCCCATTTTTGCTACTTCAAAAGTATGCAACCTTTGGAACGCGGCAGTTCTGTCGCGGTGGTCAAAGTGGCTGCAGATGAGGCGAAGGAGCTGATAGACGGCCTATGGTCCGGTGGCCTGGGCACCAAGGCCCCTTTTCACCTAACCTGTGCGAAAAAATCGTCGAACACGGCGGTGAGGTCGGAGGAAGAGGGGCGATCAGCGACGATTGCTTTTATAATCACTTTTTGGAGGGGCCGTGCCCCAACCTCCGCGGGACAAACCTGCTTCCTACCGTAGGATGAAGATTTTTGTTGGTTTAATCGGCTTTCGCCTTGCAAGTTATAGAGGTGTGGGAGTGGGTTGTGAAGCGCCGTATCTTCGATCCATTTCTCAGGCATTTCTGGATGGATATTGTCCCCTCCTGATTTATTATGTGCATCTCCACATACAGCTTTTCAAGGTGGGCTTATGCCATGGTATTGGTCATTATCCCGTGTTTCCCCTCTATTGTCGAGGAGGCATGAAACGCGCCGAACAAATAACTTACTTGACCCTTTTGGAACTGACTGTAATTCCGTTTAGGGGACAAAACATTCAAGTTCTATGTTGTTTGCCCCCAATACGGGACTGCGGTACTAAAAGGGTTGAACCCCCCCTGCTTTCAGAACTCTCTGAGAGCCAAGGAAGTAGGAATCATCAAGATCATACATCAATCTCTCTGCGAGTGAGTACACGCGTCTAACTCGACCTGCATTACAGGAGTATGGCCTGCTCCATACTGCCCCTTTTGTTATTATATATACGGCATTCAGTAATCAGTCTATATCCAGGCATACTATTAATAATATCAAATAAAGGGCGAAAACGCTGAGTCCGAGGTTGAAAATGACGTATTTAGTCAAAAACCTGGCAACAAAACCCCGAGCGGTGGCAGGGCAAGAACATGAGCAAACGCCCGCGAGCCTTATTTGTGTGTCTGGTGCGGGATCCGCGTATGTACGGTATGAGCATGCTTGGATGTTAATTAATAAGCTGTCTGTTCTGTGCTCTACTTCAATTCTCGCTATATACGAGTTCTCTCCCTGCTATTATTATTATATGATTAATTAAGCTGTTAATACGATGGGTATAAATCAACACCAAACTACTATTATTATATCATACTATTAATACCAACTACTACTATACTGTATGCCCCGCGAAAACTATTGCCTCGACTACGCACCGCTGTTGTTTCTGTACCGCAGCAGCAACTATATATACTCCTCGTGAGATAGCGCGCATAGGGCGAGGTGGTGGATGGGGGCGAATGCAAAAACGAATCACTGGAACAACCACTAAATTGCCGAGCGTCTGGGGGGGGGGAAAAGGCACCCAAATTTCGATTACTTTGTGGGCATATCCTTGATGGCATACGACATGAACACACGACAGGCACCAAGAATATTTTTTTCCCGCTCCCGTATGCAACAGAAATGTAAAGACACACAGACACACACATCAGGTAGGTCGTGCCAAGTGCCAAGTGGTTTACCACAGGTGCGACAGAAGAAGCGTGCTGCTGCTGTGTGGTGCTACTGCTGCTGTGCTGCTGCTACTACTGCTGCTGCTGCTGCTGCTGCTGCTGAATCCACGTGTTTCTGTTTTCGAGCCTCCTGGCCTGAACGACTCAGAGTGCAGTGGTGCTGCTGATGTTATCAACGCCGACATCCAGATCCACCAACAAAGCGGCAGTCGGGAGGAAATATCTTTTGCAGAAGGACATCCATTACATCGGTGTTCACAACTCACAGCTCGACACAGACAACAGCATCTTCTCGACAACGCCTTCGGCCCAGGCCGGCTACTTCACCTCCATGGAGAAGCTCGATACGGCTGTCTCGAGAAGGATGTGGGCGTCAAGCCTCATCAGCGCGCTGCCAAGCTTCTTGTTTGGGTGAGTTGTGTACCCACAGCTGCTGTAGCCCTGCCAATACTGTTGCTGCTCTGCTGCTGCTGCCGCTGTGTACTCACGTACTCACTCGTGTGAACGTACAGCAAGCAGTACATTTCTGTGCTGTGTGTTGTTGGCCTCGCGCGGAGCAAACAAAACTGAAGGGACCCTTTATTTTAGCATAATAAACCTTGTGCCCACGACATTGAAGAATAGCTTGGAGGTGCGAGTACTTTGGAGGCACTCTCATCATGTCCTATGTACACCCATACAGCAAAAGGCTCAGGCAAGGTGGGGAGAGCAGCAACGGATGACATACATATGCACACCAAGCATGCTGCAGGGAATGATCTCAAAGCAACGCCGATATCGGAGCGCAGGGTATCGTGCAAGAACAACTGCAGGTGTTGCATGTTGCACGTTCCACTTTGGCCACCTCAAAGAACAAATGCGGCGTATCTCCTTTCCCTTTCTCTCTCTCGGTCTCTCTCTCTCTCTCTATCTCTATCTCTCTCTCTCTCTATCTCTCTCTCTCTCTCTCTCTCTCTCTATCTCTTTCTTTTTCACTCTCTCGACGAGCAGCAATGCACTCCAGGAGTGCACAAAGGCAGCAGCCAATCACGTGCTGTCGTTATTGGCGCCATAGCTCTGTAAGCAGTTACAGCAGTACGTACTCGTACGAGTTTTCGTGTAGCAGTGAGTCGTACGTCCTGCTTCTGTATATACTCGTAGCACTACAACATACCGTAGCACTACAACATACCACTCCCCCCGGAAATGTAAGGACCGTTTAACCGTTCATACGAATACCGAAATGGCCCCTATATTAACGGACATACCTGGTATTGGTATGGCAGTGTCTATAGATCTACTTGTTTGTGTTTGTACACAGGCCGGTCGCCCCGGTGGTTCAAGTGGTTAACCTCGAATTCTACTTGTTTGAGTCCTGGGTTCGAGCCCTAGGAGGGTCGGACTTTGACTTTATTTGCAAAAATAAAAAAAGGGATTCAATTGTTGAGAGCGCCTTGCAGCGTGGGTAGGCACAATTCGATGCGAGTCGACGAGGGAAGAAAAGGCTGAAATCTTCTCGCGATAAAAAATGAAGGCACGTACCGTAGCGGGAAGGGGGGAGAAGAGCCTGCTATGTGACCCCGGATCTGAGTTACGAGTTGGAAGGAGAGAGAGAAGAAGATGTGCGAAGATAATGAATGGGATGGAAAAAAAAAAAAAAAAAAAAAAAAAAAAATATATATATAATATATATATATCCCCCCACATCACGTACGGCCAGTGCGCACGTGCGCACTGCTGCTGCGTTCATAGTCACTCGTTCTGTCGCCATAGACAGACAGCAGCCCATTGTCAACGTCAACGCCAACATCTATAGTCAAGCAAGAAGTGTTGCTTTATTTACACTGCTGTACATGAACAAGTCCGTGCCTTGCCGACTTCGAGCCAGAAATTAAAAAACAAAATGGTGCACCGCCCACAACAGAGTAGCAGGTACCTCAGGGTACCTGGTAGCAGGCAGTAATTAAGCTCGCGCAGCACAAACACGACCCCTCGTTTTCTTTACAAGACTGTTTACTTAAACCAGGTATACTCGTAGTATGATACTCGGCGTGATAAGAAGCACGATTTCCTCCGCACCGCGCCTTCCTCCGCACCGCACCGCACCGCACCGCACCGCACCGCACCGCACCGCACCGCACCGCACCGCACCCTGACTGCTGTGCTGCTAGGTACTGCATCTCGGCGTTGAATACCGCTCTCGTCACGGGCGAGTCCGGCAGCTCCGAGCAGTGCTTCACCGGGGAAGATGCCACCTGCCCGACGGGCTCGGCTCTGAGAGACCTGG
This sequence comes from Nereocystis luetkeana, assembly GCA_031213475.1. NCBI lineage: Eukaryota > Phaeophyceae > Laminariales > Laminariaceae > Nereocystis > Nereocystis luetkeana. The sequence goes on along the minus strand of JARUPZ010000002.1, from coordinate 7,079,586 downwards.
AGCTGCCGACCGTTCAGCAGGAAGTGGCCACCTCGCTCCTCATCGCGGGGGCGTGGATGGGCTCGATGCTGGCGAGCAGACCGTCCGACGCGCTGGGCCGTAGGTGGGAGGGGGGGGGGGTGTTTCTCGTGTTTTACTCTTTCGTGTTGGGTGTGCGTGTGTTGTGTTTACGTCGGTGGCGAATCATTTTGATTTTGCTCGCCCTTGACTTGCCTGACACGTAACCCGTCGTGGGGTTTCCCGTTTTTGCTTTTCGGACTTTGGACCCATGCCCAGCGACCAAAACAAGAATGGACTCTTCACGCTTCTGACCATGCATGTGATCCGACCCGCGGATCGGATTAGTAGTCAGTAGGTTTTCCAAATCTCAAGGGTCGGATCGAATCAGGAGGTTTTCACATTTCACCGGCCGAGTCGGGTCGGTTTGGAACATCAAGTTGAAAATCTCACGAGTCGGGTCGGGTCAGATGTCGAAACGCGAAAAAAAAATCGTGGGGAGGATCACCCAACCCAACCCGACCGGACCGGACCAGACCAGACTAGACAAGACCAGACCAGACCAAACCAGACCCGTGACGAGTGACTCGACCCACGGAGAACCCTGAAGAAACGAACATTACGATCTCATTCCCAAGCGTCTGCTCGTTGCGAGAGCGTGCAGCAGATGCTGCGCGAGTGTTGTACGGTGTGCAGCTCCTTGCGTCGCAGTTCGGATACACCCCTTCCCCTAGCAGCCCGGGCTGTTCAGTGTGGCCAATGCTGTACGTCCTCGTCATTTGCTTTCGGCACTTTGCCCCCTCAGAAGCTATGACAGCAAACGAGAAATACCCCGGAAGGTGAATGGTTCATACAGCTAGTAATTGCCAGGTAATGTCAGGTGTCATAATATACGACATACCACGTGGTCACAGGTACCTCGTGCCGCATTGACTACTGTAAAGTATTAATTGAATAGCGAGGGACGGACACCGGGTGTGCTGATTGATGTCGTTTGGTCGAACGAACGAACGAACGAACGAACGAACGAACACACGCTTTATAATAGCGTCAAGATATATAGCACCCTATTGCTGTCCCACGGTGCGTATTACATGTACCTGCTGTCTGCTGTACGTACACCGTATTAATTGTGTACCGCTGTACCGTCGTCGTCTGCGAGGGCGCCATGCGCTATGATCGTGTCGTGGTCACGGTTGCTCCGGGTCAGTAAAGAGTACGGGCAGGAGAGGAGGAGTGTGTTTGTGGGGGGGGGGTAGTACCCATTTGTTCCTTGCCGTAGTCAATTGACCATTGACCAGGCACCCCTTTCGAGACGGAGCACCGGAGAAGTGGGGGAGGAAGGGGGTGACGTACTCATTTGTTGCTTGCCTCAGCCATTAGACCGTAGACCACGCATCCCTTTCGAGACGGGGGGGGAGGGCATATGAGTAGGGGCGGGAGAAGAAGTGGTGGGCGTAGGGGTAATGGGGGGGGACTCGATATCATGCATGACCGTAGTCGGGCGGGGGCGGGCAGTGGGGGTGGGGGTAGGAGCATTTAGAGGAGGAGTGTGAGTGGGGGGGAGAGAGCACGTCTCGTACCGGTACTCTTTCTACTGTACATACGGTGGTCAGTTTTTGAGATTCACGGCGTGGCCTCACTCCTTTCGCCGACGCCACGCCGTCGTTCCAATCGTCTTGCACCTAGTTGCACCTTTGGTACCGCCGCATGTACAGTAGGACGTGCTTAGAACACAACATATGACGGGTGCATGTACTTCTTTGAAACTTACCTGGTATACTGCAGGCAGCGGATGATGCGATCGACACGCTCGTGGTCTATCGACAATGTTTCGCGCTTTCGTCCGCTCGGCGCGCATGACACGTCCTCGAGAGTCGAATCAAGCAAACCTCTCGCCGGCGTTTCGTTCGCCCACGGGACGAGCGGACGGAACCCTACGAGTTGTTGTTGTAGTAAGGTTATTTTGGCGATGGTTTGGCGTTTTCCGCGTACTGCTGTTGCCCGTCGTCTTTTCTTTTCCCCTCGGTTGGGAGTCCTTCCACCCCGAACCGTCCCAAACCCAACGAGTGGGGCTCTAGTACACCCGAGAAGAAGAAAGGTCGAAAAACCAGGGGACGCTGGTAAAACCTTCAAACAAACTCTAGTGAAACTCCCCACTCGTCCTACGAGTACCTACCATACCGTCTGCGTTTCTGCGCCGCAGCTACATGACCCCCCCCTCCCTCCCCCCCTCCCTCCCCCCTCCCCCCTCCCCCTCTCCCTCCTTCTCGTGCACCTCCCCCCCCTGCGCCTCCCTCCCTCACTCCTTCCCTTTCCACTCGCCGTCGGAACTCCACGCTCCATCGGTCCGTATTTTTCTCCGCCTCCTACTATATGATGATATACGCCGAAAATTGATACCGGTACCTGATTTTTGATAATGATACTGGCATTGGTGTTGATATTGATACGACATCGATGTTGATATTGCTGTCGAGAAGGGCGACGCTTCTGCTGAACAACGTGCTGTTCGTCATCGGCGGCGTGATGTGCGCGGCCACTGTGAGCTCGACGTACTTGTACGTGGGGAGGTTTATTGGAGGAACAGCGGTGGGGTAAGTGAACACGTTTGTATCATGCCTGGTAGGACACCTGGTATGTACAGAGTGCAGCGGACAACCAGGTACCTGGCGCTCGTCGCGTATTTCAGAATTCAGGGCCTGTGCAGCTTGACCTTTTGCTCGGTCGGTGACGCTTTTTTAGAAGAACTGAAGCTACACAAAAATACTATAACAACAACTGATATGCTACTACGACGTACCAGGTACGGTATACGGACAGCAGTAGAGGAACAGCAGCAGCAGCACTCAGTTCCACTACTCTGTGCACTACGAGTTTAGGGTTGCCATTGTTCACCATTGTACCGGTACCTCTCAGCTGCAGGTATTGATGGTGGTGCGGCGGGCGGGGCCTATGATAGCCGCGAAATTGCGCACTCCCGCCTTCTTCCGTATCGCGCAACTGCAACTCCCGTCTGCGCATGGGGAAAAAAACTGACGTCAGTACGAGTATATACTCGTACTGCGTACCATAGTACCAGGTATCCGTTAATTTTTCATTTCAACGTGGACAGCTATAATATCAATAGTGTTGCTTACAGCAGTAGCTTCTCTTGGCGGTCTTGGATACGGCTTCACGAAGCTTGAGGTATTAGTGCTGACGTCGACGGCACCGAGCTATCCAGTTATTCACATTGTCGTCATGCGTGTTATGCACAGCAGCAGAATGCTAGACGTACAGCGCTGTGTGCTGACATCGGTAGGGCAATACTTGTGTATTATAGTTATAGTTGATGGTAAGCAAATACTATTGACACTGCTGTTTGCGGAGTCGTGTACTAAATATGGGCGGTAGACTACAACTGTCAGTGGTTTTGGTACAACAGTACTTTTGCTGTTTGTTGCAATCAAAGAACTTTTGGGCTGAAAACAAACTGCTCCTACAGTAGTCAAAAGTACTATATGGTTCGCTTATTCCCCCGCGGTTGCCTATTGCCGTAGGTCGCCGTCGGCCGCGTCGTTCTGGCGGCGTACAGTAATCTCGATCGCTCACTCTTGCTCTCGATCGGCCGGCCCACCCCACCCCGACCCCGACCCTCACCCCCACCTCCACCCCCCCCCCCACTCCGCCCCTTTCCAGGTGTGGGTCCGGCGTTGTCCCCGTTCTCCTCTCCGAGGTGTCGTCTCCGAAGAACCGCGGGGCGGTGGGGTCGGTGCACCAGCTGATGATCAACCTCGGGATCCTGTGCTCCGGGCTCCTGGGCTACGCGCTCGTCGAAGACGTGCAGCACGGGTGGAGATACGTCCAAGCCTTCATCGTTGTCCCCGCTTTAGCTCAGGTATACCTCGAAGTACATTATTAAGATGGCCGTATTTATATTTTAACATCCCACGGTTAAGCAATACGACAGCAGTCGAATGGTGTTGGAATTAACGCACGCACTACGTACGAGTATATATCTTGTCGGATGGCAAAAAAAATAGCACCATCTTAATGTTGTACCTGGTACAGTTTAAGAGTAATGGTTACAGCAGTAGTATATACAATTGTGGTGGTTAGACAACAACTGTACTTCGTGTTTGTCTCTGAGGAGTACAGATCAGAGATTGCGTTTGGTTTTGTACGGGCAATAGTTGAAATGGTAGTGCAAAACAGTTATCGTGTTGCCTCTGTCAGCCGTTTCCGAGATTTTGTACGGCTTGTGTGTTGTGTGGTGCGTGTGTCGTACACCGCTGTACGTAGATGAGCTGTCATACACCCCACGCGCACTGTTACCAGTACTAGTAACATGCACAGGCAGTGTCACTGCAGTAGTAGGTGGAAGGGCGCTTTCCTCGTCTTCCTCGTGATGCGTCTCTACGAAAACCGCGCTCGAGCCCGACGGGTGCTCGTGCGCGCTACTCGACGACAAGGTTTCCGTGTCGAAGTCGAGCTGCGCCCAATTGATTCGCCCGGCTGCGTTGCTGAGGCCTTGTTCATCGACCGAGGGGGCAAGGCGGTGGTGGAGGGAGGGTGGGAGGCCGGTACTGTACAGTTTGGTGCTGACGTTCCTCCTCTTTGCCGTGGGCTCCGACGGCTCTCTCCCCGGTCGTGACGATGTGTCGGCGCAGATGATGCTGGCTACGTTTGTGCCGGAGTCGCCGAGGTGGTTGGTGAAGCAAGGGCGCGTGTCGGAGGCGAAGGCGGTCCTGAGAAGGTTGCATGGGTCCGGGGGCGGGGGCGTGAGACAGAACGACGAGATTGACCGGGAAGTGAATGGGATGGAAGGAAACAAGGACGAGGAGCGCAAGGGCAGTGCGTCGTGGGCAGAGGTGAGTGCCACGTGTTGTTGCTTCTTGTTGTTGTTGTTGGTGGTGGTGGTGGGGGTGGTGATGGTGGTGGTAGTGGTGGTTGGTGTTGTTGTACCGTCGATCCTTCTGTGACAAGGAGCGCGGTCGATGTGAATTCTACTGTTGTAGCTGCAGTGCCTTGCTATACCCGTAGTATATACCGTATACTATTACGGGGGACCATATTAAATAGGACCTACGGGTACAGATAAAAAGCTACCTGGTATGTATTTACCTATTTTTACCCGACAAGTTTTGGTCCTATTTACTATAGTCCCCCGTAATAGAGATACTGTACACCTACTGCTGTAGATAGAGGCAGTTTGTGTGTTCTGCTTGTATTTTTTACCTGTCGGCGCAACGTGCAGATATGAGCTTCTTTAAAAAAACTGCTTGTAAGCTGCTTGCGTGCGCAGGCAGCCCCCATAGCGCTGTTTGCGCGCGCAGGTAGCCCCCATGCGATGGGTAAACACACGAAGATTGTGTCGTTTCCAGCAAGAAAATACGTATTTTTTTAATTACCTACGCTCAGGAAAAGAGGGCAACCCTGCGCTTGCCGACACTTTTGTTTTATAACCGTCCTCCACTCGAAGGTGTGCACGTACCGGAGGCCCGTCTTGATTGGCGTCGTGCTGATGCTGCTGCAAGCTGTGACGGGCATCAACACGGTCATTTTTTACTCTACCACCATCTTCGAGCTGGCGGGCGTGGAAAACACGGTGAGCCTACACAAAACCAAAAAGCTGAACTGGGGGAAGGTCTCCTATTCATGTTTTTGACGCAACGACGGCCATTGTGGGACGTTACGATTGGCCACGAAGAAGCAGGTATTCCCGTTCGTGTGGTTAGAGATGTGAACATGTCCCACGCAGTGGCGATGGTGGTGGTGACGGTGGTGGTAATGGCGGTATCAGTGGTGTTGGTCGTGGTCGTGGTCGTGGTTGTGGTCGGTGTGGTCGTGGGGTGATCGTTGTCCTCGTCGTCGTCCTCGTCGTTTCGATCGTGGTCGCCGTGCTGGACGTGGTGCTGGCGATGGTGGTGATAGTCGCGGTGCTCATCCTGGTGCTCGTCTTGGTGGTGGTGGTGGGGGTGGGGGTGGTGGTGGTGGTGATGATGGTGGTGGTGGTGGTCGTCGCCGTCGTCGTCGTGGTCGTAGTCGTGGTTGTAGTCGTGGTCGTGGTGAGTGTGGTCTTGGTGCTATTACGGGGGACCATAGTTAATAGGACCAACTATTGTTAGTGGAAATGGTTAAATATATAGGTTTTATGTATACCATAAGTCCTATTAACTATGGTCCCCCGTAATAGCCGTGGTGCTCATCGTCGTCTTGGTCGTGGTGGTGGTGGTGGTCATGGTGGGGTGGTAGCGGTGGCGGTGGTGGTAGTGGCGGTAGTCGTGGTGACAGGGACACGGTCTCGGGCCGCCATTGAAAGGTTATTGGCATCCGTATCGAGTTCGAGCGGAAGGTACGACTCGAATGGAATGTGTGCGTTTGACCGCGGAGGTGGTTCCATGCAGGGTATGTTGAACGTTGCGCTCGCGTGTCAGCAATTTTCAACTGCCCAGAAGAAGCGTCTGGGGACAGAGAAAATATCTGCTGTCGTGAACGCGGCCGCGTCTGCTCGCCGGATGGCGCAGAGGTCCCTTCTGCCTAGCACCTGTACGTCCCGTGAGCGCGTGATGAGTGACCAACGTTGCTACAGCCTCCGGAGACGTTACTACTATTAGTACGTTCTCGTCGATTCCCCACTTGTCCCCCCCCGTTTCCTGCTTTTCCAACTACCGGCGGGGAACAGTGTCCAATAGTGGGGCTCTTTGCTGTTCGTGGGTGCCCGCATTATCGATTGTATATCACACGGAGACTGCTGGGTTCTTGTGAGAACCCGTTTGGTGTGAGGTAGTGACTGCAATGAAGAAAAAGTAGAAAACGGGCTCGAGGTTGACTTCACGTGATATCTTCAAAGTCACAGCGGGAAAACTTGAAGTGCGCTGCCCTGTGTATGCGCCCGGAGCGTGAGCTTGCCATTTTCGTGTTTGCCCCCATTTGGTGTGCGACTGAGTAACCCCAGGTTGCCGCTCACGCTGCTCCCGTCGCCGCCGCAAACGCTGCCGCTACCGCCGCGGAGTGTGCGCCTATGTGCGTATTCGTGTTCCCCCCCCTCTGTTTTGCTGCAAACCAATCACAATCTCGCCGCTACCGCCTCCGCTCCCGCCGCGGAGCGTGCGCATGCGTGCGTGTCCGTCCCCCTCTCCTCTTTGGTTCGCGGCTTACCAATCACACTCTTGCCTCTCCCGCCTATGCCTTCGCCGCCAGTGCCCCGCCCCCCCTCTGTTTGGCGGCTAACCAATCACAACCTCGCCGCTACCGCCGCCGTTGCTGCCGCCTTCGCTGCAGGTGTTGGCGACAGTGTCGGTCGGCGTCACGCTCGTGGTGATGACCTCCGTGTCTGGAGTGCTCGTCGACAAGGCCGGCCGGAGGAGCTTGATGATCATAGGGACCGTTGTCATGGCTGTCGCGCTCGGCGCCTTGAGCGGCTCGCTGTTCTTGCTCAACGGTAGTCCGCGACTGCAGGGATATCTGGTGAGGAATGAGGAGTTGCATCCGCCGGCATTGCACTGGCGGGGGAGGGGGGGGGGGGGGGGGCGAGGCGGCAGGCTTCTACTGGTGATGCACTTTTTTCCCCGTCTATGACGCGTGTTGTGTGCTACCGTATATTAGGCGTGCGTGATGTCACCGCTCAAGATGGCCGCGGTATGGCAATTGCCGATTTCGTAGATGTGCGGCACAATCGAAAGGTCTTTTTGTGAATGCTGTCACCCATCTGCAAGAAAGTCCGTCTGCAGCGCAAGTAGGATGCAACTCACCCTTTCATGCGACTCGCCGAACACCTCAGAGGGCTTCGGGCTCGGTACGAGCAATTTCCGCCTGGTCGGTGAAGACCCGACGTGCTCCGTCCCGGCATTTTTCGGATGCGAGCGCCTATGGTCACACGACCACGGGCATGCATGACATGAGTACACTCCCCTCCGGCCCTCCCTCCCCCCTCCCCCCCATCCCTCCTCCCTCTCCGCCCCGCCCCCTCTCCCTCCCACGTCCCGCTCCCACCTCCCGCCGCCCCCCCGCCGTTCCCGATTTTCGGTCGCCAAACGAAAAGGCTGTGGCGGCGACGCTGATTTTCATATCCGGTTTCTCCCTTGGACAAGGCTCCGTCTGCTGGATCGTGCTCACGGAGATCGTGCCGTCCCGCATCCGCGCACGGGCGTTCTCCGTCTTCACCGCGGTCAACTGGCTGTCTAACCTCTTCATCGGCCTGTTCACCCTCTCCTCCATCAACGCCATGGGGGAGTGGCTCTTGCCGGCGTCGGGAGGGGAGGGGGGAGGGGCGCCGTCCCAGCGGGACCAGCAGAAGGCGGGCGTTGCGGGACTGTACGCCGTGTTCGCGATCCTGAGTGTTGTGGCGGTGGCGTTCATCTACTTCTTTGTACGCGAGACGATGGGGAAGTCGCTGGAAGAGCTGGAAGCGGGGGTGGATGGCGGGATGGGGGCGGGGGGGGCGGGCGGAGGGCGCATGGGTATGGTGTTTCGCCACGGAAGCGTGGAGGACGGCGGGTACGAAGAAGCGGCGGGCTCGCTGTTGGAGTCGGAGCACGGGGGCGGTGGAGGAGGGGGAGGGGGAGAAGAGGGGAGCGTTGGAGGGGACGGAGAAGATGCGTGCCGTGTGATGCTATAGGCATGCAGGCACTAGAGGGCCTGTGTAGGGGCTGTATAAACCTTGCCCCTAGCTTGGACAAAATGGTCGCGATATTGTTGACAATGAACACCAGCCCTAACCCTATGAAACCCTGACCCTAACCCCCACCACCTGGGAATTTTCTCGGAACGAAGATGTAGTGAGGAGTTAGTTGGTGTAGAACTATCAATATTTCGTCGATTCGAAGCTGGACCCAAGTCGCAATATCGCCGCGGGAGCATAGAGGACGGCGGGCACGAAGACGTGAGGGGCTCGAAAAAACGCTCGGTGGGCAGGCAGACAGGCGCCCGTTTTTTTTTGTTCCTTGTTTGCCCGTAAAATCGCTACGTAGTGTGCGTACGTAGTACCGCGGCAACTGCGATGTAGTTTTATTGTATTTTATATACCTCAAGTTTTGTCAACGCACTCCCACTTTGTCTTACACGTATTTGTTAGTCTTTCGCGGTTTGTGGAGTTTCCGGCCCATTTTTTTAGGAGCAGGCGTTTTTTTTTTCACTTTGGTGGGTGCTTGTCTTTCCGACAAGACTTGAGAGCGGCGGAGCTGTCGCAGAGGCGTCTGTCTTCCGCACATACCGCGGTGACTTCGTAGCTATTCACTCGGTTTCGTTCGATTTTTGGACTATAGCATAGTGTTGATTGACACGAATGTCGGTCATGTCCTAGGCAGGCAAACAGGCAACCCCACAAAAGTAAACGCTGCAGGGTGATTACTTTTTTTCGGAATGAGGATGAAAGAGCGCCCTGCCGCCCATCACTTCACGAGTCGGCGTGGTGTATTCTAGACATAGTACGGTAGGGTACGGCTTGCGGATGAGGGTTGTACTACACACAGTAGTAATCTCGTGTTTCGAATGGTTTCATAGATGGTGAAACAAAAAGAGACGGTGTTGAGTGGGTTGTCTTGCTGCCACACCGCTAAACCTCGGGCTATAGACTCCACCGATGGCTGAACACCGCGTAGTGCGCGGCGTACCGCAGTTAGAGGCGGAGTGGATTGCTCTCGCCCGCCGCTCGCAGAGTTATGCTCGACCCGACCGGTTCAATGCCATGTCGCTAGGCGCGAGGGCGAGGTAGACTGCTTTCCGCCCACTCGCCGATGTCGTCGCGACAGGGTAACGAAAGCAGTCCCTATTGTAGGCGCGAGAGGGAAGCCGACAATGACTTAAGTGTCTGTGTAAGCTGTTAGCTGAACCCAATCAGCCATCAGCATGAGGTATTTTTTTTCGTCGTTGTTCGTGAGGGGGCGAGGGGGTGGGGGGGACAAGCAAGCAGCGTCAGGACGCGCGTTGTTTTTGTTCCGGTGGACGGCACACAAGCTGCCGCAAGCCACGGTTGCTCCGATTGCTTTGGTTTCCCTGTGCGGGGTTCCTCGGGTTGAAAATATGAAAATCGACGTCGATTGGCCCCATTTAAAGCCCGTTGTGTTTCGTAGCGCTGGCGCTGTGGTCGGGGCGGTGGCGTAGCCGGTAGCTAGCTGCACGTGAGGCGCGGCATGCAGACACGGAAAGAAGCGCACACGAAGTGAGATGGTACATCATGCTGTGTGTGAGCGCGTGGCCTCGTCGACTGTGGTGTGGTATGTGGCGTAGTTTTCCCCAATTAGTATACTTACTTGTATAAAGGAACTGAGCCTGCGCCCATGCAAAGGATGCACGCTTCGGACATATCAGATAAATGAGATAGATCATGATCTAAATCATCTGCCAGGTATTAATGGTTTCTCGCCTGCCGCTGTGAGAGGTTGTGCAGGATTTGCATGGTACAGATCCAACCCGGGAAATATTTGCTACAGCAGTAGATCATGTAGATTTTACGGTTCCCACCCGACAACGTGAGCTATAGATCATACAAATCAGGGATTTATCTGCCCTGAAGGATCTAGATCATCATGATGTGGGAATGATCTATCTGATCTGTCGGAGGTGTGAAATTATGTTTTTTTTTGTTTTTTTTGGGGGGAGCGAGTGTCTCGGCTGTTGTGGGCTGTTTTCTTTGTGAGAGTCAACGACCATCCATCGTCTGACAAGGTTGTGTGCAGGCGGCGCGGCGCGTGCGGCCTGCGTAGAGAGAGCCCTGCAAGCAGCACCGTGTTCTTGGTGTACACGAAGTACTGTACTGGTAGTACAGATTTATACAAACCATAACAGATTAAACAAAAAGCTCCTTCGTGCCGCTGTTTTTTTTTTTTTTTCACGCCTCATGTCGAGAGGTGGAGGTTTGCGTACGTACTACGCTTAACATTCTCCAGTTTTGTTGAGTCCTCCTTCTGTCGTGGAAACTCATGCGCAAACTGATGACCTGTACCTCCTGGTGCGAGCTTCCAGCCCTTTATAATGCAGCAGTACACTGGGGAACAGCAGGGCGAAATGCATATCGTTGGCACTGCCCTACAGCAGTGTTTTTTTTTCGCCGTGTACGTTGACGAAGTTAAGGTTGCATGGTCGATTAAGGGAGGGACTTCAACCCTTTTGACAGTACGTACATTCGTACCAGGTTGTGCTTTTTTTGGAGAGGGGAAACGCGACAAGAACAACAAAAATGACGATTGTTAACAGCATCCGATGGCGGCCGCTGCTTGGCTGGGGGGTGATAAACGTGACGTCCGAGATGTACACGTAAATACATGCATGCAACGGAGGGGGGAGAGTCGTACGAGACGGGGCTAAGTGCATGCAAGCATGTAGGCAGCAAGGTCTTACTCGTACGGAACTGCCTGCCGCGCGCGCGCACACTAGTGCGGGAAAGCATACCGTAGTAACGAGATCCATATATATGGGGTGTAAAGGTAGGGGGATATTATACGTAGCCCATGGTGGGTTCTGATTCTTCCTACATATGCCCACCCGTAACACGCCCCGTATAGACGGTCCATTGCGAGTATATAGACCAAAGCGTTACCGTTTGTTTGGTCGCAGTCTCTACATCAAAGCTCCCGAAAGGGTTGATGTAATAACGCCTGAACACTGGTTGGTGCCGTGACAACATTCGTCGTCGTGTAATGTGTCCGGCGCACTTTTTCACTTGATTTGTCTATTTTTGCTCGTATTTTATACATCACTGCTGTGCGAAGAAAAAAACGAATAATTTGCTGGTCAAGCGGTTGGCTCCCGATCGATGCTGCCGTACGTAGTATATACTTGGTTGTGCTGCTTGCTACACACGTCTGTATGTGTATGTATCGAACGAAGCTTCGTCATCGTGATGTTTCCGGCGCACTTTTTTACTTTCTTTCCCCCTCTTTGCTCGTATTTTGTACGTACGGATTGTTGGTTGACTGTGCGAAAAAAAAAAGATTAATTTGCTGGTCATGCGCCACGCGGTTGACTCCCAATCGATGCTGCCGTACGTAGTATGTACCAGGTACTTGTTGTGCTGCTCGCTGCACACACCAGGTATTTATTAAAAGTATGAAATACGTCAGCTGTGAGTTCGACTGATTAAATAGTTGATACTCAACTGAGCAAGCTGCATCATACCTCTCGTCAATATCCCATGTTTTACTGAATTTACAAATTGTATGATCAGCCGTTCGCGCGTATTCTATACCCTGGTATGTATTTCCTTTTCACGGATATAGACCAGTGACTCCCCTGGATGCTACCCGGGTCAACCGGACAATTTACGTAATAATTCTGCGCACTGATACTATATAACGCGGATGAGGGAGGTTAATATGACTTTGCAAGATCTTTTCATTTTTATAAATTTTATAAAAACAAAAAATGTTGTCTGCCGGTATGCCCGGTGCGATATTTTGCCCCTTTTTTTCTTCGGAACGCGCCGTCCCGCTTGTCTCGGCCGGTGGGAATGGAGCGTTTCGCACTCCGCTCCTCAATCAAGCAGAAACCCCTTACTATACCGCTGCGTGGGTGACGCTCGAAAGGGCTCAATGCGAAACACGAAAGTGTGTTCTTCTTACACTCACCTCCATAGAGTCAAGCATCGGAACACTGGCGATGTGTAGTGCCGAAGGAAAACCTCACCCGACGGGCGGAAGGCAAGCAAGTCAGGTATACGTACCCGTAGGTGCGCGCAATCGTCACTTTGGGATTTTTTTCTCTCTGTTTCTTCACTTTGTTTTTGTCCTCCATATTTTTAGAGCCTACGTCCTGCGACCACTGTTAACATGTCTTGACGACGGTGAAGGGGGGGGACATTAATCAGAACCCAAGATAGGCCCAAAAAGTAGGTCTCTCTGTATGTTTACACAGCGTATTTGGTTCTAATTTCTACCTGGTATGATATATTCCCCCGTCCTCCTATAGCTTACGATTTCGCCCAATGTGTGTCGGAGTCTGTCCTGTGACCACTACTAGCAGCCACGTTCTGGCGACCAGTTGTGTAGTATGAGACCGACCATGACAACGGTTGTCACCTTCTCGCCTGTTAACCATGGCGGGAGTATCCTTGTAAGAAAAAAAACGAGAGACTCGAGAGACTTCAGTGGTACTCCTGGTGCTTGTAAATCACTTGTAAATGAGACAAGAACGTAATGCGTAAGATAGTAGACTGCTATGAATACCGCAAGACTGCAATAACCCCACTACCAAAATAAGCCAAGTCACCCACTTTGGTGCGTTGTATCTCAAGAACCACAACGTGAATCGGAAATGTTGTCCGTTTCAACTATTAATACGAACGCGGTTGATGGTAGGCTTTCCATCGATGCTACATTCGTATTCTTCATAAAAACGTTGGGAAGCCTCTCTCCCCCGTTTTGGGCCTATATGTTACCAGTAGGGGCCACCGTGACAGGTGAGACAGACTGCAATACGCTATATGACTTGCAAAAATATGATGGGCCGACTGCAAAGAGTAACCTCCGACAACAATAAACATGATACAGGGTGAAACAAAGCAAAACGTGCCGCAAAAAGAAAAACTAAGACACACCACATGCCTCTTAGACAGCGCCGGCGGCGGTGCCGTCTCAAGCACCTATCGCGCCCAGCCGCGGCAAGAGCATCACAAAGACGGCAAAAAACAGGTCCCGCCAAAAACACCGGTGAACGCCTTCTGGAACAGAAAAGAACAAAACGTGCCATAACACCACAACCACTACCACCGCACCCCACCACCATCACCACCACCACCACCACCACCACCATCATCACCACCACCACCCTGAAACATTGCTTCACGGCCTCCTCGTCGTCGTGATTTCTTTTGCGAACGTTTTCCCGGGCACTTCGCCCCCCCCCCACCCTCTCCTCCCCTCTCCTCCCCTTCCCTCCCCCCTCCCCCACTCCGCCTCCCAGCTCACCCTTCATGCCACTCGCCAAATACCTCACGGCGCTTCGCGCTTAGTGCTAATGTTTGCCTGGTCGGTGAAAACCCGACATGCTCCATCCCGGCATTGTAGGGATGCGAGGGCCTATGGTCATACGACTACGACCATGCATGACAACGAGTACAACCCCACCCCCCGCCCCCCCCCTCCCCTCCTCTCTCCTCTCCTCCCCAATGACCGTGACTGATCGTCAAGACTGGTCCTACTTGCGTGCCACGTGCGCGAGATGAATATCCTCCGTCCATCGTTGACGTTGACCTTGTAGCACAATATGGCGTCTACGTACAGAAGCTTCGAAATCTGCGAAATTCGTCCACTGCGTAAAGAATCTACGAGTACGGAACCTACGAAATTTACGCAGTCTACGAGGTACGCCCGCTCACTCACTCACTCACTCGCTCGCCCATTCGCACGCTGGGGGTATTTTACGCCAGAAGTACAGCGTTATTCAAAGCCAAGTTTATTCCCCGCACACCCACCGCCTCCGCCCAGGGTCTCGGGGGGAGGGGGGGGTACTCATTTGTTGCTTGCCTTAGTCATTTGACCATTGACCACGCGTCCCTTTCAGGGAGGGGGGGTAATACTATATACAGTATATAGGGGTAACACCTTCAGTATTTATATATGGCTTCAGGCTTGAGGAGGTATACGCCTCAGTACCTGCACCAACCGAATTGCGTTTGAAAGTATACGTCCGATCAAAATACTATGTATGGGTGTAAAAGCCCCTCAGTTGAGGAGCTCCGTCAGTGCCAAATACTTTTTTACCACAGGTCAGGTCAAACCTCGCGGATCGGGTCGGGTTGGGTCTGGTCAGGGTGACCTGGCCCGACCCGTGAATTTTTTAGAAGCTCCTGACCCGACCCGACCCGACCCGACCTGACCCGACCCGACCCGACCCGACCCGACCCGACCCGACCCGACCCGACCCGACCCGACCCGACCCGACCCGACCCGACCCGACCCGACCCGACCCGACCCGACCCGACCCGACCCGACCCGACCCGACCCGGCCCGACCCGACCCGACCCGGCCCGACCCGACCCGACCCGGCCCGACCCGACCCGACCCGGCCCGACCCGACCCGGCCCGGCCCGACCCGACCCGACCCGACCCGACCCGACCCGACCCGACCCGACCCGACCCGACCCGACCCGACCCGACCCGACCCGACCCGACCCGACCCGACCCGACCCGACCCGACCCGACCCGACCCGACCCGACCCGACCCGACCCGACCCGACCCGACCCGACCCGACCCGACCCGACCCGACCCGACCCGACCCGACCCGACCCGACCCGACCCGACCCGACCCGACCCCGCCCGGCCGGGTTCGTGACATTTTGAAGACCTCCTGGACCCGAACCACGGCACGCGTCATGATCGATGAAGTGTAACTCCTACCGTAGCACGGCACAGCTAAGCTAAGCTAAGCTAAGCTAAGCTAAGCTAAGGTGTGGTGTGGCGGTGGTGGCGGTGTTCATGTCACCTTCGGCGTGGCCTTAGCCTTGCGGTAGGGCAAAATGCCGCGGTATATAACGCCGAAGTGGGCGAGCCGAAGCACGGAAACCCAGCCCATCATGAAGAAGAGATCGAGCCATTGATTCACCGAAGAGGTCTGTCCGAATAAGCCTGTCCATTAGAAAAAGAGGAAGCGGGCGGGGGGGGGGGGGAATGGGAAATGCACAACGACAGCCGCTTGTTGTGTTAGACCCAGTGCGCATCCCCTCTGGGAGGCGGCGCGCATGATAGATGGATGTACTCTCGAGATAAATAACGGGGTAGGTAGACGGACGGAGGGAATGGAGGGGGAGCAGCCGGGAAGGAGCGGGCGGAGGGGGCACCATCTAGGCTGGTATTATTCGGCGCTTCTTACGACCGGGGGCTGGCGGGGAGAAGGGGAGGGACGGAAGGGGTGGGATGACCACGCGTTTTTCGCCGATGTGATACCAACGGAAACATAATCAGGTAGCGACGAAACGCTTGAACGTGGTGCTTAAAGAGGAACCTGCATTAAGAAGGTGTTTTGCTTTCTTGGAAAACAGTGTATACATAGTGTTTTGTCATCGATCGGTGGCCTGGCGCAACTGGATGAGCCTCGCACGCGTGCATTATATATTTAGCACTCGCAAGCGCCCCTGGAAGGCGTTTTCTCGCTTTGCTTTCACACCGCAGCTTCGCCCACCATGACGTGGAATGAAGACGTACCGTACGCAAAGTATGTACTGTACCATTTTATGTGACACGCTTTCGCCGGGATGGCGCGACCAAACCACCAGCACCGCGGAATGTGATTGCTCGTTCTTACTATATAGGTGTACGTTCGGAGGAACATGACATTTCGAAGGGCGACACACGCAACGGCTTGCTTACTCTGCAGAATTTCGTCGCCGGTAACATTGCCGTAGGAAGTGCTGTACGTCTGCCCGTGGAAGATGCTGTACAGGTAGCCTTCGAACGCGTAACTGTGGAGGGCGGTCGTAAGGCGTCAGGTGTCAGGCATCAGTCCAATCGGCGCGCGTTGTGGATGGAGTTTCGACAAAGGCCCCCGTTCGAGTGGGCGCTGCTGGCGCTGCTATTGCGAACATGTATGGTATGGTATGGTACGGTGTAGTACGGTGACTGGCGCGTTCCGAACTGAAGTACAACAAAAATATATCGTTTGTCCTTTTCTAGTGCTACACACGGCTACAAACAAATGGCGGTGCCTCCTCTAGCGCGTGCCAGAAGTAGTAGTGTTCGCAGCTGAACCTCCCGGTTGAAAAACCAACGCTACGAAAGCAAACAGAAAAAAAAACTGGTACGTACGCAAGGCGCGTGCGTGCCTTGAAAAAAACAAACAAACGGTAGACTGGAAAAATCCTCCCCCCCCCCCCCCAAGACCTCCGGCAGCGTCCAGCCTTTTACTTAGGCCTTGCGTGATGTACGAGGCACTGGTGGCTTTACCTTGTGGGGATGATGTACGGGATCCATTCAACAGGCCACGCCATGTCGTCCGGCTGGTCAGCGTGAAAAAAAACAAAAAGGGCCGAAGGTAGAGTGCCGACGAAAGCAAGAGCAATCAACCCGGGTCAGAGGTGCGTTTGTTGTGGTTACCGGCGGTTATCGACAAACGTATGCCATGGGACGCTGGGGAAAGAGCTGGGAGTGAAAAAACGAAAAGGCGTCCTCATCGTTTTCGAAAACCGAGGTCAGTCAAACCAGTATGCATGCAACTAACAAGGACGTCCTCCTATTGTTTGATTCTTGATGGCACAGAGAGAGCGAGCTGAAGCCGCTTCGACCAGGCGCGTTCTTTCCGCCATGCCAGTTCGTAGCGACAAGTGAGTATTTGAAGAAGGACGATTAGGTCACGCCTGCTGTTGCTACATACGCAAGAGTCTCATCGCGGTTGTCTGGTTCGAACGCGTCATGGGTCGCAGGAGGAATCGGTGGTACCTTTTTATCTCTGTGCCTCAGCCCGGCGTCTGCTTGTTGCGTGGCGGCACATCAGCTCGGGGGGTGATACAGCAGTCAGTGAGTGATATTCGCAGCAACCGCTGCTGTGACGGTTTGATATAAGCATAAAAAATAAAATGGCTGCGAAAGCACGGGGAAAGGAAGCACTATTATTGCGTCCGCCGTGCCGCATACGACAGCTGTACAGCGAGCGCAGCAGTGTCACTATTCGTAATGCACTCCTCCCGCGGCATGGACAGCGACACAGGGGTAATCGCATCAATGCGGTATGTTTTCGTTGGTGTTGCTGTTGGTGTTCTCATATTGCCTCAACGACAAAACATACAGCCATATACGCACAAAGACTGCAAGACAACAACACGAGCAGTGGTTCCTTCACTCTCTTGGCTAGACAATAAAAAAATAGAACCTGCGGTTTCGTATTTTTTCTGCACGTTTTATCAAGTAGACAGAGTTAAGCTACGATTACATTTCACAAGTAACGCTCTAGGACGACTTAGGCGTGCAGCGGAAAAGGCGGGGGGGGTGTACTCGATAGGCGAGATGTACTCGATCTCATGCATGGCCGTAGTCGTATGACCATAGTCCCTCGCACTCCTACAATGCCGGGACGGAGCATGTCGGGTTTTCCACCGACCAGGCAGACATTGCTTGCACCAAGCGCGAAGCGCCGTGAGGTGTCTGGCGAGTCGCATGAAGGGTGAGCTGCATCCTACTAAGAACCACTTTTGAGGCGGACTTGCATATGGACGACAGCTTCAATGAGTTGATTTAATTTCCGGTGTAGGCATTTCCAGAGACAGCAATGGGAGTACTATGTAACTGCCTCTTGGGTGCCTTACCTTGAACACTACGTGATACAATCATTCACAATTGTGCGAAGTAAAGGTTGTTTACCTCGCACAAGTGATCTAACTCGACAACCGGCTGTGGGCGACCTCCAAAAAAAAAGAACGGTACCCTGGTTGTCTAGCTCACGTAGTGAGCGGCATGTTTCACAGTGTCGTTGCCAACCGACGCCAACCCATCCTATATAAAATAGGGGGCTTTCTCTCGTTTGTTGGTCAGGAAGGAAAAGTGCGTGGTCCGCAGGTAGGAGAGTTCAACCCTTGCGAGCTGATCGAGCAAAAAATCCGCCAGCAAGCCCATCAGAGCCATCAGGGATGACGCGATGAATCTCCAAACCGTTCGCACGTCGGGTAGACCACGAGCTATGATATCTGTCTACCGTCCACGGTACACCACCTAGGCCCCAGCCGCTATGAGATGCTGTGCTGTGCAAGATGCTGTCATGGTACATACCTAACCCGGGAAACACGTCCTAGATCATGCAGGTTATACAGCTCCCACCCAGCTGACATGAGCTAGACCGTACAGATCATACAGATCATACAGATCATCTGCCCTGAAAGACGTAGGTCGTGAACTGAGGTGTGAAACCGTCACCCACCTTGATGAAAAAGCCGGTGAAAAGAAAAAGCACTCCGAGAACGACCATGCTGAAGGTGCACGCCAGCATGGCGTTCTTCAGGGTCTCCACGACCTTGGGAGGGGGGGAGGGAGGGGGGCGAATACACGCAAAGTAAGCAAAACCCCTTGACGTGCGGATAATGTAGGCTTTTTCAGTGCTTATTTTACAAGAGTAGCTGCTCTCTGCAACGAGATGTCGCGTTGATCGCCATCGAATCGACGCGGGGGTAGTATCCCTGGGCAAGAGTCTCCGGCTGATCGCAGCAGAGAGGCCTCATTAATCCCAAACGATATGCCCTGGGTACGAACCAAAGCGACTACGAAATATTACTCCGTTATCTTGAGACAATAGGCCCGTTTACTTCACGAATTCGTGTTATATCTGTCTTTGTCCAGGGTGGGCTAATGTTATGCCGACTCAAGAGTGTCAGACGCATGCGTAGCTATATACCTGGTACCTGGTAGATAGGAAACTGTATTCGTTCTGGGTTCGTGTCATACGTGTCGCGACGCTTCTGACGGGGCTGTAAGGATGGCGGGAATAGGGAGGGGCTCAAATCTGTCTCGATTTCCCCCATCTGTTCACTGCTCTGCTTGTCCCTGAGCCGCCCTGGCGGTAAGAGAGCCCAGAAAAAAACGAACCAGGAAGGAGTGTGTAACTACCCAGCGCCGCCACCCCTGTGTCTCATACAGAGCGGATACGTATACATGTATATATATCAAAACCATGATTCAATATGTTGCGTCGACGTCACCAACTAAAGCAACAACGGCAGTAGGGCCTAGATAATTAAACATCAGTAGCTTCGAACCGATGCGCGGAGAAAGCGCGGGAGCTATATACGCTATTTTCCAAGCGAACGCTCTCTAAGAGAACAGCAAACGTGCTTCCTGCTTGTCGGGCTTCCCATGCAGAGTCGTGTGCGCTACCTGCACACGTGCAGCAGCGTCTCCTTGCCATCCAACGTATCATGTATTACTAGATAAACAACTGCTCGAGAGGGCGAGCTGGCATCACGGCTGCTTTCGTTGGCACGACGTATATGTACTATTACCGCTATGCCCCGGGGGTCACCCACCATGAGCATGATCGCCTCCATCATGAAGAGAAGGGACGCCGAGAGAATGACGGCGTACGCGAACGCGCCGAAGCTGTCGTTGAATCCGACCTTCCTCCGGTCCGAAGAAAAATCCAAAAAAAATGCGCGCCCGGTCCCCCAATCCCCACCGAACCCCCCCCCCAAAAAAAAGGAAAAAAAAAAAGAAGAAGGCACAAAACGAAAGAAAGGTGTGATTTAACGGGTTAGTGTCGCGTCGCGTCATGTAAAGAGAGAGGGCCGTGCGAAAAAAACGACAAGCCGCGCGAAAACACTGCGCTCATCAATCGTGGCTGAACGATTGGGGATTCGTGTGCTTGCTACGGCGGTGGCCGGGGAGGGGGGGTGTACTCGATAGGAGAGATGTACTCGATCTCATTCATGGCCGTAGCCGTATGACCGAAGACCCTCGCGGTGGTAGGGGGGTTAGGAACCTACTGTGTAATTATTTCTGACGTTCCTCTTTTCTCACTCGAGGAGTCTCTCCTCTACACCTCGCCCACAAACTGATGCACAGAGACCATAAGGTAAAACGTGCGTTAGAGATACACTGCTGACTGTCAGCCCAGCGGTCCCGGTGTATCCCTGACAAAAATCACAATACAGGGTCCACCGGCTGTCAATCCTGTTGAGACTGCAGTGTCCTTTGGGGGACAAAACAACGTAGAATTTGACTGGTTCGTTCCCACAACGGGACTACCGTCCTAACAGTGCGAACAGGGTTAACCCGGGACCTCGGATCGACTCCGGGGTTGCAATCCCTCCCCGGTCGGCACTACCCCGGACGGGAGGGATTACGGCGCTTCTTCTTTCTCTGGAAGTGTGTCCCGTGACTTTCAGGTGTGTGCTTCCGTAATTTCCATGACCCCTCCGGGAAAAAAGTCAAGAAGGACGTCGGGGAGATTTTGAACTCGGGATTGTACATTTATTGGAGATACGCCCTTACACCACTGAGGTGACAGTCAGCTATTTTAATAGGGTGCATCTCTAATGAAGTGCAGTAGCCCGACCAATAAATCCCAAAGCCTACGCAGATATCTAATACCAAGAATAATATCGGGAAAGATTCATGGTATACCTGGCATATTCCACCGATGCTGCCTGCTACTCTGAACCGAAATATAGGACCCTCTTGACATTCATATTATTGAGCAAACGAGGCGTTCTACGACAGAGGTTCGCCTTAATTTTCCTGAGGCTCCTATGTTCGCCCCAAGATATACCGCGGAATTCAACGGGGACTGATGCAACTCGCATCTCGTACGCGTACGTACGTACGTACGTACGTACGTACGCATTATCCCCAAAAATGTGGAGCACAAGTTACATACTCATTCTTCAACTGCCGCCCGGCAAGGACGCCGTGGTGGTGGATCAGAAAGTTTTTTCCTAAAAATAATCGCGATACCTCTATCGTAGAGCGCCCCAAAGGTTCCTTGTATTCTGGGTCAGAGTGGTAGGTTATGGAGCCCGGTCAGTCAGTTTCTTTTTGGTCCAAAAAAGGGCTATATACCCCTCACGTAGCACGCCTCTTAAAAAAACGAAAAAAAAAAAACAGAGCGGGGACGGGTAGAGGCGGAATAGCGCCAAAAAAGCTCGCGAAGAGAAGGACGCAAAGTAGAGAAAGGCCGAAGTGCATGCAAAACCGAGACGCCTCTGCGCTGTCTGTTCTCAATATTCTCCGCGCGTGCGAAATCAACCACGTCCAAGCAGCCGCCGTGATAGTGGTGGATCGATGCTTGATGCCCAAATCCACATAAAAACTCGGCCATGCGTAAATGGTCGGTCCTACGAGTACACTCATTTTTTTTTCGCACAAAGCTCACCCTGAACCTAGACTAAGGGAGTGGTAAGCTAAAGAGCACCCCCCCACCCCAGCCTCCCTCCCCCCCGCCTATCCGTCTGTCCGACCGTCCGTCCGTCCATTGAACGAAATATGGGGTGTTAAAGCCCCGAAAGTCGATCTCTGCTACTCTACCAAAACCTCGGTTTTATCTGTTGCCGGTGGTTGGGTGGGTGGGTGGGTGTTTGTAGGAATGGTCAACAATCTCCCAGCTCGCTTTCCTCGACACCGATCCCGCAAAGCCCCCTTTGCTTTTGCGCGGCCCCCCATTTCCCCACGCGTTGCGTTTCTTGACCTACCCGATGGTAACCCAGTCCTGATAAACACCGTGTAACTATCCAGATGGTATACCATATGACGCACCAGCCAATGGAAGATGGTCTGGTAGATCAAGGCGGACCCGAAGATGAACGGCACGGACGCCACGAACT
The DNA here is from genome assembly GCA_031213475.1 of Nereocystis luetkeana. NCBI lineage: Eukaryota > Phaeophyceae > Laminariales > Laminariaceae > Nereocystis > Nereocystis luetkeana. The sequence continues at coordinate 7,057,375 of JARUPZ010000002.1, read as the reverse complement.
GCGTCAAGCAGTACATCTCCGGCGAGTACACCCCGTTGAGCATTTCCTGGAGGGTGATCCTGCGGTCTCGAGCGAAGGCCGGGACCGAGGCCACCACCACGAACAGCACACACCTTCGGAGGGGGAGGAAATCAGGCAGGTATCGATTGCGTTCAACAGCATGCTGACGTGCAGACGCACTCGTTCAGTCCGAAGCAACGTGCTCTGATGGAAACACGCCCCCTCGTGGGGCGGGTAAACTGCCTGTATTAACGGTGAAACCCCGACATGCTCCGTCCCGGCATTGTAGAGATGCGAGGGTCTATGGTCATATGACTTACGGTCATGCATGAGATCGAGTACATCTCTCCTATCGAGTACACCCCCCCCACCCCCCCCCCCGCCCCCCCCTCCTTATAAAAGGAAACAACGCAATGAGCGCCCAACGCTGTTGGAGGTGTCTCGATTAGGAACAGGAACGGTACCCCGTCTCGAAAGGGATGCGCGGTCAATGATCAACTTACTGCAGTAAGGCAAGCAACAAACGAGCACCCCCTCCCTTGTTCTCGAAAGGAATGGGTGGTCAATGGTGGACACATGACTAAGGCAAGCAACAAATTAGTACCCCCCCCCCCCCTTGTGCCTTGTGGATACACCTGTCGGTGGCGCGACCCATATAGCCAGATGGATACGCAGGTGTCCGCAAGCGAGCACGTAGTTATGCTCTGTTCGGAAAAAGAGGTTCTTCCTCTCTCGCCAAAAAAGGTGGGTGCGTGCTGTTCGTTTCTTCTCGGTGACGAACATCCCTTCCTTTCCTCCGAAACTCACCGCCGCCTCTCGCCCATCCCGATAGAAAAACATGGTACGCGATACTTGCGCCCCTACTGCTGTACTGATAGGAAATCGGCGTTGTTTCGGCAGGCAGGAAGGGGGCGTGCTGCGATAGGGGTCGACCTCGGGGCCAAAGCAAAACCTGACTGAGCGGGTTCCTTTGCCCAACACCGTTAGAGTACCTTGTGTACACAGCAGTACCTACGTAGTGTTTTGCTATACCATTCGTGACATAATACGTACAAATATGTACTTATCGTATTACGGGGGTGCCATATTGAATAGGACCTACGGTACATACAAAAACCTATGTATTTCGCTATTTTTACAAACAATATTTGGATCTATTTTTACTATGGTCCCCCGTAGTATTAATAGTAGGTTATGGGGTTGTTCATCGGGTTGTACTTTCAGCTTTTCTCAAAATCAGTTTTCGGGTGACATACTACTGGCTTGCTATTAGTTCGGAGCTTCTCCAGCAATAAAAGCCTCAGAAGGCAAAAAACAGTAGGTGCTACATACTCGTAACCCCACCGTAGCATGCGTCGGCGGCATCTGACGCGGATTACGGTACTACAATCGCGTCTGCGCGGCGGTCGCGGTGACCTGTCATCTTTTTTTTCGCCCCCCCCCCCCCCCCCCGCCCCTCCGCCCCGGCATTGTAGGGATGCGAGGGTCTTTGGTCATACGACTACAGTATGATATCGAGCACCCCTCCCCCGCCCGCCCCCGGTGTGTGTGCACGCCTGGCGCCTTTCGAGCAACGCCGTCTGTGTGCGACGTTGGCTCGGCGACGTCGCGGTTCTCTCACCATATGTTGAAAAACGAAGCGCCTGCCGTCTCGCCGATCTTGGTGTTGTCCAGCCGGAAGAACCTGCTCGCGTTCAGTTCGATCCGGTCAACAACGCGTAGGCTTCGTGCTTACAGTAACAACGTTGCGAAAAAAGGCCCCTCCAAGGCAAAACTCGCGAGCTGTGGCGCTTTTAGTTTCAACAAAATATGGCGATTTTTCTGTCTGTTGATGCATTTTGAACCATCAAGGTCCCCTTATACTGTATTGTACTGTTTTTAGTGTGGGGAGTTCCGCTTCAGACGCGTGCGAAGGTGGTACATACGTGGGTAGGAGCATTAGCACGCCTGATTCTCCCGAGGTTCCTCACGTTTTGAGAAGCCCACCAAGCCTACTTACTTCGTACGACGAAAAAAAGAAGTTGAAACGCCTAAACCCGATACACAATAAACCACACTGCCAGTTACCTTTGAAAATAAAGATCTACGGGTATATCGAATAAACCTTGAAAATTACAACATCGGGTGCAAAGGATATCGGTTAGTATTAATAGTATTATAATAGTAGTTATCCTCTCTGAGAAACGCTCGCGCGGGAGAAAAGAAAAAAGTGAAACCCCTCCGATAGCACGGCAAGAAGACCCGGAGACCATCGTAACATCGGCGGCGTTTTTATTTAAGGGGTTGCAACCCTTTGGCAACGTTTGTCTGAGGTCTGCCGCGCTCAACAGCTGTTCGACCCCGGATTGTGTTTTTTTCGGGATGTGCACCACTTCTTGCATCCCTTCTCCATAAGTCAGCGCTGGCTGACTTTAGGAGGCGTGATTATTGGTTCATATCCAACACATGAGTGCCGGAAAAAACGACACCAGGTAGTATATAGTTTGCCTCACGCACGCTATCTACGCACAGCGTACACTACGCTGTGCTGGCCTCATCACCTCCGTTATTTACCCGTTTGCAGGTAAGGCAGACAAGATTAATGCGCATGTACGAGACTTCGAGCACGATACGCGCCCGTACACCGCGCTTGTTTTCGAGCGAACTGCGTACAGATACGGAGGGGCTCCGCGAGCGTCATTTTTACCCCACGTTTCTTTTCCCCCTGCTTCACTGCGAACACATTAAATGCGCACAATTCTTCGAGCCACACGACTGCATATATATGCCTTGTTTTCAAGACCCAACAATGTGAAGTACACATAAATAGATCCGATCATTCTTTGTCGCCCGGTATTTGCGTCCGTTTCGGAGCAGGGGGGCGTTCGAATCCAACCGTGAACTCACATGGTGCCAACGAAGACGGCAAGCACAGTCAGCTCCAGCAGCCTGAACCAGTGAACCTCAGTGGCTCTCCAGTCTGGGCATTGTTACGGAGAGGAATCCGGAGAAAGGTACGTACACAGCAGACGTTGTTTGTACCGCGCACACAAGATGACTCTGCTTAGGCCAAACCTCCCCGGGACGAGAGCACGCACGCTCCTAAAGCCCAATCATGCCGGACAAGTTCGATGGGGAATGGAATGGAGCTTGGGCGGGGGGATAGAGCACTGAATCACGACTACATACGAGTGAAAAGAACCCCGGAGGAGGCGTGTTTCGTTGTTGATGCGAATGTTGCTTTCCGATCTCTATCGTACCTACAATCGGCAAATCAAACAGAGCATGAATGAGCGGAAATGATGAGTGAGTATGGGAGTCGAAACACTAACTTTTGACTGAAACCACCGATCCGCTCACACTGTCGTGTGCCGCGAACGCGGAGATACAATACCGAAAAAAACAAAACATGGAGGAAGAAAGACCGCTCTCGGCAAATCACGGAATCGTCGTTCGATGTTCACCCCCCCTCACAGTAATCCAGTCGAGTTTTGCCGAGGGTGTGCGAACCACACCATACCGTCCGGGTCCAAAAAAGAAGAGAAAAAGAAGAGGACGCAAGCCAGCTCGGTAAAAAAATAGACGGAATCGTGGTTGGTCGATCCTTTCCTTCCCCCACAAGTGTTGGGTGAGAGGGTGAGCGCCACGCCACGCTATGCCGATCCGGGGTCCAAAGTGAAAAAAATCACAAAAATTGGAATGGTTGGAATGGACGGCCAAAGCCCAGCTCGAACAAGACTAAACGATACTTTCGCCGATCGGTCTTCTTCTCTCCTCTCCCTCTCCTCTCCTCTCCTCTTCCCCTCTCATTTACAGTAATCCAGCTAGTTTAGGTGTTTTGATGAGGGTTACACTCACAGTAAACCAGTTGGGTCTTGATGAGAGTGCGCGCGATGCCGTTCTGGTCGGGTCCTTCCAACGCGGGAGGCGTGGACACCTCTGTCGGAGACTCGCTCGACGCCTCGACGGCCACGTTGAACCGGCTCTTGCTGTAAAGCTCCTACGGGGGGTACGCCGGTGCCAGCCAAGCGTCGAGAGGGGGGGGGGGGGAGGTTCGTTCCGGAGGTTCGTTCCGCGGGCTAGTTCTGCTGTTGCCGTACACCTTTGTGTCCTGTATAGTTGTGGTGGAGTTCGTACAGGAGTTTTCTCGTTGAGGGGGGCGGGGGGGGAGGCTGGGGGCCTGTCTTGGTGGGGGACACACGCCGAGTAAAACACTGCTGCAGCATTATTATCCTTGTTCTCCCCATGTACACAAGCTGATTTTGCTCGGGGTGCTTCAAGATCGGGGACCATTCGCGCACACAATCTTATTTGGTTACCTTCCAAGTTACGCCTTCGCCTGCTGAAGTCACAGGTGGCTTGGAGATGAGGTCGAGGTAGTAATCTGAGCGAGTCTCCGACGCCAAGGTACACGTGTTCGGGGGTTTAGGAAAGCAGGGGGGAATTAGTCGCGAAAGGTGATTGCCGGGGGTTGTGTGACAACATACCGCGAGGAGAACAACTGTTAAAAACAGATGTGAAACATCCCTTTAGAACCGCAGTCCCGTTTGGGGACAAAACTACTTGAAATTTGAGTGGTTTGTCCCCAGAACGGGACTGCGGTTCTAAAAGGGATAACATGTTGTCATGCCTAGTAGAGTCACCTAGCCTCCCCTCGACTCCGCCCCCCCCCTCCCACCATCCCTGTCGTGTTCTTGTATCGAAGCAATCGGGTGCAAGATGATCAGCAAACTTCTACAGCAAACCCTTCAACATTATTTAGCAACGCGACCTTACATCATAGCTGCATTCCCGAGCCCGCCGCTGGTTCCCACGAACACACAAACACCACACAAGTGGGCCCCTCTGTGGCTGACTGGCTCACCGCCTGACTGACTGACTGACACCACAGTCCCTACAATGCCGTGTTCGACAGCGTAAGCCCTCATCGCACCGAACCGCACCGCACCGCACCCACCTGCTGGGTTGGCCGTCAGGGGGCACGGCTCTGCCACAGAGTCGAAAAAGGTCCTTGCGCACTCGGTCGTTCCGAAGTACGCCAGCCTGCCCCCTTCCAGCAGCATGAGGTCTTCGAGCATGTCGAACGTTTCTCCGGCAGGCTGTCACGGGCACGACGGGATAGGGCGAGGAGGAGGAGGACGAGGAGGAGGACGAGGAGGAGGAGGAGGAGGAGGACGAGGAGGAGGAGGAGGAGGAGGAGGAGAAAAAAGAGGAGGAGAGTGGAGGCAGGTACAGAGAGCGATTCCATTATTTCACGATGACGCCGCCCGCACGCTGAAATGAATCTCACCTGTAGGGCACTGTCTGTCTCGGACTACGGTAGACAAATCAGTGTTTGGATTAAGGCCGACGCCGTAGCATGCGTCTTTTTTTCTTCCAAATGATATGTACCTGGTATGCGTGGGAGAAAAGAGGAGTTCGATCGTGCCCACCCACCCACCTCACCCACCCCAAGCAAAAGGTAATAGATTAGTCGTTGCTTTATTGCAGGCGAAGCTTTGAGGTACTGCGTGTCGACTGGGGCTCCACAAAGCGTTCTCAAGGCTCTCAAGGATCAAATTGGACGTGTCATAGAAAATCCACATCGTGCCAAAGAAAGAGAGCTTGGTACATGTACAGTAGGCAAACGGAAGGTTAAAGGCTCAGTTTTCGCTCCCCTATCTCCTACGAACTGCTCATATTACAAGAGAAAGAAAACGTTGTCAGACCTTTGTGCGCCCTCTGGGGCTGTTTCGTTCGTCTGTTTATTTGTTTGTTCGTTTGTTTGCTTGTTTGCTTGTTTCATTATTTAGTTGCTGCCGCAGCATCAGCAGCGCGGCAGACCCTTTATGCTCGCCTGGTGGATCGTCATGATGCAAACCACTTTCGTCTGCGCCACCAGCTTGGAGATGTACCCCACGACGGAGTAGGCCGCGGCGCTGGCCAAGCCGGTCGTCGGCTCGTCGAGAAAAAGCACCTCCGGCTCTGCTCCGTGAGTGAGGTAACGAAAGTACAACCCAAGGGTACAGGGAGATGTAGGATGGCAATCAAAAGCGGGGGGGAGCGGGGGAGAGAGGGGGGGGCAGAAGAGCGAGGGGGGGGGGGGAGGACAGGGCCGGGAGGAAGGAGAAGTGAAGGGAAGAGCGGGAGCGGAAGACGCATGTCAGCCTCGTTGACCCAATAATTTCCGCGCGCTTCCGAAACGGGCAGTATCGTGCCACGGCTTCTCATGGTTACGGAGTTGAGTGGGTGTGCTCGTTTTCAAAAGTGCCAGGTGCCTGTGCCTGTTTCCGCTTGGCCGTTTATCTCGCGACTAGCCCCCCCCTCAACGAGTATACCCTCCCGATGTCTGCCTGGTCGATGAAAACCCGACGTGGTCCGTCTCGGCATTGCTTGTAGGAATGCGAGGGTCTACGGTCACACTATTAATACGATGGCCATGGATGATATCGGGTACACTCCCTGGCCCCTTCCCTGCTTCACTACGGAATAGAGTGCCCGCTTCGCGCGGTGGTTGTGCCCGCTCGTTGCTTCGGATGCGGCGTGCACGCCCGTGTGAACTGCTCGGAAGCACAGCAGTACCACCCAAGCGTTGTGATGCTAAGAACAGCTTCAGCTGAAAAACTCCTAGAGTTTTTACATCAGAAGACTTCACCTCGACAAAGCTTTAAACCTATACCACAGGGAGAACGACAGCCTCGGACACGTTTCTGAAGCCATCGCAGCTGAAACGATAACCTCTCCGGTTGGAGTGTGTCGAAGGAAAGGGTCGCTGAAGCCCCCTCCCACCCCCCACCCCCCCCCCCAGCGCGACGAAAACCTCCACTCGGCGCTTCGATCTTGAGTCGAGCTGACAGGGTGGGCGTGATAACGAGAACATCTACAGTCGAAATGTGGTGTCCAGCTCGACAGCCTTAAGACCGCGTCCCCTCCAATGCTCCAACTCGTTTGTCCCCCACCATGTGCCGTATAATACCACCCGGGACAACTGAAGAAGAACCCAGCCGCACGTCTAGGAGCTATATATCGCATCGGGCTAGCCGCGCTGAAAAAACAACGATAGCAACAACGACAACGACAGCAGCAACGAGAACAACAACACGCAACACCGACGGTAAGAACGACAATAACAGCAGCGAAAACAAGAACTTGCCTGTGACCATGCCCATCCCGATACTGAGGCGTTTTTTCTCGCCTCCGGACAGGGTCGACACTCTCACGTCCGCCTTGTGCCCCAGCCCCAGGATGTGCAGGAGCTCGTTGATGTTCTTCCTGCCTTCCTTGTGGTCCGAATGCCCCTGCGAGCACACAGGGGAATGACAGCAGGTCAATCGTTTTAGCATGTATGTGTGTGGTGGGATCGGCCTAGGGCGTTCGTTTTTTTCATGTATGTATGTGCTGGGATTGGCGCACGTTCGTCCTTTCGTTTTTGTGTGCGTGCTGGGGACTGGAGCAAGTCATCCGTTTCAGTCGCAGGCGTGTTGGCTGGGAGTGGCAAGGGCTGGCGTTGATGTTGGTCTTGGTTTTAGTGTGGCTGGCGTTGATGTTGGTGTTGGTTTCGGTGTAGGTGCTATTGCTGTTGTTGGAGGTTGCGCTGGTGTTGGTGTTGTTGATGTTGTTGTAGCTGTTGGTGTTGATGTTGGTGTTGGTGTTGGTGTTGATGTTGGTGTTGGCGATGTCGGCACAGGAGCGAGATGCAGAGGCACGTACATTTCCCTCGGTTCCGCATCAAGTTAGAGACGACGAAACATGACAGCACGAAACAAACTCTGGGATCGGCACCCTTCACTGCCCCGTCCCTCCCCCCCCTTTCCTTTTGTGTCTAACGTTGGAGGCGAGGGGCGCGCACCGGCAGGTCAGTGAGCATCGACGCGCAATACCCACCATATTTTAGTTTTTTTTTCATACCTCAGACAGGCCATGATCGAATTAGCAGATTACATAGTTCCTCGCCCGTCATTATCGGCGGTTGTGCAGGTTCTGCATGCATACGTGGTACATACCCAACCCAGGAAACAGGTTGCTAATAGGTAGTGCAGGTTTACACGTCTCCCAGGGAGGCGTCAACGTTAAGTATATTTAAATCAAACAGACCAGGGATCTATCTTCCCTAACTTATGTAGGTCATCAAATGGGAATCGTTGATCTGTCGTATATACGAGGTGTGAAAATATATATACATATGTTATTGCTTCCGCATCGAGGGCGCATTTCTATTTTGTTTACCAGGTTAAGGAGCCTCATGTAGTCGAGGAGCTCCCTGGGGGAGAATATCTCGTTGAGGTCGTCGAACTGAGGCACGAAGTTCAGGTCGTCGTTCGAGAGCGGCCGTCCGCCCAGAGTGACGGAGCCGTAGACCTTGGCGTACGTCGCCCTCCCGCCCAGGGCGTTCAGCAGCGTCGTCTTGCCCGCGCCTGTGGGTGGTGACGTGACCGCGACCGCGACCGCGACCGCGACGATCAACGACAATCAATGAAAGTTTGCGCATGTTTGTCTAGTAAAAAAAAAACAGGTCAGATCAGGTCAGGTAAGGTCGACAGTGTTCTCTCTCTCCCTTTTGGAGAAGGGTCAGGTCGGATCGATCGACAACGTGCTTTTTATGTTTCTTTCGTTTCCCTCGTCCGACAGGTCTTTCGCCGTCTAAGGCATTATATAAACATATATACTTACTGGTATACCTAAAAGCCCTGCGGCGGTGCAGCAGTGGAGTTTTTTTTCCTCGCCGTATTCCAGGCTGGTGACCACGCTCCAACATGTTTCGTTTCAGCATCGGCCAGTGAAAAAATGAATACCTCCTCGCCCCCTTCCCGTGCGATGAAGCCATACACATGTATACTCTGTGTCTAGCAAGCCTAGCTTTTCCCCACCACAATCGCGCCCTGCTTTACGCCTACGGGTTAGCTTGCGTCGTGTCAAACACACGCACACGCACACACCCGAGGGTCCCATGAGGGCCAAGACGCGACCGGCCTTGGCGGTGCCGGTGACTTTGTCGATCAGCACCTTCCCCGTGCCGGGAAGCGTCAGCTCGATGTCTCGGAACACGAACGCTTTCTGTGCGCGCAAGCAACACAGCAAGCAGGAGAGCAGAACAGAGCAGACCACGCGCGTACGTGCGTTTCACGCGGTGGGGAGTCCAAAATGCATGCGTCATGTTCACGCTGCTCGTGGAAGCGCTCCATTTTTTACTTCCGCGTTGCTTCTCGCTATTCATAGTTGGCACATATCTATGTATATCTGTACGCGTTATTGTTTTTCTTCCTCTCGGGGCTCAGGTTTATGAATTCACGACCCATACACACACCGCGTGTTTTGGCGGAGGGTGTTAATAGAGACACGACAAAAACGACGATGGCCTTTCTCTTTTCCCGAGACCGACGCATCCCTTGATAAAATACCACCACGTTCGAAATATAAGGACCGGTCCGATAAAACATCAATATGAAAAAACGATGGTCACACATTTGAGGGCAAAGTGGTAGCCAACAGCGGCAGAAGCAGCAGCAGCATCAGCAGCAGCACGCCGCCCCACAAAAATTTGTACTATTTCAGTTCACGCGGGCCTATTACCAGGAAACACTGTTTAATACGAGAATCACTCGGCGGTCCTCGGCTGCCCACGTCACCACACTCACAGGAAGAACGTTTGCGCTCTTTGCTGCTGCAGGAACTGATAAGCCTCCGTCCTCGGCAGGCGACATAGCTGAAAGCGTTCACGGCGGCGACGGGGGGGCGGAGGACGCAAGTGGAGCATGCGGGCGGAGGGAGTGCTTGGGTTTGCGGCATTTTCGAGAATGGAGCGTATTGCAACAGGGAGGTAGGAAAGCTTTTTTTGCACTCGATGCCCCCAGACGTCCAGGGAGGGAAGGGCGTGCTCGATATCACGCATGGCCGTAGTCGTACGCCCATAGACCCACACATATCCTTACAACCCGGGACGGAGCATGTCGTGTTTTCACCCCGGCCATGCAGATATTGCTTGCACCAAGCGCGAAGCGCCGTGACGCATTCGGCGAGTCGCATGGAGGGTGGGCTGTTGCACCCCACCCCACTCAGAACCGCTTTTGAGGCGGATATTTCTTGCATACGGATGAAAGCGTCGAATTAGTTGTTGTGCTTTCTGATGTGGCAGGTTGGAGGGGGGGGGGATGGGGGACTCGATAGGAGGGAAGTACTCGATCTCATGCATGGCCGTAGTCATATTGGCCATAGACCCTCGCATCCGGGGGGGGGGTAGGCGAGGAAGAGATGGATATGTTGAAGGTTAATAGCATCATTATCTGTACGTAGATTTTGAGCAAAAAAAACGGCGAATGGAGACCCAGGCGGCGTCGTTCGAGTTAGAAAACATGAAACAGGAAAATGCGCGTGGGGCATTTGACATTTGTTCTGCTTTCAAGGTTCCATTCAACCCCTAGCTTGGCTTGTCGGCCGTCGTTTCGAAGACAAAAATGGAGAAGCCAGCGCCTCCTGCCAATGTCAATCGGGGCCGCAACACCCTTCTCGGCAAAACCAAGAAGTGCCGCCTTAGTGGTACGAGAGGGGAATTGAGCCGTGCTGTGGTATAGGGGTCGCGCTTGTGAGCTCGAAAAACAGTTACACGCGTCGGATGGATCGTGATCTATCTGATCTGTCTACAGCAGATCATCAGATCATCTACAGATCATCTAGATCCTAGCCTTCCGTTATAAGATGCTGTGCAGGATCTCTGTCCTTAAACCACACAGGTTGTAGCGGCTCCGATCAGGCAACACGATGACGAGAGCTACAGCAGATCATGCTGTAGGTATGTACGGATCAGGAAAGAGTCTGCCTCTGAAATATGTAGATAATGAAACTATGAAATCGATGATCCGTTCGATGATCTGCGGCGCGTTTCTTTTTCTCTTTTTTCTTTTTCTTTCATCCTCCGGCGGCTTGATAAAAATAAACCCTCGGGGCTCACCACTCTGCGAAACGTTTCTCACTGGCGAGGAATCCTCAACCGTCGCAACCGTTGCAACCGAGGATCTACGTACGTATATACCCAATATTTTTGTTATTTCGGTTCGTATTCCACAATGATGTTCGAAAACCGCAACGATAGTTGTACATCCTCTACAGATCTATCCACATCAACAGCAGGCAGCGTCGCGCCGGCAGTCTGCTCGTGTGCAACCTATCTGCTACACTCGCGCAGCTTAGGCGCGTCGTGACACGGACGACGGCAGAAGAGTAAACACTACCGCTGTGCGCTTGCTTCTGTTGCTGTGCGCCCCCATCCGTTCCATCCAGGCATCAACTCTTCCGTCGGAATGGCATGCATGGAGGCCGATCAACCAGGGATATTCATTCCGAGTACACAAAATATAACTGCTGTCATCGTCGATCGGGCTTCGCGTTGATTGTGTTATACGCGTACGCTTCGATGTCTTAGCCGATGTGAGTGTCGGATAGTACTTTTAGCTCCTCAAAAAGTCGGCCGTTGGGTGAGACTTTGACCCCCCTGAAGCGAGAGGAACCCCGGAAAAATTAGGCGCTCACACCCCAAAACCGTAGAGTACATACGTAGCACGCATCAAATATGATACCGCCCCAAATGAACGCACCGTCGACTTGACCCAAAGCACCGGGACCAGCACCAGCAGTACCGTTGCCAACAGACGCAGAGGTGTATTTGTCGGCGATGTCGATGGGAGTTGTCCTTGTTAGATGGTTCGCGATCCTCTTCAGTTTCACAACCTGCAGCCAAATACAAAAGCGAGGCGGGCCATTCGATTCTCGTCAGCTACTGCTGCTGCTGCTGCTGCACTTCAATGCGACCATGGCGCCAGAGCTAGAGCTAGAGCTCAGGGTTGTCGATTTGTATCCCCCCTCCAATGCGGTGCCCGACATTGTTTTGAATCACGTTTTTCGCTGGACGTCGTATTACCGGTGTATAAAAAACAAACAACAGCAACAACCAAATGTGGGTGGAATGTTCAAACTGGCCAGGAGTTCATTCTGGACGAGTCTTTCGACAACTTCGCTGCGCCGAAACATCTGCGTATACACCGTGAGAAAAAACAAAACAAAAAAACACTAAGCTTCCTGTACGAACGGAAACCTTACAAATAATATGGTTTGACCAAGTTTTACGTTTGGCTGTCCGACAATGTGCTGCATGAGCTTCAGCGTCGGTGTCGACCCCTCCCGAGAATATCGTAAGGATTGCCGTCCTTTGGGTGTGTATCCAACCCTTGGAAAGATCAGCCGAGTCACCCGCTCTCTTCTCGTCGCTCTCACCTCGCCCCACAGTATCTGGATCTCGGTCTGGTGCCTCAGGGAGGTGTGGACCAGGGGAGAAGCCAGCGTCGACTTTATCTTGTGCATGATCGACGCCTTGGGCCACCTTTTATCACACGCAGCCAACGGGTTGAAACAAAAACATGCCCACGATGATGGCGGTGCATTAATTAACTTGCGCACCAGTGTGATTAATTTCGGGGAATCAAACCCCCAGCATGCGTGACCCATCCACCCACCCACCCACCCACCCATCGACCCCACTCAGTCAGTCAGCCACTCACGTCACCCACTCAATTTTTGCTGAATAATTTCGTGCGCACGTGAGTTGCAAAGGATGCACGACCAATCCTTATGAGTTTTTCTGGCGATCGTCCAAAGCCAACCCAAGCCCCGACGACGATCATTGTCCATCGATCAGAACGAACGTGACGGGCGCCCGATATCGTTATTTTCTTCCTCTCTTCTTATTCGTTTTCGACAAGGCTGCTCACGGGTCGGGTCAAACCTCACGGATCAGGTCGGGTCGGGTCGGGGCGGGTGGGGTAAGTGTGACCCGACCCAACCCGTGAGAGTTGAAAAAAATCTTGACCCGACCCAACACGACCCGACTCGACTCGACCCGACCCGACCCGACCCGACCCGACCCGACCCGACCCGACCCGACCCGACCCGACCCGACCCGACCCGACCCGACCCGACCCGACCCGACCCGACCCGACCCGACCCGACCCGACCCGACCCGACCCGACCCGACCCGACCCGTGATATTTCAAAAATATCCTGACCCAACCCGCGGGTTGGGTCATAACCCATAAAAAAGCCCTGGCTTTCGACGCAATCCAAGGTATGGTACGGGGATTGTTGACCTACAGTAACTTCTCTGAGGGCCCTTCCTCACTCGAGAAGTTCTGTGCTATTAACTGTTATTAGTGTTATTACTGTAGTACTATTACAGTGTTAATACCATTACGGGAGACCATAGTTAATAGGACCTACGGTACACATGAAAAGCCATATATTTGCCTATTTTTACTAAGGATATTTGGTTCTACTTACTCTGGTCCCCCGTAATGCTGAGAACCTGCACCCAAAAAACAAGGTTGAGATAGAAAAAGCAAAGTGTGACTCGAAAAACAATCCTAGTTATTGTATGACCTACAAAGGTGTCATCAAACGAATACTACTTGTAAAAATACAGAATGGTGTTCGATACGTACAGCAGTAGATCCCTTCTCATTGGCCGAGGAGTCCCGTCTTTTGGGCCAATAGGTGCTCGTACCAGGTATTAACCCTTTTAGAACTGGAGTCCCGTTTTGTGGGCAAACTACTTCGAATTTGAGTGGTTTGTCCCCAAAACGGGACTGCAGCAGTAAAAGGGTTAAATCGAGTACCTACCCCTATCTATCTATCTATCTATCTATCTATCTATCTATCGTAGTATATGTGCAAGCCCGCGTCTTTTCTGACCTCAGAAAGAAAAACACGCCCGCACGGAACACGAGGAGAAGGATCACGTTGTGCAGGAGAAAAACCCACTTGTCCCCGGACAACCCACCCGCGTTGGTGTCTATGACGGTCGCCCCTTCGACCTGCAAGGAAAGCCAACAGTACGGGCAGCGGCAGGGGTAGGGGCGTCGTGCCTGAACAAAAACAAACGCTCTGTTGAAATCTCGCGACCAAACAAAAAAAGGACCAGCACACGGTGCAGGCAAGCAACCAGGCAGGCAGGCAGGCAGGCAGGCAGGCAGGTGGACAGGCGGCATTATCAAAGTGGGAGAGCTTAGGCATGCTTCTTGGGGTGGTCGGCAACGTCCGTGCGTGCGCAATGAGTAGGTGCTGCCACCACGCAACAAGCGTGAGGTCAGAAAACAAAAACGATTAGTTTGTACCTGGTATTATGTGAAGGGGAGCGTGAAACAAAGAAGAAGGCGATGTATGTAGCGGCAGTGTACACGTATTGCAGTATATTCATAGCACGAGACACTTGCAACCGTAGCTTGACCTCAAAAGCTCAGCCCCGCGGCTGCAAGGCTCACGTGTTGTAAGTCCCCCGCGCAAGTCGCACCCATCGTACCTGATCCGAGATAATACGACTTTGATTGAGAGTTAAACGTCCGCAACACGTTGATAGTGGTAGTAGTTGACGGGGTTTACCTTGACTACTATTAATAACAGGGTGCGGCACGATACCGATATGTGCTCAAAAAAATAAATTAACAGGTTACGTCCGACTATTAATAGTCTGTGATTTCATAGTCGAATGCATAGCTAGAAAAATAAGCATGTCACAGTCACGTGTGAAACTCCAACACGCCTTATACAATACAAAAAAACAGGTATTCTAGAATAGTCACCCCCCTTTCACTATTATTGTCGCGTGTCACACCTCCTACAGAACATTTGATATCATACCTCGCGCATGACAAAATAATGGCACTATTAATACTGCTGTGGTTCAATGCGTAGATTTCCTTTTTTGTTGTTGTTATTCAACAACTGGAGACGCAAGCGCACGCAGCATTACATGTGTTGCTGTTGGCCAACATAACTACCGGCGCCTGAGCGGGCACTTTTACGACGGCTGCCGGCAAGAACGAGAAACAACGAACAACAGCAAGCAACAAGCAAGAAACCACAACAACAACAACCATAACAACGACAAACAGCAAACATCAAACAGTAAACAGGGCAAATTTGATCACCTCGCAAGATATGGGGTTGTCGCTGAACGACGCGTCGCACGAGTACGTGTGCTGGAAAGTCACGCACCACCCCAAGTTAACGGAGTCTTCGGTGGTCACCCTCACCGTGCTGTCTGGGCACGTGAATTGCACTTGCTGAATAACGAAGGAACGAACGAACGAACGAAGGAAGGAACGAACGAACGAAGGAACGAAGGAACGAAGGAACGAACGAACGAACGAACGAACGAACGAACGAACGAACGAACGAACGAACGAACGAACGAACGAACGAACGAACGAACGAACGAACGAACGAACGAACGAACGAACGAACGAACGAACGAACGAACGAACGAACGAACGAAGGAACGAACGAACGAACGAACGAACGATGAAGTAAACAAACGAACGAACACACAAAACACACAAAGAGGGGAAGAAAGCCCGAGCACGGTAGGAAGTAATGCGTCGTTCGGAGGTGTAAGTCAACATGAGGAGGGAGGGAATGCGTGATTAGGTGGGGGTTGGTCTGGGTGAGGGTTGGGTCGGGTCGGGTCGGGTTGGGTCGGGCAAGCACCCGGTCCTCCATCGCGCAGATAGGGAACACTGTTCCGTAAGATCGGTGGACTTGTACGTAGGTTTCGTCGAGGGCGCCGCGGTAGACCGCAGAGCGCAACCAACCGCGACTCAGATAATTCGAACATAATCTTATTTCCGCTGCCTGCCGTGGCGTGGTAACATCCTCCGCTGAGGCGCGCAACCAGCAGCTGCTAGTTGAATAGCTCACCTCGAATACGGCCAACAGAAAAGCCTTGGAGCTGTGGGTGAAGAGGGACAGCGCTTGCACCCATTTCCAGTAGCTTGGGATCTGCTCCCGTTGGGGGAGAATGATAAGGAAATCGAGCCCGAGGAGTACATGACAGGGTAACGCGACGTTTTTTGTTGGGGCTGACGCTTGACAAAAACGAGCAACAAGGCATGGGAAAGACTAACTACACACCAGATGCGCGCGCGGGGGGGGGGGGGGGGGGGGGTGTACTCGATAGGAGATATGTACTCGATCTCATGCATGGCCGTAGTCGTATGACCATAGACCCTCGCATCCCTACAATGCCGGGACGGAGCATGTCGGGTTTTCACCGACCAGGCAGACATTGCTTGCACCAAGCGCGAAGCGCCGTGAGGTGTCTGGCGAGTCGCATGAAGGGTGAGCTGCATCCTACTAAGAACCGCTTGTGAGGGGACTTGCATACAGACGACAGCTTCAATGAGTTGATTTAATTTCCGGTGTAGGCATTTCCAGAGACAGCAATGGGAGTACTATGTAACTGCCTCTTGGGTGCCTTACCTTGAACACTACGTGATACGACCTTCCACTTGTGCGGAGTAAAGGTTGTTTACCTCGCACAAGTGATCTAACTCGACAACCGGCTGTGGGTGACCGCCAAAAAAAAAACAAAAAAAAACGGTACCCTGGTTGTCTAGCTCACGTACTGAGCGGCATGTTTTACAGTGTCGTTGCCAACCGACGCCAACCCAACCTATATAAAATAGGGGGGGGGGGGGGGGTACTCACCATGTTATGTGTGGACGTAGCTGTATGGCCATAGACTCTCGCATCTCTATGATGCAGGGACGGAGCACATCGGGTTTTCACCGACCAAGCAGACATTGCTCGCACCAACCGCGAAGCGCCGTGAGGTGTTGAGCGAGTAGCATGACGGGAGAGCTGTATCCTACTAAGAACCTCTTGTGAGGGGGGGGTACTCGTGCCATGCATGGCCGGGGGTTATATACGGGGAGTAGAAAAACGAACAAACACCCTCCTCGTGGTGCGTATCCAGATGCCGGAAAGGTCTCGCTCGTTCCGTTGATAGATCAGTGGGAAGATGTACGCACTGCTACTGCTTATCACTTGTCATTTTCAAACGATAGTTTTACTACTGGTGCGAAGTACCAGGTGCCAGGTACCAGTACCAACTAACTGGAGCTCAGCGCAAATTCTTCTCTCGTGTGTATACACGTGCCAGAAGTAGTCACTACTGTAGACCTGCCCAGCTCAGAAGCAATCGGGACCAAAAGGAAACGAACAACCAGGTGGTGGAGTGGATCATCATCAGTCATCATAATACTCGCCTCATCGAAGGGACGGAACAGCCCGCCTGCGAAGACCGTGAGAGTAACGAGGCACCCCTGGGAGACCACGATTGCGATGCTCGTGTCGTTCCTACCGAAGAAGCGACGCCGAAACGCAGACACAGATGATATACGGGGGGATCGAGGAACAATCCCACGAAGGCACGCGAGGATGCCCAGTGAGCGATGGGTAGGGCTGTTTGCTTGTTTTTCTTTGGATACTCGTTTAGAGCTTACAGAGTACCTGGTAGATATCTAGACTTTGACATCCCAGCTCAGACTTCAGATGCCTGCTCGTGTAGCCCTAGCAGTGCACGAGGAGAAATAACCAGGCATTTTTTTTATTGCGGACATGTGATATATGTACGCAAATAGAGTCAGGAGCGAGAGCAACACGGGTGGTGTATCGCGGGGGCGGTGTGACGTAACCTCTATAATTCAAAAAAAATTCATATCCACAAGAAAAAAAAACAACACGGGCATGCATTGAGCGTGCCATACCAAACTGGCTTTTGGTACCCACTAAGAAAAATTGCTAACGCGGACAAGCCACACCCGGGATGTACGTACGTATGCACATACATTGCACCACGCTGACAACGCTGAAACGCCTTGGATATCATCGACCGATGTCTTCATCGTTGAGACCTACGCACGCATATTTTGTGTGACTCATCCGATAAGCTGCTGCTGCTGTACACTCTTGATTATATGTAGCATGTAGCTCCGATATGGGATGGAGGAGAGTTTGGCACCCTCACACCGTCGACCCGCCAAAGGCCTGCTCGCGGTTTTCCCGAGCGACTGTCTCCGTCAGTACGTCATACAGAACAAGGAGAGAGAGAAGAACAAAGCACAGTAGTAATAGTAGTAGTAGTAGTAGTAGTAGTAGTAGTAGTAGTAGTAGTAGTAGTAGTAGTAGTAGTAGTGGTAGTAATAGTATAGTAGTAGTAGTAGTAGTTGTACCAGTAGTAATAGTAGTAGTAGTAGTAGTAGTAGTAGTAGTAGTAGTAGTAGTAGTAGTAGTAGTAGTAGTAGTAGTAATAGTAGTAGTAGTAGTAGTAGTAGTAGTAGTAGTAGTATTAATAGTAGTAGTAGTAGTAGTAGTAGTAGTAGTAGTAGTAGTATTAATAGTAGTAGTAGTATTAATAGTAGTAGTAGTATTAATAGTAGTAGTAGTATTAATAGTAGTAGTAGTAGTAGTGGCACTCACGTTAACTTGGTGACGAGGTTGATCATCCCCTCTGCCGACAGCGCGGCAATGTAGAGCGACAGCATGGAGAACAGGTACGCCTTCGCCGGGAGACCGATCTGGTCCACGAAAAAACGGAAATCATGCATATCATTTAGTTCACTTTCGCGTTGCCTTACATATCGTACACCTGTCGAAAGGCGCACGAGTACGAGCACTCAACCTTTGTTGGACTGAAGTCTGGGAGTTGTTACAGAGGAAGGAAGTCTTTAAGTATGTCACTGAAATTCATTACCAGTTTAGATATGTTGTGTTGTTATTACGGGGGGCCATAGTTAACAGGACCAAATATTGTTAGTAAAAATGGTTAAACATATACCAGGTAGGTTTTTATGTGTACCATAGGTCCTGTTAACTATGGTCCCCCGTAATAGCATATCCAGTACGCACGCACCAGCGTTCTGTTGCTCGATGGTTTCACTGCTGCTCCAGACTCCAGTCACCCTGGACCGCGAAAGGCGGCTCGATAATGTATGTGTTGGCGAATCGCGGTGTGTGTTCGCTGTTTTGTACCAAGTTTTCAGGGTATTCGCAGTTGTTTTTTAGTGCCCTTTCGACAGTTGGCTTCCTGGTAGTTGCGCCTGTTGTCGTTTGTTTTTTTACTTATGTTAACTTCAAGGGCCATCAGGTGGGTTTATCATGTGGCAAATAAGGGACTATTTTGTATGTCACCTGCAGCACTATCAGGTGCGCCTGACATTGCAGCATTTTGACGGGTCGGTCGGCCCTCCTCTACTGTAGGCATAGCTGTAGGGGCTGTTTGGACGTCAGAGGCGAAAACAGTTACCTGTGGGAGCCACGACCCTGAATGATTTCCGTGCTGGTGTACCTACCGACCGTGAGCGAAGACGTCGTCAACGCTACTTAGCGGCACACCCATCCTAGAACATCAAGAGAGGGTGAAACATATTACGTCACCCCCCGTTTAAGGTCGTCCCGCCTTTAAGGTCGAACGGTGGGATATAATCTTAAAGCTCTGACGCGTGGGGTCGACGTCCGTTTCACTCTGGATACCTTGGCTTTACATTACAGTTGATATGCTCCGGAGAATATATTTTTGGTGTTCTACAGTATTGCCCGTGGGTGGGCATACGCCATAATATTCACAGCGTGCTTCAACAAGCACGCTCCTCGCGTTGTTAGCGGTTTGAGCCGCCACAACACCTTCACCCCCTCCGCCCTCCCCCCCCTGGATAAAAAATTATGTACGCAATGACGCGGTTCAACCGACGGATATATAGCCTATCTTTGCCTCCAGGAACTCAACGCTTTTCGTATTCTTTGACGGTTTCACACCACTGACCACTGACGATAAAGCAATATCGATCAGAAGCTCCAACGAAAGCATCTATCGGCCAAATATTGAAATTTTCTTGCTCACCATGAAGAACGCGATGGTGCATCCGGGTATCCAAAGCAGTTGCGCCAGCGCCGTGACAAGCAGTTCAGCTAAGAAAAACGACACCACTCCGTACGACAGGTTGGCCCGCTCGCTGGCAAACCGTCGGTTACTGTTCACGAGGTAGAATACCTGAAGAAAAACATATGATAAGAATGAATCGGGATGCTTTATAGGCTGTTTTGTGGACCACAGGCTAGATTTTTTCACCAAGGGAAATTAGGTAATATATAGATACATCGTCGTCGTCATCATCATCATCATCATCATTATCATCATCATCATCATCATCATCATCATTGTCATCGTGAGCATTATCGTCGTCGCCATTGTCATCATCACGAGATCAGGTACGACACAAAACAACATCCGTGAGCGAGAAGGGACGTAAAGCTGGCGCGCGGGGGGGAGGGGGTACTCATTTGTTGCTTGCCTTAGTCCTTTGACCGTTGACCACGCATCCTTTTGGAGGTCTCCTTGTGCATTTCACATTCTCCTACTATATGAGTTATACTTTCTGTTGCTTTGCCACACGCGCACATCTGTGCATCTACTTCCTCCTCCTCCCGGCTACTGGTATACCTCTTTCTTCTTTCTGACAGGTCCAGGTTCCCTACACGAAATCGCAGTTTCAGCGTTTTCGCGAAGTCCATTGGGACGTGCAAATAAGCTTTGATTCCTACCCCTTCGCTGAATCCCCCGTATATCTCTTTAGTGTTTCTCCGACCTCACGTTATTTTTTTAGGGCTAATCTTCCCCTTCCTTCTTTCCATTCTTCTATTACGGGGGACCACAGTAAAGAGGACCAACTATTGTTAGTAAAAATAGGTAAATATATATGTGTTTGTGTGTACCGTAGGTCCTGTTTACTATGGCCCCCCGTAATACTTCTGTCTTGTACCTCCCAAAAATCAGGGCCTGACGTTGAACCGACGCAGTTCAGGGCGAATCGTTCAGGAGTATCGGGTTCGACCCGTTCGTCACTTTTGCTCGTCTGGGCAGGAAATACCAGCCACGTCAAGTCTGAACCTGTGTACCCAACGTGCTCTCACCCAATGTGTTGCACATGTGATAACAACCGGTACATCCCAGAAGCTAGAGAAATGCACGCGGCCCGAGCACCGCCTACCGCAGTGGCATCCGACCTACATATGGTGGGTAGTCGTAAAAATCAACGCAATAATACCTGTGTATACCTATATAACCATGCGCTGCCCTCAGATTGCCCTTATCGACCGTAACGGTGTTATCAGGAGGCGAGAACGTCAATATGCATTACCGTCGTGTTTCATACAGCAGCGGTCCTGCCTTTGCTCCATAAAATAATGGTCTTGTCGTGTTTCATAGATCAACGTTCTCCTGTCTTGCTTCATATATCCTTGTTTCATAGATCAACGCTGTTAAGCCACTGCGTTTTTTTACAGCCGCCGCCCGTGTTGTGTTTGGCCGTACGTCGAGCGGAGGGTCGATCAAACGGCAAGATTAAAGTTGTCTCGCAACAACCCCCCCCCCACCCCCCCCCCCCCCGCCCGGCCGGCCTGTTTTTTTAATCACCTTGAAGACGTGAATGTACGCCTGAAGCATGATGAACCAGATACACGACGACGCCAACTGCCCTCCTTGGTCGTCGAGGTTCATCGGAGTGTTCCAAAACGTTGCCCCTATAAAGAACCCGTAGAGGAGATGCAGCACCAACTTGGGAGGAGGAGGAGGAGGAGGAGGAGGGGGAGGATTCAGATATATAGCAAGATGACAATGGTGGAGAGAGAGCGCAAGGATCAGGGTGGAGGAAGATTCAGGGATATGAGAAAATGGCAACGGCACAGAGGGAGAGCAAGGATCGTGATGAAGGGGGCTTCAGGGATATAGCAACATATCATACGGGAGAGAGAGAGAGCGAGAGAGAAAGAGCAAGGATCAGGGTGAAGGAGGAATTGAACGAAGGACTTGTGTCGGTTGAGCTTTCCGTATCCACCGAAGGAGAGCTTTCACGGCACCAAATATCAGAGAAACGTGCATGCGGTAAAAAGGTGTGCACTACGACCAGTCCGTGCGTGGTGTTTCGGGTGACTCCCTACACAATCTCTGCCTTTTGCTAGGGGCGTGTATCCCTCGGATCCCCGAAGGATAATGCCCTGGGAATACTGCCGTAGGTGTGTACTTTCGGGCGCAGAGAATAAAGACTGGCATACGAAGTGTATATGTGGTTTATCGCGGTCTATTTTCAGTTTTTTTTCTAGGTAAGACCGGGAAGTGGGTGTAACCATCCCCCCTGTTCCCCGAAGCTTTTTTGCGCTATTTTGTGTTCAGGTACAGAACGGGACGGCTGGTTGGTGCGGTCTAATTGATCGTGTTCAAGTTTCAGCTTTTTTCCCCAACCCCGGGAAGCTATATACTACGTAGGGCACCTCAATCTTCAGCAACGGCATATCCTGTATATCCGCTACGCACGGTTTTTATGAAGCAGGCACACATGTTAGACCCACACCTGGAGGTAGTACAGAGTAGGGTCTCGGATGGCAACCATGGCGTCACGCCACAGAAGTGTAGTCAGCTGCCTCGTGAAACCCGGACGCTGGAAGGTAGGAATCTTCATGCCGTTAGCCGTTTTCTCCAACATCATAGCCTTGGTGATTTCCAACCTCTGGCGCACACACATGTTTATTTTTCACGTCCAAAAACGGGCGAGAGTGGAAGTGAAGCGGGAAGGTCGTGTTTCTTGGATACGAACCTTCCCCTCATGCCCCCAACCAACACCGGCAAGTGGTCTATTTACCCAGAGGTCGATCGAGGCCGGGAGGGGGGGGAAGTGGGGGGGATCGGTAGTTTCGAGGTGGAGAAAGAGGTGTTAGGTGCCGGGTTAAGATGTATGAACGACATCGATGATTAATAAAAAAGGCCCACCGCGCTGTCTTCGCGCTAACCCAACAGTTTAAGCCTCTCTATATACGAGCCTGGTATATTTAGCAGATGTAAGAGACATACATCTTGGCCGGTCTCAGCTCCAAGCACCGCCGCCATGAAAACTAACGGTACCGAACACATGACGGCGGAATTAATGACGATTGTTTGGACTCTAGCCCGCACCACTTTTTGTTTTGTATACACTTACTTGATTTCTTCCATCGACACTTTTATGTCTAGCCTGTTGAGTTGCCACGGACGGGCGAGATTTCAGGGAAATGAGGTATTGTGATAACATCGTCATCCTTATCATCATCATCATCCTCATCATCATCATCATCATCATCACTAGGGAAGGACACCCCTCGTAAACGACGGGAACGGGTGTTGCTTGTGTCTCGTCAAGCGTGAAACCTATGGCCAAAACACAGGTGAACGCGCGTTTTCAGCCGAGTCTTACGTGAGCCGTGTTGGTGCAGATGTCGGAGGTGGCGTAGACTTGCGTGAAGTTGGTCTCGCCTACTGTCGTTAGGGAGAACGAATCGTCCGTCACCTGTACGTATTGGTTTAGGGGGAATAAGGCTGGTCGGTCGGTATAGAAAATAAACGACGGTTTAGGTACCCCCGCCCCAACCGACTATGCGCGTGCGCGTTCGGCTCCATAGGATCTCATCTGCGGAACACGTGCAAGGCGGACGGACATCCGTGAATACTAATTTTCTTGGCTGCGAAGAACAATTAAATATCCTGATCGGGGAAAGCCCAACGCGCTCCGTCCCGGCATTGCTAGGATGCGAGGGTCTATGGGCATACAACAACGGCCATGCATGGCCTGAGTGCGACCCCCCTCCCCCGAACTCCCTCGCCTTCACTTCCTAGCTCCAAAATGAACAAATGCCCTCCCTCTGTCCGTCGCCTTTTTTTTCTTGACCCCACAAAGCAAATATCTCCCTTCCCACACCCCCGTCGGCAGTTGGGCTGTCAATCGACTCATTGGCCGGCCCATCTGTTGACCGAACGGACAGCCACAACAGTTATTCCCCCGACACAGCGAGAGAGAGATAAGCGTGACCTACTCGCCTGCAAGAAGAAGTCCGTCGGGACCTGGCCGGGGGGTGGCGTGTGGCCGATTTCGGTGAAGTGTCGAATGGCCTCCGGCACGGTGCCGAAAAACAAGGACCCTCCCCTGCGCCACAGAAAAGCACAAGAGAACCAGGACGCGGA
The DNA here is from genome assembly GCA_031213475.1 of Nereocystis luetkeana. Lineage (NCBI taxonomy): Eukaryota > Phaeophyceae > Laminariales > Laminariaceae > Nereocystis > Nereocystis luetkeana. The sequence continues at coordinate 7,033,551 of JARUPZ010000002.1, read as the reverse complement.
AAATCCCGCTGTTGTTGCAGGGTTGCTTTGTATTCGGGGGGGTGTTCTCTTTCTCTCTGTTACTCTCTCTTTCGCACGGAGTGGTGGAGGGTCGCTGTATGCACCGGTTACCGAACGGACGAGGGGCGTGCAAGGTGCCGAATGTGGTCTATACGGCGAGTGTTGATGTGGCCCTACGACAAGATGCTTGACATCAAAATCATCGACCAAAAGGCCTCGACGACGTACTGAGCTTGGCATGCCTAGGGTCCAGCAACACCCTGGAATCATGTCATCCCTCGTGTTCTCTCGATAACCTCGAAAAGAGAGAGAGCTCGTGCTCCCGACGGACTCCGTATTGTACCGGGCATGTACGAGCGTGTACGACAGTATTGCATCTAAGCATTCGTTGAATGCAACACATCTCTGCGAAAAACCCCGCGGCACATATATAGAAATACACAGCACGAGCGTTTTCAACCTATTCTACGTCGGTAATGCCTTCCGCAAGAGCCAGGGAAGCCAGGGAAGTCGGTCGTGAAGTATATACGTGGCGTCACTAGGTTCTGGAGGTATCACCATCGAAACTCTTGCCACGACGTCGGCTGCTACAAAGCTGTTGCGTTATATATACAGGGGCTTCCGAACTCGACGTAAAATACCCTGGTGACATGGTGACGCTTTCGAATCAACAAACGCTATGACAGAGGACGGCGCGATTATCACCTTCCGAGCAGGAGGATATGATCGAAAAGCTCCAGGATGCGTCCGTTGGGCTGATGAATGCTCAGCATTACCGAGAATTCCCCTTTGCTTCGACTTGTGAAGTCCTTGATTGTCTACACATGGCGGGCATTTGGGATGGGCCGAGAGAGTTGGTGTGATCGGGTACAGCGTGGGAAAGTCACTGGCCCACGAGTTGACGCGCGGTCGTCTCGAGGAAACAGTCGAGGCCCCACAAGGCCGTAGACACCCTGAAAGCAAAGAACTATGCCCTAGAGGTCTAACGCTAAAAAAAAACAGTTCTCCACAGCATACGGGCACCGCAACAATACGCCCGCCCATTTATTTTCGTCGAGATGCAAAAACCCGTCTTCACCTTGATGACATCGTAAGCCGCTGTCCCGTCCAGGCCGCTCGTGGGCTCGTCCAGAAAAGCCAAAGACTGCTTCACCACCATCTCCTGTCCGACGGTCGTCCTCCTTTTCTCGCCACCGGACAACCCACGCTTCAAGACTGTGCCCACCACATTCTCGCTAACCTTGCTCAACCCGAACCCCTGGATCACCTGTACCACACGTAGTAAGCAGGTTTATTTCTTCTGTTTAACATGACAACTCGAACGAGAATGTAGAAATACGATTCATTCGGGAGGCGCGTTTCGCTGGTACCCAGGAAGCTTAAGCCTTGATTTGATATACCCCAGCAGCACGTTATGTCAGTTAGGATTTGAATACGTATTATAGCATCGCACAATCTTGGCGTAAAATAAAAGCCTTGCCGTCGAGCATCTCTTCGATTCAGCTACACACAGCCATAAAGTCAGACATATGCACGCAAGCATGGTAGAGACGTTGTTATTTTTAATAGACGCGATCGCGGCGGGTGGTCCAAGGTAGTACTGTAGTAGGTCTGAGCCATGTGGTCTAGTCAGTCACGTGCGGCATGCCACTCTGTCCGGAGAAGTAGGGAAACGTTTATTTTCTCATTTACAGTTAACCAGTCCCTATATTTACGGACACAGTGGTACATATTTGCACCCTCTGATGCAACACCCGCGACACAGGCCGCGACAACTGCGGTTCTGCTACTCTGGTCACCTCTTCGCAGCCTGCAATGGCGTCCTTGAGTGATCCCGTGTTCCTCAGCCTTGCTGTAATCTCGAGCGTTTCTCGAACGGTGAGGTCACCTTCACGGGCACAAGACGAGACAGAAGAGGAAGACATGAAACAAGACAAGGGCACGGCGAAAAATTGTTTCGCACACGAAGAAAACCGAACCCCTCTTATATACCTGGTACCTGGTAGGGGCGAAGGGTTGAGCCGCCGTGTTCCTGACCTCGAGATACGGCAGTTGTATGCATGAGCACAAGCCCGGTTTTTAGTATGTATCAGAATGCGCGGTTCTGAGAGCAGAGCCCGCCTTTTATCGAACGGAGCTAAAAACTCGTGACCAGGGCTGTAGCCGGCCCAACACAACATCACGTCAATGGGCCCTTCGTGGACATATTCCTCGGTAGGTACAGTATTTAACACACATACATGTGCTTCGGTAAGCGCAGTATTTAACACATTTAGTTTTGGACTCTGTCCAACTGCTCACCCGACACCCGGACTCAGACCTGAGCCGATTTCACCGTATGCTCTGCAGCTGTGAATAGTCCAACCTATCGATCGTGAACGAGTGCACGACGCTTCACAGTTCATGGAAGACGCGGCTTGAAGTCGACGGAGCCGCATGTGGCCAAACTAATTGCGGCTGCAACATTGCACGGCCTACTTGACCAACAAGCTCCAAGCTCAAAGCACATCACAAGATGCATGTGTTGGGTTCTTGCGGGGCGCGTACATACCGCATTGGGTCGTCAACTGAAAGAGGCTCGACGCTCAACTTCTCTTCACTCAAGACACCCCCCTACAATGAGCACCAAGCTGGCATGAATCGAGTCTCGTTTGAACGGTTCCTCGAAAGGTTGGGTGGCCCAACAGAAAGTGGCCGAAAGGCTCGACCGAAATCATGGAACTGTGAGTGGGGGGGGGTCAAACGGAAGGCGGACTCACCTATGAGGGTGTCTTCTTGGGGAACGAAACCGAAACCGTTGCTCTGCGAATGTGGGTTGATCGGCTTGCCGCAGAACGTCACCTTTTTTTTCAGAAAATACGGAACGAGCACCAAGAGACGGACGAGAAAAGGTTAGGCAGGCAAAAAAAGGCACACTTCGAAGTTTATGCGTGAGGTGTGCCGAAGTAATCACGGACGCAAGATTGCTTCAGCTGGAGAATTGACGATGGTGTTGTTATCAGTAACAGCTGGTTGACCTGATCTTCTTTTGCAGCCACAGGCGGACAGTAAATATCGACTCGAGCTTTGCTCGTACAAGGCGGTCACAACGCCGCGGGGCTGCCTCCCATCGAGTAAAGACCCGTACCACTGTACCGTGGGACAAATATCGGAGGTATGCTTTGCACTACTATGCGTAGTGAGGGCTTGGAGTTGAACAGGAGGAAACATGAGACATCTCTTGCCGCAAAATATCGAATGGACGCTATGGTTGCGCGCGGTTGCTCGCTGAATGCACCAACCAGTGTTTCCGCGTGCTCACCTCTCCAGTGCACTGAAGCGTTGGCAACCGACCGGTGAGCACCTTCATCAGCACGGACTTTCCTCCACTCGAAGGGCCGAGCACCGCGGTTATGCCACCTTTTGAATATATACAGCAGGGATCGGAGCGCCCCGATAATTGAACTGTTACGTGCGGTGAGGGTGCATTGATCGTGTCCAACACGGCGGATCATCAGTCTAAAAAACGCATGTTGTGCGCGTATGATACAGACCCCGGCCAAAAGAAAAAATAAGTAACAGGGGTGCTTCCCTCTTACTCGTGGTTCTACTGGCTTAATACCATCTACAGCCTGACTGACTCACACTCGCGTTTGTTACACTCCTGCACCGACGCTGGTTCCGATTGCGTTTTTTATTGTCTCGGCCGGGAACGGTTCGAGGCGATGATGCACTGGGGAGATGGCATTTTCGTCGGTTCGCAGGCACTCCTTCCTTTCTTGCGACAAGTTTAAGGCCAACATTCTACCGAGGGGATAGCAGGCCCACTTGACGATGTTCCCCTTGAGGATCTCGAACAACGCTTCATCGCCGTGGTCAAAGTGCGGCTGAGGTTGGCTACTGCCCATGCCAAGCTGCAGACCCACGTGCTCGGCTTCCTCGAGGGGTGGTCACACCTTGATACTCACTACTCAGAGAGGGTTTTGTGCTCGGCTCCTAAAGTCGACCCTCCGACCCTCGCCTTATCACTAATCCGAACCCGAACCCTATGCCAGTGGTCAGTGCTTGGATGCTGTGATTTGTAAGACTCTAGATTGAATCGGCTGGATCAGATGCTGTGCTTGGAAATACTCTATATAGATTCATTCGGCTCGGGACGCTATGGCTGGGAAATACGGCAGGTTCATTGAGCCGCACATAATATACTCTTAGTCAATCAGAGTGCCTAATAAATAGCTGCCTTATGTAGAATATTCACTATTTTAATATTAATATCAACCCTTCACTACTACTGGCCTCCTCAAGCACGCCTCGGGAGAACACCAAGGCGTGATCTAGGAGGCCGAGCACTTGGGCAAAAAGCTTGGCGTGGGCAGTAGCCAACCTCGGCTGCACTTGGACCACGGTGATGAAGGGTCGTTCGAGATCCTCAAGGGGAACATCGCCGAGTGGGCCAGCTGTTGCTAACATGTATATCCGTGCGTGGGACACTTTGCTCACTACGGCGGAGAATCTGGTGGCAAGTCGGGGGGTGCATGCTTGAGAGTACATAGTAGTGGAATGTCTCTATGATACGTATATGTAAGCAAACCGGTACCAGGTACTTCGTACCACTCTGTTCCGAAGCATAAGGGGCGTATGCACTAAAAACTACCAGGTATATCCAAAATGTCCGCATATTTAGGACACAAATGATACCGGGTACTGGTACGGTATATTACATGCCTCGTACCCGGTACGAAAAATGACTTCGTATACCAGGTACAGATACACGTATACCTGGTACCAGGTACAGCAGCTACAGTAGAAAGTATAGTAGTATTAATAGTATCTGGTGATAATACTACTACTGCTGTACAACAGCCACATACACGTTCTATTATACTGGTACACAGGGCAAGATTAGATCCGATAGGCAACGCAGATGATGTAAAACTACCTTTTGGTCATTACGGCAATTACTCCAATTCTGTGTACCTGCGCTCGAGGAGGACGTTGGACGTTGAATGTCAAAGCACCTGACCTGGGCTACAATCCACCAGGTAAAAAAACGTTCATTGTTCTCGCGAATAACAAACGGATACCGTGGTACCAGGTATCTCACAACTACTACAGCAGTTGTACAACGGTGTATACTGCTGTGAGTGCAACCTTCGCGATGCTTCCGAAGGCACGCTTCAGATCCACGCTCGCTCGCGGATTGACGTCAACCTTGCTACTCCTGTACGCCCCCAGGCCGAGCGTCCCAGCCGGCCAAGGCTTACTATTAATAATAGCAACTTTAATTCATTTGTCACGTTCATCTCACCTCTGACCACGAAACCCGAGACATTGGCCACGATGTGCTTCGGCGGATCCACGGAGGACATACTCAGGTTCTGGAACCCCAGCATAATGTTGTCGACACCGCCACCATCTGGCGTGGCAACACCACCACCGCCTTCCACATCGGCGGCCGTGTCGGGAGCCATGCCGTGCTGGCTCGCGGCAGGGGACGAATCCGGGCTCCCCAGCATGGGAGCAATGGTCGACATGATGTGCCAGGGTGTGTGTGGACGCAACACGGAGAACCGAAGCTCCGTGAAAGTTTGTTGGGGTTCGTGTTTGCCTTTTTAGTTTTTTTGTCCATCGGATTCATCAGTCCGAGGAATCGAGGTTTGCCAAGGAGAGTCGACATGTACGCGACCAGCCTCAACGCGCGACACCAAGGTCAGGCCACCCGACACATAGAGGCACCCGCGCAGTCCCAGCCGGTCGTACGTCCTGTACGTGGCCTGGCTCCACGGCAAGTGTCGCAATGTGACAGTCCGGCAAGCTGGTCGCAAGTTACAACAAAATAAAACGTTTTTCACAACCTTTGTACCACCTGGTACGATGTATCATGCATACTGGTACTGGTACTTTTTACTGGTATTTTTTACCGGGAAAAAAAAGACGGAAAAAAATGTCGAAAAGATCCATTTCCATAATGTCAGGAAGGCCTGTCCGAGGCGGGGAGAAGCGGGGTAAATAAAAGTGTGTGGGAAGCACGAAAAAGTCCATGTCGCATGTCATAGGCTACTGCTGTGCTTGTTCAAGACAATGAACACATGAGGTGGACCCTTCTCGCCGTCTGTTGCCTGCATGCGTCGTGCCCTCTCCTAGCGACGGCGTTTGCTGTGGCCATGCCGGTCGCGAATGGCGTTCAGAGGGCGCTCCTCTGGCAAACGGGTCGCCGAAATATTGTTGACCTCTCGCGGACCAGACTCGTTGCAGTACAGCCAGGAACATCGGCGTCGGCGCTGCGGCAACCCCAACCAACTCGCTTGATCTTGAGGCAGCAGCAGGCGCCGTTCTCGACGTCGCAGATTCCACCACCGCCTTCGAATCAGGGCAAGAGAAGGTCCTTATCGCTGGGTGCAGCCGTGCCCGGCACGGAGACCAATGCGGAAGGGCAGACGGCGGAGACAGCGGCTGCGGCCGCGGCTGCCGCTCCCTCTGCGGCGGGAGTCGCGGCAAAGCAACGAGCGTCTTCGCGCTACATCCCGTCCAGCTACCGAGGAGTTCGAGGTGGGCCCAAGGGCAAATGGAAGGCTCGCATCGTGTCCAAGGGGGGGCTGAGGCAGCTGGGAACCTTCGAGTGAGACTGATTGCTCGGGATTTCTTCGCTTTGGTTGAGGAGCTCACGAGCTTGATCAGAACTGCTGCGATCTTTTGTTTACAGCAGCAGCGGTACGAGTCATGCTCGGTTCATGTGTGCTCCTCATGTGTACCAGTACAAGATCAACAAATAGCAGTACTGCTGTACCTGGTACGGAGTAGGAGTTCAGCAGGGAAATTGAGGCCATCGACCGTCTTCGCAGGGCGATACAACAGTATCCTGTGTATGTATCCATCACTCACTACTCTACGCCACTCATGAACACGGAACGTGTGCTTTTGAATTCAATTGAATGCCGTCGGTTTTTGTTGCTTGGTTTGTCCATCGACCAGGTGCGAGTTGGATGCTGCCCGAGCGTACAACAAGGCTGCGCGAGCGCTGCATGGCTCCGCCGCAAAGCTGAACACTCTCCCGACCGACGCGCCAGCACCAGCAGCAGTGCTAGCAGGAGCAGAAGTAGCAGCAGAAGCAACAGCAGCAGCAGCAAAAGGGGCAATAGGGGTAGAAGTAGCAACAGAAGCAGCAGCAGAAGGAGCAACAGAAGCAAAAGCAGAAGCAGCAGCAGCGAAAGCAGGAGCAGAATCAGCCGCACAAGCAGCAGCAAAAATATCAGCAGCACCAGCAGCAGCAAAAGCAACAGAAGCAGCAGCAGAAAACACAACAGCAGCAAAGAAAACAACAGTGGCAGCAACGGCTGAGGCTGACGAGAGCGCCGCAGTGACAGGCCTGCCGGCCCCAACAGCGACAGGCACGGGCCGCCTCACCGAGGGTCTACGGCCGGCCGATCCTGAGACGGATAGCTCAAACCCCGGATCGACATCAGAGAAGGACGGCCATACTCCCAGTCCCAGTCCCGATCCCAGCCCCGCCGTCGGAAGCCGCAGCGTTCCCCACGCCATCTCCGCCGAGTCGTCGCTCGACCCCGACCCGGAACGGCTACGACAGGTGGCAGCGTCCTTCGCGACAGGACAAAAGCAGGCGACCGCGGCCGAGGCGGAGGGCCCGCCAGGCATGGGTGTTGCAGTGGAAGGCGGCGTTTTTGCCGTTGACCGGTCGAATCCTTCCGCCGACTACGAGTACCCGGCAGAGCTTGACTTTCGGGACCTCGAGGAGATTCCGGAGAGCTCAGGGCCATCCCTCTGGGACGCCGAGCTCGACTCGGCGTGGGTGGGCGAGTCAGAATCCTCTGGGACTGGTTCTCGCAGCGGCAGCAGCGCCGCCACCGCTGTTAATGGCGCCGTCGCCCTCGCTGACAGCAGCAGTGGTAGCGGCAGCAGCGGCAGAGGCGGCGGCAGTGGCGGTGGTAGCGGGGGTGGCATTTTTAACGCGGCAAGAGGACCATATCAAGAACAGAGGAAAGCGGAAGGGGTTCTGGCGGCGCAGGTGGTTCCGGACGGACCACCGGCGGGCGGTGCCTCTACTGCTGCTCCTGCTGCTGCTGCTGCTAATTCCACGGCGTCGGCCGCGTCAACCGCGGTACCGGTCCATACCGACGAGTCTCCGGCACTGCCCCGGCCTACCTTGACCGCCGCGCCACCCGCAGCAGCGTCTGCGATGTCGACGGCGACCGCAGCGTCGGCGGCGATAGCTTCGGTAGGGGACAAGGTCGGGCGTGACTGGAGTTCTGCCGCCGCTGCCGCCGCCGCCGCCACCACCACCACCACTACCACCACCACCACCCCAGCCGCCGCAGCCGCCGCCGCTACCGGTACCTCCAACATTGATGACATTGGTGGTCCTGCTGGTTCTGTTGCCGCTGTGCCAGGCCGGGAGGCGTCGGTCGAGGAGGAAGCGGTACCTGCACCGGACGAGATGGTCGCTCTCGGGGATTGGGATTGGGAGTTAACGAGGCCTGTAGATGCGGGGGTCGAGGGCGGGGGCGAGATCGTGGGCGAGGGTGGGGGCGAGATCGTGGGCGAGGGTGGGGGCGAAGGCGTGGGCGAGGGTGGGGGCGAAGGCGTGGGCGAGGGCGAGGGCGGGGTTTCCGGCGCGGAGAAGGAGGCGTGGCTCAGGGAGGAGGCGCCCGGGGTTGGGGGGTGGGACAGGGACGAGACTGGGGACGAGTTCTATGAGGAGAGGCTCAAGGGCGTGGTGGATGTCAGGTCTGGCGTGGTTTGGTGTTGCGTGGTGTGGCGTGGCGTGGCAGGGTGTGCGTGGTTTGGTGTTGTTGGTACAGTGCGGCGCGGTTCAGCGTGATGCGTCGGATTATCGATTGATACCTCTGTACGTCGTTTGCCGCCTCCATCGACTGGTCCGTCTCACCCTGAGTACTGACACGGAGGACTGCTGTTGGTGGTGGCGATGTTGGTGTTAGTGTTGTCAGTGGTGTTGGGATTTGTTTCGGCGCTGGCGCTGGTGTTGGCGTTATTGTTGTTGGCATTGGTAATGGGTTGTGTTGTTGTTCATCGTTGTCGTTGTTGTTGTGTTGTTGTTTTTGTATAATGGTTGTTGTCGAGGACGATGTTATTGATGCTGCTGGTGTTTTATTATGTTAGTGATGGTTTTGTCAATGTTGATATTGCTGTGGGGGTTGTTGTTTGTTTACTGCTGCTGCTGTGTTGTTGCTGGTGCGGGCCGTGTATTTTTTTGCGTCTCTTCTCACTTGTGGCAAGGAAAACAAGTGGCCTCTATCGGAGCGGGTGCCGGGGTAATTGCCGAAGGCGTTTGACGAAACCGACGACGTGATTTTATTTCGTCTGTGCAGTCGGGCTTGCGATTTCGTCCGCCCGTGCTCAATCCTGAGAGAGCAACAATACCCCTTGGTCAGGAGCCCCCACCCCTACCCAGTACCGCACATAGCATACTATATAGTGGAGAAGCGCAGCTCCAAATCATGAACGGTGCAATGCAGTGCATCACGGTGCGTTTTTGGCGGTGCAGACAGTAGGACCGTGCCCTCGATGCGCCCTCCTCTCGCCAGGCCGTCACGGAGCTGAATGAGAGGGTGGCGAACCGAGCGAGGTGTCTTTTCCGGATGCCTCCGATGATTGGTAACGTACCGTACCGTATAGTACCTACCGTCTAGCACCGTACCGTACTTATACCGTACCATACAGCATACCGTCCTATACCACAGCACACAGTGCCGTATGGTAAAGAGCGACGGAGGTCATTCGTCGCCCAACAGTACGCTATCTTCCCGATGCCTTTCTTACGTCCGTCGCGAACGCGTTTTCGCTCCACTTCCCCCTGCCCTGCCTTGCCTGGATGCCATGCGCTTCCTCCTCCTCCTCCTCCTCGTCCTCCTCCGCCTCCTCCTCCTCCTCCTCCTCCTCCTCCTCCTCCTCCTCCCCCTCCCCGCCCCCCCCCTCCTGCTCTTCCTCCTCTTTCCCCCCCATCTCCTCCTCCCCCTCCCCCTCGTTCTCCTCTTCCGCCACATCGGCGTCGTGTGCAAACAGCACCGGGCTGCACCGATATTGGATGGAGCCCCTGATGGGCCTGACGAAGCCGGAGACGAGGAAGGTGGCGGCGCGGCTGCTGTCGAACGACAACAAGCTAGGCTACCGCTCGTCGCGGGGGGGGGCTGTGGGCAAGGGGTCCCTGCTGGAGTACGTGCTGAAGCAGAAAGAGATTCACCCCACCAAGGTGTGTTCCGTACCACGACATGAACTGCTACCCACATAATATTGTGCCACATGATCTTACGCCACATGTTCATTCCGCCGCGTGATCTATTGCCGCCTGATATTATGCCGCATGGTATTTATGCTACGTTGCATATTGCGTATGATAGTGTGTCGCACGATAATATGACGCATTGTATTGTAGCCACCCACATCGTTTTTGGTGCGCTCGCCTTGTGCGTAAATATTCGCAAGTTTGAAATAGAGCTATCTTTGCCTTCTGTTGTCGATGTCCTTTGGAGCGAGAGCTTGGGTGTTGGACTGGTATTGGCGTTTCATGTTGGTGTTGGTGCTGCTGCAAAAAATATGTGTTGGCGTCGTCTCCGTCCTCCTCGACGCCCTCCACGCACGCTTGTTCACCGCCCCCCCCCCCCTCCTCCCCTACCCCCGTTCCCTTGCATTCCTGTCTCTTCTACTACTCCATGTCGACTGCTACTACGCCCGGACCACCCCTTGTGCTTTCCCCTCCCCCCCTCCCCTCCCCCTCCCCCTTCCTCTTTCCTTCCCCATTCCAACTCCCATTCCCATCCCCCTTACATTCCCGGTCCCCTCCCCCTGCCCCCGTCCCGTTCTCCTCCTCCTTCCCCTCCCCCCTCCCCCCCTCGTCCCTCTTCCTCTTCCCATGTCCCTTCCCCTCCTCCCCCCCCTTCCCCTTCCCCTCCCCCCTCCCCCCTCCTCTTCCCCTTCCCCTTCCCCTTCTCCTTCCCTTTCCCGTCCCCATTTCCATTCACTCTCCCCTTCCCATTCACCCCCCCCTTGCCGTCCTCTTTGTCCTTATCACTCCCTCCCCGTTCCCATTCCCCCTTCCACTCTCCCCTCCCCGTCTCCCCTTCCCCTCCCCCTCGTCCTTCGCATATCCCCTACCCCCTTCCCGTATCCCCTCCCCTATCCTCTTCCCGTATCCCGTCCCCTATCCCGCATCCCCTATCCCCCACCCTCGGACCAAAAATACCGTGGAACCCCTCTCGGTGCACGCGGCAGGTGCTCCTGACGCGCGTGGGGGAGTTCTACGAGACTTACGGCGTGGACGCGGTCATGATGATGCAGCACGCGGGGCTGAATAAGATGGGACAGGAGGTCAGGGCGGGGTGTCCGCGCAAGAACGTGCAGCAGACGCTGGACGGCCTGACGGGTGCGGGCCTCACCGTGGCGGTCTACGAGGAGGCGAGAGAGAGCCACGAGTTTTTTTTTTTGCTTTCGGGGATGGTTTTGGTTTAGGGTCTGATTCTGGGTTCGAAATAGGTTGGTTGATTCGGTGTGGTTTTGGTTAGTTTGTTTTGGCTTGACTTCGGTTGAGTTCGGTTTGGTTTGATTCGGTTCGGTTCGGTTCGGTTTGATTTGGTTTGGTTGTATTCGGATTGGTTTGCTTGGTTTGATTCGGTTTGGTTGTACCTGGTATTCGGGTTGGTTTGCTTAGTTCGGTTTGGTTCTAGGTGTGTTCGATTTTGGGTGTTTTTGGTTGGTCTGATTTTGTTTTTATTTCGGTTATAGTTTCAGTTGCTTTTCGTTTTTGGTTTGCTTTTCGTTTTTGGTTTGTTTTTTGAAGGGATCTGGGTTTTGGTATGGTTAGCTTATGGAGGACTTTGGTTCTGGTTCTAGGTTTTGATTTTGTTTGCTTTGGTTTGCTTCTGTTTCATATATCAAACCACATCAACTTTCCGCCTCTTATCCCGTGCCACGGTGACAGATGAACGATGTAGACGCTCAGCGGGGACCGGGGGCGAAGACTCGCATCAAGGAAAGGTTTCTCTCGCAGGTAACTACAAATGTGTAACAAGCACAGTATACCCGCATCACTAGTACCTGGTAAACATGTATCGGTGTCGGGTGGGAAATGCAGCTTCAGAAGGAAAAAGGACGGTTTAATTCTTGAGGTATTGTACGTATTAGTTGGGTGACATTGTAAATGTCAAACATGGTAAATACGGTGCTAGATAGTAGTGGTAAGCCGCATCAGTGTAAACAAGGAATGCTGGCAGGCTATCCGTAGCTGAAGAAACGAGATTGCGGTAAAACATGAAAACGCGTATGGTAAGTACAGCAATAGCCGTTGACCTAAAGGAGCGCAGAAATTCGTTTCGGCTGAAGGAGAAGCAAGTACAGGCACACAATCGCGGCGAACCTGATACATCCCTCTTCCGGCCTGTCTCTTCGCGCTGTGCTGGTGGACGGATAGACGAGGAGAGCCGACTGTTTCTCTTTGCTGTGGGGCTTGCGGTGTCGTGTATGCAGGGCTATGCTGAAGCACATATGTATTTTTTAAGGTCTTGGTTCACCTGCCTTCCCCCGATCCATGCCCTGTCCGTTTCTACGTTCCCGCCTTCGCAAGGTGGTGTCGCCCGGCAGCCCGAACTACCTCTACGAGGGCTGCATGAGAACGGACGACATCAGTTTTCGGGAGTCCAAGCCGTACGTCGGGGTGATGAAGGACAGCACGGGGTACCTTCTTTGCCAGGTAACCAATAATCGATTTCCAATCATCAATCATTATTGCCAATCGACGGTCTGCATTTTTAGTGAATCGCCACTCGCCGATCATCGAACATCAATCTCTTCAATCCTAAATCGTGAAATCGTCTATGATCAATCGCCAAATATCAATCATCGATCATCAGTAATCCATCGTCAATCATCAGTAGCCAATTCAAACAGTAATCGTCAAACCGTCCACCATCGTCTCACTCACCAATCATCACTGGTCGACCACCGGTCCGCATTTTTGGCCAATCGCCATTCGCCAACCATCGTTCATTAATCTCTTCTGTCCTAAATCGTCTGGAATCAATATAACGTAGCCACTTATGATTCGTCATACCTTCAACGACTAATTCCCAATGTTCGATCATCTGATCATTCGATCATCGATCGTCGACCCTAAATCATTAGATCATCTACGTAGTCATCAACTATTCCCAGTAACCTATTGTACGTTCAATCCTGAATTATGAAGACAACCAGTCACTACTCGTCATATCGTTAGTCACCACCCCAACCTTATCACAACCGTGCCACCCATAAATGTAAAACTTGGCGCCGAGGAAGGCGTGTGTGGGAGGGGGGGGGGTGCCACCCGCCTTCGGTGTCCGCGTCAACCCGTGTGTTCTAGTAAGACGCGATACTGCAGATATTATCCAACTCTCATTTTCACCGAGTTGTCGGATGCGGCATTTTTTTAATGGGGGGGGGGGGGGGGGTTAGCGCGTGTGCCCCATCTCCCGTTTCGCTCGTCTCTTGTCCCGCTTTCCGTGTCCCGCGCCCTCGCGTCCCGCGCCCCGTGTTGCTTTTTTCCGGTATCGCTTGTCCTGGGTCGCTCGTCGCGCGTCCCATGTCGTTGTGTCCGGCGGCGATGTGCCGCGCCCCGTGTTGTACCGCGTGCCACGTTTCGCTTGTGTATGTTTTGCGCACTGACAAAAAATAGGATCCTCGCTTGTGGTTTCTGTTTGTTTGTTTGTTTTGACGTACGCCATCGATGGTCACCGGTAGGTGTACACGGACGAGAGGGAGGTGCAGGTGTCGGAGCGCATGACCGAGGAGGCGGTGAGGGTCGCCATCGAGGAAGCCGGTGTCGCCGAGCCCGTCTTTGACCAGGTTAGAAGCCAACCCGAAACCAACCCAACCCAACCCAACCGACCCAATCTAGCCCAACCCAACGCAACGTAACCCATCGCAGCAGATCAGAACCAAATAGAACAGCGCACTGGTGCCGTCCAACATCGAGGCGCATTCGTTAGATGATTGAATGGGTGGATGGATGGATGAGCGCATGGGTGGATCGATGGATGGATGGATGGGTTGAGGGATGGATTAAAGCATGGATGGATGGAAGGATGGATGGATGGATGGATGGATGAATGGGCGAATGGATGGATTGATAGCTGGGAATTGAAGGGTGGATGGATGGATCGATGGGTTGCGGGGGGCGATGTCCGCCCAGCCGGTGGCAGCTGGCGCGTCATCTTTGTCCTCGTGTTCTTGTGCCTCAATCCTTGTTCTTCCGTCCTTATCCCTTCGTCCTTGTCCCTGTGCCATTGTCACTGCGCCCCTCTTTCTGGCCTTGTACTTATGCGGGGTGGGTATTACATACTAGCGGTTGACGGATACCGAGGCTGGGTCTTGTTGGGCGGCTGCAGATATAGGTTGCTCGGCCTACATTTGCACTTACAGCAGCAGCACTACTATGAGCATTGCGGTGTCGGGAGCTGTTTTTTTTTTCGTCAAACTGTATGTAGATAGAGCCCAACCCCCTCCCTCTACGACAGCTAAAAAAGCAAACCAACCAGTCTAAACAAACCACAACAACCAACTCCCAAACCAAACCAGACCAAACCAAACCAAACCAATTCAAACCACACCAGACCAAACCAGACCAAACCAAACCAAACCAAACCAAACCAAACCAAACCAAACTAAACCAAACCAGACCAAACCGAACCTAACCAAACCGAACCGAACCGAAACAAGAAAAAAACAGTTCTGCCGCGTTCCACTTGCCCCCACGGTTCGGTACGGTACGTTTCAATATGGTACGGTACGGTCCGGTGCCCTTCGCCCGCTTTCCCCTTCGCAGAGTACCGGACTCACCTTCTTGCCAGACCACGCAGAGCAACTGTCGGGGTTTCCATCTGCGGCATTTCCGGGGCAGGTGAGCTATTCGGATGCATTAGAAATCACCGACAAAATGGTCGGGTCGGGTCGGGTCGTGTCATTTGGGTGTTGGATGTTGAATGTTGGTTTGAGTTTTTTCCTCCTTGGTTTTCTTGGCTGAGACGTCGTGCCTGTACGAGAAGGAGGACCGGAACGAGGAGGCGGTTCCACGCTTCTCCCCTCTCCGCTCACCCCTCATCGTTGGGTGTGCTCATGAAGCGAGGCATACGTGTAGGCGTGGTGCATCGAAAGGGAGGGAGGGTTGAAGGGAGGGAAGGAGAGAGGGTGGAGCAGAAGGAAAAGGACGGGACGACAGAAGGAAGAAAGGAAGGAAGGAAATAAGGAAGTAGAGAAGGAGATAAGGCTTTCAGGCAGCGGGGCCCGGCGCACTGCCACGTCCCCCGATGTTTCTTCTTCCTGCGGCATCTCGCCCGTCTAGATTACTTCCTTTCCCGCTCAACCAGGTCTGTTGAACGCCCCCCCCCCCCTTTGTGCATGTCACGTGACGTAAAAATACAGGTGCTGTCGCGCGTGGCTCGAATGTTGGAGCTTGCCGAGGCAGACCTTTCTCACTTTCGGACTGTGACCAGGACGCCGGAGGGCCGCCCCCGCCCGGTTTATCCGTCAACCGCCTCGCAGGTAGATAGAGAACTCTATCCGGAAGTGTGCGGATTGGTTCGGTTTGGGCTCTACTATACAATAGTGTGTATACCTATCCGCCTTGCGGGTATGTGTACAATACTACTGCAGTATGTCCGGAACTGTTTGGAACGGTTAGCCAGTATTACGGGGGGCCATATTAAATAGGACCTACGGTGCACACAAAAACCTATATATTTCGCTATTTTTACTAACAATATTTGGTCCTAATTACTGTGGCCCCCGTAATAGTGTGAGTACCCAAACGGTCCTTCTATTCATGGTGTCCTGGACACAGTGGCTGTATAACTTGCAGCATCATATTTGCTGGGGTTTTTTCAGTGGTGTGTTTCTGATCGCGAGCTCGATTCCCTCTTCCTTTTGGCGCATTGCCTTCGTTCCTCATCGATAGTTTCTGAAGTCAATGTATAAATACCTTTTCTTTTGTCAGGATCTGCTCTGGTATCTCTCTTGGCTTATACCTTTTTTTGATACAGTACCTCTATTAATACACGACCTCTCTTGGTATCGGTATTGAAATGCCCCTGATACCCTTGCTGGTACCATTCTTGGTACCTTTGTAAGAGTTTTTCTTGATACCCCCTCCCACTCCTGCCCTGCGCCCCCCCCCACCCCCCCCCCCCTTCCCTCTCTCGACAGATCGGCCTCCTTCGAAATCCGAACGTGCCGGACCTTGTTCCGTGCCTGCTGCCGGCTGGGTACCCCGCGGCTTGCCACCGGTTCTTGCGCAAATGGCTGCTTCTCCCTCCTTCCTACCGCCTTGCCGACAGCGCCCACAACCTTTGTAGGCAGCTCTCGTCACCCCATCAGGTGGAGATACATCGGATGGGATGGGCTGGGATGGAATAGGATGGGATGGGATGGTATGGGGTGGGATGGGGTGGGATGGGATAGGATGGGGTGGGATGGAGTGGGATGGGATATGATGGGTGTTGAACTGTGATGAGTGACACTCACGGATTCTGGAGTTATCATTTACAACTATAAAAATATCATCTACAACTATAAAAAACATAATCTTCCGAATGTCTTTTTCTTGAACACTTCTTCGGAGATCAGATAATCCTATTGAGTAATCTTACTATGGGAATACTGACTTTGCCAAGTCTTCTTATAGCTTGTGTGCGGTAAATAGGTCGTGACGACTTCTTTGTTCCAAATTCGAGCAATCAGCTTATTAACCTAACAATCAAAATGCACGTGAGTGCCATGTGCATTCTTCTGTATTATTACTAGTCCTGTCAGCTACTGGCAGTCCGTACGGCATCGGAAGTGATCCAGCCTACTGTGTCCGCTGTCCTCTGCTAGAGCGGCTATTGCTCCCGACGAATTGTGCCTCGCCTCTGGTCGACGCTCCGTCGCTCCTCTTAGCTTCTGTTTTCTCTTCTTCGTCGATTTGATGTGTCGGTGCTGTGTCCGGACCGGGGTATGTGCTGTGTGTGCGAGCAGGCCGGGCTTCCTCCTCTGCACGCGGTGCCCGTCGGAAAGGCGAAAGCTTTGCTGCTCGACCGTCAGTGCAACGTGCCTTTCTTTCGCGAGATACACCAGGTTTGTTTGCCTTTGAAGCAGCTGCTCACGCCCTATCGCCAGACAGACAAGAGAAGAGATTCGTTCGTCAAATAAGATAGTATGAAAAGAGCAGGAGGGGGGGAGGGAGGGCGAGGAGGGAGGGAGGGAGGGAACGGGGGTGGAGAGGGAGGGAGGGAGATAGGGAGGGAGTGAGAGAGGGAAAAGAGAGACGGAGGAAGAAGGATAGAGAGGAAGGGAGGGGGGAGGAGGAGGGAGGGGAGAAGGAAAAGGGGTTGGGACGGAGGTAGGGAGGGGGAGAGGGAGTGAGGGGAAGGGGGAGGGGATGGAAGGGAGGCAGATAGGGGGGGGGGGGGGGGGAGGAAAGGAAGAAGGAAGGGGGAGTCGGCACTAGACTACCGATTACAAGAACGGTGCAAGGTCGGCGGCGAAACCCAGCAAGGAGTGACGGCGGTAGTTACGGTGATTGCATCGCCGTCGGCAATGGCGGTGATGGCGGTGGTGGCGGTGGTGGTCACGGCGGAACGGAGGAGGAACTCCGCGGGTCTACGCCGTGACACGAGAGAGCGGACCGATATTGTTGCACTACAGTATTGTGCTGTTGACTATTGTACTGTTGTGCGTGGTGTTTTACTGCTGTTGTACTGTTGTACTATTAATACTGTGCTTTTGTACTACTGTAGCCTCGCTTACTAGTAAATGGTCGGTCTGCGACAAATTCATGCCCCTCCCCCGGCATCACTTGGTCATCCTGTTCCCCCACCCTTCCTCACCTCCCTCCCCATCTCCCTCCCTCCCTCCCTCCCTCCCTCCCTCCCTCCCTCTGTTTTTTCGATCCTTCGTTTTTCCGCCCTGTTGTTGTTGTTGTTGTTGTTGTTGTTGTGGTGGTGGTGGTTGTTGTTGTTGTTGTGGTGGTTTGTTGTTGTTGTTGTTGGTGGTGGTGTTTTGGGCAAAAACAAATATACAGTGTATGAGGGGGATGCTTGACATGCTCGGCGACCCCGCTAAGGCGGCTGGTCGTGACTCGACATCCGTAGGCCAACACCAGCATCAAGATCAAGACCAATCTCAACATCAACACCAGGGGGGCCTAAACGGGGCAGGCGGTGTCGGAGAGTGTGAGGGGAGGTACTCGTTGCTGCTGCCGCACTTGCTGGACCTGGTGGCCTACCAGAGCGGCGTGGACGCTGTCGAGGTTGGTGCAAAGCGGGGAGGAGTTCGAGCTTGTCGCAAAATTGGAGCAGTAGCGAACTCGGGTCTGGAGGAGGAGGAGGAGAAGGAGGAGGAGAAGGAGGAGGCGTGTTGACGTCGCGTGTTGTTCCGGTTGTCATTGGTTTCCATTATGTGTGGATTAGTGTTGTGGTGTGCTGGTTTGATGCTACTGTCGTGTGCTGCTACCCATGGTGCGGTGGAGCTGTAGTGCGATATTGCTGTAGTGCGGTGATACTATCCCGCGGTGTCCTAGTGCTGTCCCGTAGTGCCCTAGTGCTGTCCTTACTGGTGTAGTGCTGTCCTTACTGGTGTAGTGCTGTCCTGTAGCGCTTTGATGTGGTCGTGTAGTGCGGTAGTGCTGTAGTGCGATGCCCCACCCCACCCCCCCCCCTCCCCCGCTGTTCCCAAGGATAGTGTGTCAAGGAGATACAACCTTTCTCTTCCCCCCCCCCCCCCGGATGCGAGGGTCTATGATCATACGACTACGCCCATGCATGATATCAAGTACCCCCCCCCCCCCCCTCCCCCTGTCCTACCTACGGCCATGCATGAAAATGAGTGTACCCCCCCCATTGTCCTCATGTCTCCCCCCCTACCCCTCTCATCTTCCCATCCTCGCCTCCTTCTCTCTCCTCCTTTCCCGCTCGCCTAATCCCCCAACCCCCCCCCCCCTCCCCCCTCCTCCTCCTCCTCCTCCTCCTCCTTTTATTTCCCACTCTGCGTACCCTTATTGATGGGCATGGTGGCATGGTGGGTGTAAACATCTTCACATACATCGATTGCTGAAAAGGGTCATCTCCGCGAGAGGGCGGTGTCGATCATCCGGTCCATTGAGGGCGTGATCGCCGCTAGCAACGGCCTCGACGAGATTACGCTCGACCCTGACGGGCTGGTGCCGGAGACGTTCTGGCGAAGCAATGAGGTGCGAGTTGGTCTCCTTGCGATGGGATGGGATGGGATGGGATGGGATGGGATGGGATGGGATGGGATGGGATGGCAATGGGATGGGATGGGATGGGATGGGATGGGATGGGATGGGATGGGATGGGATGGGATGGGATGGGATGGGATGGGATGGGATGGGATGGGATGGGATGGGTTGGGATGGGAATGGGATGGGATGGGATGGGATGGGATGGGCTGAGGTGGGATGGGATGGGATGGGAAGACACCTCTTCGACCGGTATTATAACCACCGTTTCTCTCCTGGTATGAACACCAAACGGCGATTGCATTTCCGGCCAGAGTGGTGTGAGTGGAAAATATGAGACAAAATGAGGTGTTATGATATTTTTACAGATTAGATGCATGAGACAGAGTTAGGTACTGGTAATACCTCGTACTGGTGAAAATACAGTATTATGTCTTACGATTTCAAGAGAAGACACGAGAAGCTAGGGTATTCCCAGGTACCGCACCAGAACAAGTCGATATACAACAAGATATGCAGGATGCTATACGAAGTGATAATGAGAGATAAGGTAGCACATTTTTCCATAGATGTACCAGGTACTGTATGGGAACATATACGATGAAGATGAAATGAGATACCTGGTATTAATACCAGATACCCGTACCAGATACCAGGTACTGGCTTAAGATAAGACACGATAATATAAGATATGGCAAGGTAACGAGACAATACATTACATAAATATGTCATGCAAGACGCGGTGCCATCTCTTCCTCCCGTCCCGTCCACGAGCTTTGGCCCATGAACAAAAAGATTCGACCAACTTGGAGAGCTACACAGAGAGAGAGGAGGGAGGAGAGATACGAGCGCAGAAAGACATACGAACAAGAGAGGGAAACGGTAAACACATATTTTTCTGTCCGAACGCTCCCTCCCCCATGTTTTTTACCCGCCTACCCCCCCCCCCCCCGTCCCGCCCCGCCCTGCCCCGGTCCTTCATATTTTTTCCCTTGATATTTCCTGTCCGAGCTGCTCTGACTTTCAACTCTAAACTCTAATCTCTAACCGGCTCTGCTGTCATGTAGGTGAACTTTCGCGGTAGCTTGTCTTTGGAGCACGAGGCGACCCGGAAGGCGTACAGGCTGTTGCAGCAGGCGGCCTCCGATCTGTGCGAAGCCGTCAAGGAGGACTTCCCGAACGCTTCACAGGCAAGAGATCGCGGACGGAAGGGGCGTAGGGTGCAGATGTGGGGAGGGGAGTATCGAGTATGTCGGTGGCAAAAAAAGATATCTCTTTCTCTTCTCATTTTGTCGGCTATTATATTAGGTACAGAGTATATATATTTGCTGTTTTTGGGGGGTTGGGGGTAAGGGTGGGGGAGGGAGAGGAGGGGGCGGGGCGGAGCGGAGGGGTAAGGAGCGGAGGCGCAAGGGGTGTGAAGTGTGGGGTGTTGACTTGCGGAAGTGTATCGGCGGCTTATTGTTTTCTCTCCATCCATCCAACCATCCATCCACCCATCCATCCACCATCCACCATGTTGTTTGTCGGATGTATGGCTTAGAACGTGTATGTTTCGCGTCGCTGTTTTTGAGGGTCGGGGGTTGGGGTGGGGCACAAGGGTTGAGGGATACGGTGGGCGGGGGGGGGCGTACTCATTTGTTGCTTGCCTTACTAATAATCATTTGACGGGGGGGGGAGGGGGGAGGAGGGGAGGAGGGAGGAAGAGGGGAAGGAGAAAGTGACGAGAAAGGGGAACGGGGGAAGAGGAGCTGTGCAGGGTATGCAATTTTCGGATTTGATTTTTCCAGGCGTCGGTTATTCCGCTGAACGTTCACAAAGGGCGAGAGGTGGGAAGGGGAGGGATGGGCGGCACGGGTAGAAGGAGGACAGAGACGATGCAACATTCGGGTGGGAGGTGAGAGGAGCGCCGAGGGCTCTACGTAAATGCACGTGGAAGGCGCTGTTTACCGTCTCGTGGACAATTTTTTCATTTGTAAATGCGTGCTTGTTTTTGCGGAAACCGCCGTCGTAGCTTCACGTGGGTGCGTGTTTGACTCTGTCTTGATCGCTTGCACGACCCCCGCCCCCCGCCCCTCCCTGCCCCCCCCCCCTCCCTCCTTTCGTGTCTGCAGGATCTGACATTTGACTTTCACAACAACGGCATCTACCTCACCAAGCTGCCCGCGTCGGAAAAGGGCCAAAAAAGCAAGACCAGCGAAAAGAGAAGAAATACCGAGAAGAGCAAGAAGAACGCAAGCGGCGCCTTGGCAACGACGGGGGCGGGGGCAGGGGTTGACGACGGCGATGGCGCAGAGTTCGTGCATCCTCACGACCGCAACGGGAAGTTGCTGTCCAAGCGGTTCACGACGAGAAGGGTGAGATTCGGTTGGTCTTTTCGGTCGGTTAATCGGCCAATATTCGGTCGGTCGGTGATTCGGTCGGTCCGGTATTTGGTTTGTCGGTCAGCCGGAGAGTTAGTAGGTCGGTCGATCGGTCGGTTGGTCAGTCAATCGGCGAGTTTATCGGTCGGTGATTGGATCGGTCCGGTTTTCGATTGGTCGGTCACACAGTCCATCGGTCGGCTTGTCGGTCCGTTATTCGGTCGATCGACCGATCGGTTGGTCGGTCAGTTGATCGGTTGGTCAGATGATCGGTCGGTTGGTCAGTTGATCGGTCGGGAAGTTCTGATGAGAGTCCGTGATGGGACATTTATATGATTAATTGGCTGCTGAGGTCAGGAGAGCTATGATGTCATCCCGTCATCCTGTCCTCCTGTTTTCCCGTCAGGTGAGCGCGGCGCTTTCTGGTTATCTGACCGCTGTCCAGGATACGGAGGACGCCGTTAAGCGAGAGCTGCAGATGCTCAGCGATTCGCTCGTGCAGAGCAACGACCTCCCCGTCATCGCACAGGTAGCTTTGCGGGTTTTGCGGATTTTTTTTTTGGGGTCTGCGGGATACGCGAGTTCGCGGGTTTCGCGCCTTTTTGCGGGTTTTAATACAGAGTTCTGTGGGATTTTGCGTTTTTCTGGGTTCTGCGGGTTTTATGGGCATTACCGGTATTGCGGGCATGGCAAGTTTCGCGGGTTTCTCGTCTTAGTTTCCCGTTTTTTTCGAGTCTACGGGTTTGCGGGTCTTGGTATGGTAGTTTATGCAGGTGTCACGGGTTTTCTCTCAGTTACCCCCCGCTGCTTCCAGTCTGGTAGCGCAGAGCTCGAGAGGATCTCGTCACTCGTCGCCTGGCGAAGTGTGTGGCGTTCCACAATCCTGATTGGACGCTGTTTTTGTGCAGGCTGCTCATTGGTCAGTGATCTGCCAGGCGATGGAGGGCCACGTGCGACGCGCGTTGTCGTCCGGGTGGTCGCTCCCGTGGCTCAAGGACCTCGAACAGCCGGACATGAGCATGCAGGTGAAAGGCGGTGGTAGTGGTCGGTTGCGTGGGTGATGTTGGTGATGTTGGTAGGCCATGTTCTTGTCGGTGTTTGGCGTTGGTGGTGGTGGTGGTGGTCGTGGTGGTTGGTGGTGGTGGTGGTGGGGATGGGAGTAGCAATGCTGTTGGTGGTGTTGGTGGTAGTGTTGGCGGTGGTGGTAGTGGTGTTGGTGGTAGTGTTGGCGGTGTTGATGGTGGTGTTGGTTGGTGTTGGTGGTGTTGGTGTTGATGGTGGTGGCGGTGGTGGCGGTGGTATTGGGGGGTGGGTGGCGGTGGGTGGCGGTGGGTGGCGGTGGTGGTCGTGTTGGTTTTGGTGGTTGTGGAGGTGGTGGTGTTGGCGGTGGTGGGGACTGTGATGGTGTCGGTGATGTTGATGTTGGTGGTGGTGTTGGTGGTGGTGTTGTTGGTCTGTTTTGATGTGGTTGCTATCATCGAATTGTGACATAGACAGCTGCTATTATGTGTTTGTTCTGTTGGAAAGGTGCCTGTACCGTCGAAATCACGCTTCCTCGACAAAATCTTGAAGCAATTTTAGCCCGCAGCTCCCCCTCCCACGTCCCCTCCTTCCCCCCCCGGTGAAAAAATCGATGAATCATACCGCCGCGATATCAGGTGGAAAACCTGGTGCCTTACTGGCTGCCTCGCGGGGAGGCTGTGCCGAACTCTTTCGACTTCCGAGGGCTTTTCCTCCTGACGGCGCCAAACATGAGCGGCAAAAGCACGCTCATGAGGTCTGTCCTGGCATGCTCCTTGCTGGCGAACGCAGGCTTGTTTGCGCCGTGTGCTTCCTCCGTCGTTCCTCGGTGAGAGCCTTCTTGTTTTGGTTTGGGGTTTTGGGTTTTTGAGGGTTTTGAGACTTGTAATGTGTTGTTGGTTCTCATTATTCTGTGTTGCGTGTTTTTTGTTTCTGATTTTGTTTAGTTTCATTGTTTATTTTTTTGTGTGTGTTTTTTTTCGTTGTTTGTTGTTTTTTTTCTGCTATGTTTTCCCCCGAGCGACGGCTCGCGCTGCACTTTTTTGTGAACGGCGCCGCCGCTCCAGCCCCCCACGAACCAGCGGGGTGTTGGCTTCAGCAGCTATGGTTGGTGTTTTTTTCAAGAGCTTTGATAGCGTTGACTTAGCTAACCTCATCTGCAGCAGCGAACAAGCCGTTGTTTTCGAGGTTACAGAATATTTGGCTGTGGCTAGTTCACTACAGTTGAGCCGTGGTATATTGGCTGCGATAGCTAAAGGTTGGGTTCAACAGCTTGAAGATGCCGGTATCAGGTAAAGCGTTAGCTGCGTGAACCATTAGCTAGCGTTACGTTCACCTCTTAGCTTTGAACAGGTCAAAACCCACCTGAGGAGCGAGGAGGCCCCGGCCCTCGCCCGTCCCCGTCCCCGGCCCCGCCTCCGTTGACCAGGACGAATATTAAGAACATATTCATATTGTTGTTGTTGTTGTATTTAGTGTTACCATGTGTGCCATCCTTCAATGTGCAGCAGCATACACGCAAACGTCGATCGATCCTAAACAAATACAGAAATAACAAGAAAACCCATGGAAACAAAAAAAGACCTGGTACGTGGTACGTGGTACCTGGTACGTGGTAAGGTATTTACTTTTTTGTTTGTGTTGATTTGCTTGGGGGCAGATTCGACGGTTTCTTCCTCCGCACGGCGAGCTACGACATCCCGGCGGAGGACAAGAGCGCGTTCGCCCTGGAGATGGACGACGTGAGGGTCATGCTCAGGGACTCTTCCAGGCGCTCCCTGGCTCTAGTGGATGAGCTCGGCAAGGGGACCTCGGCCAGGTCCGCCCGTCCGTCTATCTATCTGTTTGTCTGTTGGTCTGCCTTTCTGTTTGCTCTGCCTGTCTGTCTATCTGCCTCTCTGTCTGTCTGTCTGTCTGTCTGTCTGTTTGTCTGTCTGTCTGTCTGTCTGCCTGTTTGTGGGTCGATCAGTCGGTCGGTCGGCCGGTCGATAATGTGATATTGCTGTCGGTAGTGCGATCCACCAGTCTGTCGGTCAGTTGGTTGATCAATCGATCGGTCGGTCGACCGGTAGTGCGACCGGTCGGCCGGTTGGTCTGTTCCTTCGTTGGTTGAAAGGTTGGTCGATCGATCAGTCGATTCATCGGTATGTATCACAAGTCAGTATATTTGTCGGTAAGCCGGTGAGCGAGCTCGAAGACGCGCTAATGAGGTGTCGACTGAGCCTATGTTCTTGGATCTGGTTGTGGTCTACCGGTGCTATTTATATCTACCAGTATGCCACACACACGAAACCGTAGTGTGTCCATGTTCATGTTCATGATTCAACGGTGGTCACGTCAATCCTTTGTCGAAAGATTCGCGGCCGTGCCTCGCACCGTCGTCGGGGCAGACTCCCATGTAACGGCGTGGGCTTACTTTTTTACCCACCTGCTTGCCTACCTGCCTATATACCCACGTGCGGGCACGGCGCGGACATATGCCACAGGCGTTTTTTGTTTTTTGTTGTATCATCCGCTTTCGCCGCCATTTCGTGCCCCCTCTCACCGCGCTTCCCACGCACTCGACCCACACTCCCACCCTCCCACCCACCCCCCCAACCATCCGCCTACCCACACCCACCCACCTCAAATTATTTTTGTTGCGTTCCCTTCCGTGCCCTAAATCGAATGAGGGCAGGGATGGGGCGTCACTGGCGGGGGCTCTCCTGGAAGAAATGGACAGGGTGTCCATTACAGGCATCTTCGCGACGCACCTGCACGAGCTGTTCGACCTGCCCCTCGACACCGCGACGCTGTCCCACAAGCGCATGGGCATCGACTGGGTGAGAGAGCTACACAGCACTAGAGCTCGTTTGCCGGTATAAGGTGGTGAGGATGATGATGGTGATGATAATGACGATGATGACGACGAGTTTGAAGATGCTGGTGATGATGAGGATGATGGTGGTGGGGTTATCACCTGTTTTCTCATTTCCCTGAAACCTAGCCGGTGGTCTCAAGATCAGGTTTCTAAAGCGTATCGTTGGAAGAAAACCAAGCCTAATAATAATGTATACAAGGCTCCCCTTGGAGGA
Organism: Nereocystis luetkeana; assembly: GCA_031213475.1. NCBI lineage: Eukaryota > Phaeophyceae > Laminariales > Laminariaceae > Nereocystis > Nereocystis luetkeana. The sequence continues at coordinate 7,007,878 of JARUPZ010000002.1, read as the reverse complement.
GTGGGGTGGCCCCGGTGGGGTGACGCAAGCTAGCATGCGACAGGGGAAAAATGGCGACTCGTCAACAGCGGTACTCGTAGCTTTAGTGTCATTCCTACAAACTCAACGTATATCTCTCACTTGGCGTTATGCCGCGAGATGAATAAGAGCATACCATAATATTTTTGTCGCGAACCGTGACGCCGATTCTTCTTGAGTTGGTAAAAGCAAAATGTCAGTATCGCTAAATATTTTTTGTTTTTCAGGTACACCTGTCCCATCCATTTGAGCATAAAACATTTAAATACTGAAACCAAGTATAAAGCAAACGCAACAAGTGGTGTTTTTGGCCATGAGAAATCACACACATTTTTTTTTCGCGCCTAAACATTGAGCGTGTGGCCTCCAAAATCTGAAATGTTTTGTTTTCTTTAGGGTATAGGTACCGCGGGCTCCACTTGGACCTGCATAGGGTCATCAGGCTTCGTTTGTTTCGCCACGGCGGGAGCGCCAAGAGTATTTATTCTGCCCCCCCCCCCCCACCGTTGCCAGCTTTGAAGCTTATCGACCGTCGTCGCGGAACCGCCTCATCGGCACGAAGTTCCTTTGCCGAACCAAACCTGACACCACCTCGACGCGGGGTGGGAAGACGAACTGGCGTGTGTGGCCACGGTGGTGTAAATATGATTCCTGTGACCATCGAAAACAACAAAGTAAGTCGTACGCCCCAAAGAAGAAAAAGTGAAATCAGCGTGCGTATGTACTGCATAAATACGTACGTACGTACGTACGTACGAGTACAGAGTTTATACGCAAGAAGTGCAACCGAGGGACCGCAGACGCATACGTAGAGAACAAGCAGTGTACGTATGGCCTCTCTGATTGGTTCAAATTTCGCCAAAATCAGTTGAGAGCTACAAGCAGTCGACGAAGTAGACAGCACCAGGTAGGTATACCTGGCCTTTTCGAGTCAAAATCAGGTACGACGTCAGTCTGGCCAATAACAGGGGTCCTGGCTTGTGTGTTGTACTCGTTTTTAGTGTGTAACTGATGTTGGCCCAAAAGTGACCAGGTATGCCTGATTTCGGCTAAAACGCCATAGGATCTGCTTTTGGCAATAAGCAAAGCTTGAAAAAACAGTTACTCAGTGACGAATGCCAAACACACGAACACCTCCGCGGCAGCCTCGGCAGAGACTGTTTGCCTGCTCGTTTATTTGGTGCTTGTTTGCGAGCATGCGTGCGTGTTCGCTTGCTGGCTCGCTTCTTGGCTGGCTGGCTTGTTTGCTTGCTTGCTGGCTGGCTGGGTGGCTGACCGGCTGGCTGGCTGGCTGGCTGGCTGGCTTGCTGGCTTACTGTTTGCTTGCTTGCTTGCTTGCTCGCTCGCTCGATGCTTGCTTGCCGGCGCCTCGTCACTCCTCATTTTGACACCTCCTCACCCCTCTCGTCTACGCGTGTACTCTTTGACGGTCGGCCCCCCTGAAGGAGGATGGCGACAATCCGAGGTGGACTTACAGAATGGAGGACGGGAAGTGCACGAACTCGCTCGCCCTGCAGGTATGATGAACCACATCATGATCCAGCGGCAAAAAATATTTTGCAACAATACCGCGGAGTATTTACCTTGGTACCTGGTGTGTATTTATTTGTATCGGTGTTCCACACCGCTGGTATTACAGAATCAACCATCGATGGTCGACAATTTAAGATATATATGTTGTAGATATATTAACCCTGGTATACTGTAAGCGGTGGCATACCTCTAGAGCGGCATTGTGGTTTGTGCCAAGCCAGAGTATCACAGAATCTAATGCGCCATGGTGTTTCGAAACACGGTTAAACAGCGTACGGGCAATAGCGGTACCCCTTACCCCTCCCTCCCTCCCCCATCCCGCTCGCGCTCCTGCTTACTCGACCCCCCCCCCCCCCTGTATCGATCGATCGATCTATCTTATCTATCCATGAAACTATCCATATTTTTTTCGATCTGTCTATGGATCGCTGTATCTATCCCGATCAATGGGAATGTGGATTTTTGGACCGATTATATCTCTGGGTGGATTGATCTATCTATCTATCGACCTGTGTATAGCGCAGACGGCGAAGAAGTACAGCATCCCCTCCAGGATCATCTCGAGGGCGAAGGAGCTAAGCGCGGCTTTCGACGACATTTGCAGAGGCATCAAGGACAGCAAACACGGTACAGACAGCAACGACGTCAACGACATAGAGGTTAGCAAGGGTAGCGATGACAGCGAGAAGGCCGACGATGGCCCGCGCGGGGCACTAGTATTTGGAGAAGTTCCTCCCCCTCCACTTGAGATGGAAGGGGGTGTCGTAGCAGCAGCAGCAGCAGCAGCAGGAGCAGGAGCGGCGGCAGCGGTGGCAATAGCGGAGATCGTCAGCAGGGATAGCGATGACGGTCGTGGCGGTGGCGATGGCGGTGGGGTTGGTGGTGCAGTCGAGGGCGAACGCGGGTGGTGGCCAAGCGATGGGGAGGGGTGGGGCGGCAGTAGCTCCGCTGGGGGTTTCAGGACCATGGCGGATGCTGCTCAGGTGACGGAAACGGGGAGGGGTGTGTGGCCACGTGTCGTATGTCGTAGGTCGTCTGTTCTTTGTTTTTGATTGAGTCACGCGATCGGTCGGTCTACCGATTGGTCTACCAATCCGTCTACCAATCGGTCTACCGGTTTGTCTACTTTTTGGTCTACCGATCGGTCTATCAAATTCCTAATGGTTGACCGATGGGTCTACCGATTTTATCATCGGTTTACCGATTGGTCTGCTGATTTCCCATCGGTCTATCGATCGGTCTACCGATTGCCCATCGCCGCATACCTCTCTGAGTAGTAAAAATTATTCGAAAACAAAATGAACAACGCCAACAGTAAAGAACCCCTCCCCTTCCCTCCCCTCCCTTCCCTCCCCCCTGTGCCTCCCCCCCCTGTGCCTCCCCCATCATACGCATGTATGAAAACTCTGTCGAAAACGGAAACGGCACTAAAACTTGAAACTGAACTAAACAAACTCAGGTGGTGTGCAGAGTGACGGGCCGGCCGGATTGCGATGTGGTGTCGATCGACTCCGGCTACAGCACGCCACCCGCCCTGGAGGGGCGGTCATGCGTCTACGTGTTGCGGTACTCGGCATTCGTTCGTGACGCCGGCTGGGCCTTCCCGCCCCAAGGCTCGTCGCCGCGGTTATCGGCGGCGGCGACACCACCCCAATTATCGGCGGCGAAGGCCGAGGCGGAGGCGGAGGTGGCGATTCCGGTGGCGGCAGCGGACGTTAGTGCGGATGGGTCGACGAGTCTCGGAGAAGGAGAACGGGGAGCAGGAGGAGGAGGAGGAGGAGAAAAAGGAGGGGGTGAGGGGGAAACGCCTTCCCTCTTGACGAAACCGTCTGTAAAGTCGACAAAATCGTCGACGAAAACGACGGGACCGACGGACTCGATGATGACCGGTGGAGGCGGTGAAGGTGGGATGGACGGTGGCGGCGGCGGCGGTGGGGCCAGAGAGGCCGGCGTTTGGTTCTACGTCGGAGAGAGCGATGCCATCCGCGAGAGGCTGCGGCAGCACGCCAAGAGGTGGGGCGGCGGCGCAGGGTCAGGCTCGGGCCTTGAAGCGCCTCCCACCGCCGAGGGAGCCCCCAAGCGTGGAGGTTCCGGCCTGGGAAGCTCGGGCGGTGGTGGGGGTGGAGCGGGCGGTGCCTGCTGCAAGCTGGACGCGGTGGTGGTGGCGATGGAGAACAGGAGCGAGGCGAGGCGGCTGGAGACGGCGGTGATACGCGGGATGAAGGAGGAAGGGTTCTACCTCGTGTCGGACAAGGACGGCTCGAGGACTCACTTTTCCTCTTCTTCTTGATAACATATCTGGCAATTTTGCTTTTTTGGGGGGTTCTAGCGTGTTTGCGTTTTTTGTTTTTTGTTTGTTTCTCCGAGGTGATACTTCGTGTACTGTTTCGGACACGCACGATTTGTTTCCTCTCGAAACAAATCCGCCCTTTTTTGGTATATTATTGTGCTATGAGGTGTGTGTTATTTTTCCCCTCTTCTCGAGCTAGGATGTGAGCGATGTCACGCGCGCACACCTCTCGTCTTGATCCAGCTTGTAATCTACGAGTGATTTTGATCAGCACCACGATTGCTGGCTGGGGCGTCGTCAAATCAACCGGGTACATATGATGGATATTTGGTTATAAGAACGGTACCAGGTACGTACGAGTATTACATACGGAGCATAGTAGTAGGAATAGATGAAAATAGCACCAGGTACCTGGTATTTTATGTAGTAGGGCTAGAGGAAGACATTTTGTTCGTTTGGTTGGTTGGCCGGTTGATTGTTGGCGTGTGTTTAAGGCGTTGGTTCTGATAGGAGGTAGGGTTAGTGCTTGTGTTTCAGTACGTTTGGTACCTGGTATTATATCTACCGCAGTATGTTCGGGTAGGGTTTCACGAGCAAGGAAATGGCGAAATGTGCATGCAATCGTTGCGGTGCTTTTTTATTTCGCTTTTTTTTTTGTTGGTGCACAAGCTTTGGTGCTCGCGGAGGGTTTGGATGGAGTGTTTTTTTAATCGATGTCTGTATGTGAGAGGGTCGTCGTGCTCCTCGTTTCCGTGACTCCGTGAGGCCTTACGCGTGCTTTTGTGGAGAGCGTTTGACCGTGTCCGCCTCTCTAAAGTCATTCAAATGTCGGCACCTGGCATCGATCGATTCAACAGTAGTCTACGTGGCATATTTGAGAATTGATCGCCGTATCGATCGCACGTATTAACGATTTCGTAGCAGACAAGCTGCAACAGTATGCTTATTAATAGTACACATGGGTATATTCTGGTGTTTTTTTTTTTTCGCGGGACTGTCTAAGGCTGAATGAAAAACCTTCAGTTATTTCTACACAGTGGTCGATTCTTGCTGTAGGTCCGCGGGTGATGGTGGTCATGTTGCTTTCATGTATAATAAACACAGGCCGATATGTCTCGAATCCTGTCTTGTGCAGTAGGTGGTACCAGGTATTTGTTTTGAAGGGGTTGATCGAGCCTACTTATTGGGAACATAGGTGGATGGAGAAGGAGGGTTCGAGCGGCATCAAATAGCCCTTTTTTATGTCGTTCTCGACTCTTGCAGACCTTATATACTGAAACAGATCATACCACCAGGGAGTATTTTAGCCATAAAAATCTATCCACCACACCCCCGCGGACGAATTTCGAAGCTACCTTTCTTGACAACAGATTATGTTTTCTGTGGTCGACACGAGAAACTCGTGACGCGAGTTGTGTCACGAGAAGCTAGCTCGTGTCATACAACCAGGCGGGGGCATAATTTTGATAAAAACAAGCATTTCAGATAACTCGTGCTGTTTGGCACACACCTCACGGGGGGGGGGGGGGGGGCTTGGGCGCCTCAAACGACTTTTCTTGCGTCTCAGCGAACTACCCCTCCTGCCCGTGGCCGTGGCCGCACCATCGGAGCTAACGTCCCGCCGATTCTTGCATTCGTTTTCGTGAGTCATGCTTGGGGTCGGCGCTGTGCGTTGAAACAGGGGGAAACAAGGGTCCAAGAATTTGCTTCAAGAAAAAGACCAACTTTCTTTGCTGGGTTTAGATTTGGTGCAGACGGAGAGCCTAGTCGTAATCTCGTAGGAGAAAATCGGTAGGTATTACGTGGCAGTGGTGCGGTCCGCACTGCAGTCTTCTCCGCTTTCGGCAATAGTTATAGTTATCCAGTATTTGGTGTTACTCTCCTCGGCGTTGGTTCCTATTTTCAGCGACCAACAAACCGAGGACGAGCGACATCTTGTGCTCTCTGCCCCCCTCCCTCCCTTGCTCTCTCCCTTCCGACCTGGTTGGCTGATGAGATTGGCACGCTATATCTTACCGCGATATGAAAAAGGCTTTGGTTTCTCGGAAAACCGAGAAAAGGCTCGGTCTCTCTCGAGCTTCTCGCCCCCGCGTTTTGCGCGTCTTGTAAATTATGGTGCTTCTGACTGCTGCATGGGTGTACGTATGTTCGTCGCCAGCAGGAGCGCACCGATGGGCTTCGACGACGAGTCCTCGTTTGCCCATGGAACGAACGTACAGCATTTTTTTTCAGCAAACTACGCCACCGGGTACATTTGTATCATCGTAATTATTTCATTTCGCTACTTTTCTTGTTTTAGGTTCGTACAGATTCTTCTGTAGAAACACTGAGAAATAGGGAACAGATCAATCAGTTTGGTTGCCAGTTGGGGCTCAAGGTTCAATAAAGTGAGACCAAACTCGTTGTCTCTTGAGCGTATATATAGGGCGTAAGGGCTAAGGCGGCAAGGGGGGGGGCGTCGAACACATTCATTTATTGTCCCGCTCGTCAGTCTCGCCCGCTCCTGCATCCCCCGCATCACAACCTTGACTTATCGGTGCCTCGGGAGGAGGGGGCTCACCGACCCCACCTACCCAGAGCTACGTTTGACCCCGTTAGCAGCGAGTCAAGCAGCACGGGGAGACTAAGTCACCCCGCTAAAGCCGTGCTCGGATCCTTCCGATTCTGAATTCGGAAGGCAGGAGCGCCACCGAATATTATACCGGAAGGCAGGAGCGCCACCGAATATTATACCGAATCGTGGTACAAATTCGCCGAAGCGGAATAGAGTACACACAGAGAAGAGCCACATCGGAACAATTAAGCGCCCCAAGAATCCAGCAAGAGAGGAAAAAATATCAGCCCCCTTTGACGACAGCAGCACGACCGAAAAAACATGAAAACGTATATTGAAGCCTTGGAATGGTCTGCCGCCCCCCTCCCTTCCTCCCCCCCTCCTTCCACCGCCGGGATTTACTACGTAACGAAACAAATCGCGGCGCATCGCACCACGACGAACCACAATGTAACGCAATACCAAACAAAGGAACGGAACGCTACAAAAAAGAAACGAAACGGAACAGACCGAACGGAACCGAACCGTATCGATCGAAACGAAGCGATTCGGAACAAACCGAGCCGAGCCGAACCGAACCGAAACGACGCGCAACGCTTCGACACTAAACGAAACGGAACAAGCCGAAACGGAACAAACCGAACTTTAGCAGAGCCGAGGCGGTTCAGAACAGGCCGAAACGAAAAGATGCGCAGCGCGCGATGCCAAACGAAAACGCAACTAACCTAAACAAAATGAAACGAACCGACACAGGACAGAGTCGTTCTCTCTCTGTCTGTCTCTGCTATCTCTCTTTTCTCACTCCCGCGCCCCGGGGTATGACAGCTTCGACACAGCAGCCAGCACCTCTTTTTTTGCGGTGGGCGGTGACCGTCGAGCGTCGATATATAGGTGCCACGCTATTTTTGGGGCCGACGAAAGACGACAAGCGCAAAAACGTGTTTGCCATTTTCTGTGCCTAACATACCGCTACTATTGATATGATCTTGATCGCGTGCCTACACACTCGTCAACTCCAGGATTTCTGAAGGAGAGAACAACAACGACGGAGGGAGGGACCAAGGGATGGAGGGAGACAAGGGGCGGGGGAGGGGGGCAGCGACCCCCCCCCCCCCTCCCCCCCTGCCCCCAACGGTGCCCCCAAGACATCCTGGAAGAAACCCGAACCAATTTATACCTGCACTGCTAACAGCGGCAGAGGTAGGTACAGTAGAAAGGCAGCTTTTTCGAGGCACGTTTGGGCAGCCTGCCCCCTACCCCCCCGATCCCCTCCCGTGTGACAAAACGAAACCCGTAAAGTCGGTGGTGGCGAGATGGAAGCAACCCCGGTCCACCCCGCCCCCCCGCCCCTTCCCCACTTCCCGCTCCTTCCCCGCTCGACGAAGCCCGGAGGGATGGGCAGCGACCACCCCAACACCCCAACTACGAAGCCCCTGCGTGGAGGAGGGGATCATGCCTGCTGGGAGTAGTAGTACCCTGCCACGAGCGTTTCCGACAGAGAGAAATAGATCAAAAGAGGTAAGAGAAAGAGAGATAGGAAAACATAAAGAGAAAAATGAACGGAAAATAGAAACGCGAAGAACAAGATAGGGGAGACGGGAAGTAAATAGAAAAAAGCGCAAGAGAAAGAGAGAGAGAAAAAGAGGATACGTACGTATGGAGGCGATGTCACGGTAGGATAAGGAGGGGGGTACATGACGGCACTACAGTTTGTACCTCTCGCCCGGCAACATACGCACGAAAGAGTCCGTGCACAGCCCACCTAAAACGGTGCATTTTCCGATCGCCCCCCAGGTACCATAGTAATACCTACCCCGTCACAGCCGCAACGAGCGTGCGTTGCGATCGGGTGCATTCCTTGTGCGTACGTACGTACGTACGCGCGTGCGTATGGCAAAAAACAAGACGGCAGGCCTCAACGTTGAACTCGTGCACCCCTCAAAGCGGAGTGCATCACGACCCCTACGCTCAACATTAGGGGCATCATACGTACATCGAACAAACACACGCTGGCTGGAGGCGGCCTGGCACCCCTCGATACGAAAAACCGCCGCGGACTTAGTTGGTCGCACAGAGCCCTATATACTCCTCCTGCTGTGCGTGCGGACAAAACCAAGGATGCCAGACCGTAGCAACGCCTACCCAGCCTGAAAAACCCTTGTCTAAAGGCGCAACCATCGTATGATATCATGCACATGGCACGTACGAGCACACCAGCAACGCGTGAGTAGGTCTTGCGACCATCTGTCTGTTCGTCTGTCTGCACGCGGCCAACAGCCAGAGGGAAGACGCCGTAGGCCAACAGACACGTGAGAAACATAGTTTCAGCCCCGGAGCAACCAACCTGCCTCGTCGGCACCTCCCACCCCCCGCCCCACACGCATGCACAACGACTCCTCAACGGCTCCCTTCGCCTACGAACACGCCTCGCCGGCAATTCCTACCCCCCCTCCAAAGTGCTGAGCAGAACTGGGAATGTACCCACTCAAGACGAATAGAGACGTGATAAAGTTGAAATGGCAATATAAAGTAAGGAGCATGCCAAAAAAGAGGTTGCCAGCCATAGTTGATAAGAGCTGTATGGGAGAACGTAACAACAGGACGGAATATGGTGGGATAGCGTGGTTGAAAAAGTATGGAAGGATACAGGGGGAAACCAAGAAGAGGTGATGTCCGCCGGGAAGTTTGGGAGGTACACGGCAGAAGTAGAAGAAACGATAGAAAGACGGGAAAGGCTAGCGCCACGAAACAAGGTGGAATCGGAACAACACCTAGATATATACAGGGGATTGAACGAAAGGGTAGGGATGAATACGTATCTGCACGGCCCAATGGACTTCGCGAAAAAGCTGAAACTGCGATTTCGTTTAGGGGACCTGGACCTGCCAGAAAGAAGAAAGAGGTATACCAGTAGCCGGGAGGAGGAGGAAATAGATGCGCAGATGTGCCCGTGTGGCAAAGCAACAGAGAACATAACTCACATAGTAGGATAATGTGAAATGTGCAAGGAGGCACGGGATGTGTTATTAATAGAAGAGGAAATGAGGGTACTAGACGAATGTGACAGGAAGGAGTTTGATACACTAGATAGCAGTGAGAAAACGATCGCTATCCCAGGAGATAGATGGTGGCACCATAGGCGGCGAAACTGGAAGGGCATAAGATTAGCATTTTTGCTTATGTAATACATGGAAACAACGTAATGAGCGCCGAACTGCTGAAGGGGATGCGTGGTCAATAGTCGTTGACAGAGGCAATCAACACATGAGTACGCCCCCCCTCCGCCCCTCCCCCTAGAGCTCCCCCCCCCCCCCCCACACCCGAAGGATTGCAGAAACAAATAGAGAACGCGCTAGAATACACTAGGAAATGGAGGGTGACGGCGAACGTCAAGAAATGCGCAGTAATTGTTTGTAACGAAGATAAGGTGAACCCCATAAATTTCAGTTGGAAGTGGGGAGAAGATGAATCGCCGATCGTAGACCAGTATACGTACCTTGGCGTAGAGATCTCAAAAGACTGCTCTTGGGATACACATATAGCAAAAGTAATAGGAAAGGGTAAAGCCCACATAGGTAAGATGGATGCGATCCTAACAGACTCGCACCTTGACACCAGGATTAAGAGACGTATCCTGATGAATGTGATAGTACCAAAGCTAGAATTTGCAGGAGAAGTATGGGAAGGGAATGCGAAACTCGTAAAACAGTTGGAAACAGTACAGATGACAGCAGCTAAAAAAATCCTAAGATGCTCAAGTACGACTAGTAATACAGTATTAAGAGCAGAACTGGGAATGCACCCACCCAAGACAAACAGGGATATGAGAAAGTTGAAATGGCAATATAAAGTAAGGAACATGCCAAAAAAGAGGTTGCCGGCCATAGTTGATAAAGCTAAATGGGAGAAAGTAACAAAAGGGCGAACTGGAATAAGGTGGGATAGCGTAGTTGAGAAAGTATGGAAGGATATAGGGGGAAACCAAGAAGAGGTGATGTTCGCCGGGAAGTTTGGGAGGTACAAGGCAGAAGTAGAAGAAAGGATAGAAAGAAGGGAAAGGCTAGCGCTACGAAACAAGGTGGAATCGGAAAAACACCTAGAGATATACGGGAGATTGAGGGAAGGAATAGGAATGAAAAAGTATCTGCACGGCCCAATGGACTTCGCGAAAACGCTGAAGCTGCGGTTTCGTGTAGGCGACCTGGACTTGCCAGAAAAAAGAAAGAGGTATACCAGTAGCCGGGAGGAGGAGGAAATAGATGCACACATGTGCCCGTGTGGCAAAGCGATAGAGTAGAACTCACATAGTAGGAGAATGTGAAATATACAAGGAGGAACGGGATGTGTTGGAAGAGGAGATGAGGAAAATAGAAGAATGTGACATGGAGGAGTTTGACACACTAGATAGCAGCGAGAAAACGATCGCTATCCTAGGAGATAGATGGTGGCCACAGGCGGCCAAACAGCAAGGGGATAACATTAGCAAAAAGTTTCTATGTAATATATGGAAACAACGTAATGAGCGCCCAATTGTTGGAGGTGTCTCTATTAGAAGTAGGAACGGTGCTCCGTCTCGAAAGGGATGCGTGGTCAATGGTCAATTGACTAAGACAAGCAACAAATGAGTACGCCCCCCCCCCCCCCCCCCCCCTCCACGTGCGCTCAACGGCTCTCATCAACGGCTCGCCAACAGCCCTTTCTTCCGACCACGGGCGGCTACAATACGACGCACCACGCTCGATCACGGGTCGCCATATATTATACGGCGCTCCCCCCCCCCTCTCTTGACTATCCGCTCTCACACTCACCGATTGAGATGGCCAGAAGCAAAAATAAAACAGCTAGGGGGTTCAGCCCTCCGCCCGCTCTGCTCGCCCGCTCTGCCTTCTTGGCCGCCTCTTCTGCCATTTTCGTCTTTTCGTCGCCGGACAACTGTAACCATGGACAACAGGCAACCGTGGGTAAAAGGGCAACCACGAATAACAAGTCAACCGAAACAAACGCACATGCAAACCCCGGCGGCGGCGGCGAGGGGCAGGGGGGAGGAGACGAATTATGTCAAAACAACCTATTTTAGGGCGGATCAACGGCGGGGATTCTAGAGAGATGGGCGGGATTGCTCCAGGTAGGTACCAATCACACTTACACGAGAAAAACAGACTGACATTCTGACATACAGCCATCCATCCATCCACCCATCCGTCCATCCATTCAACCCTCCAGACGGATAAACAGACAGGAGTGGTGGACAGTGCATCGTCGCGAGTATATCTCGCCCCCAGAACAACAGCGACCATTGCCGCCTCGACGCCATCCCCCCTCTCCCCGCTGAAGCCAAGCCCACTCGCTTCCCGTGCAAACCTTGAGGTGGCCGATCTCGAACTTCTTCATCTCCTCTCTTGCGTCCGAAGAGTGTCCGATGTCCTCGAACATGTTCGTCGCGTCTTCCCCCGCCACTTCCATCATCACCTCCGCCCCCCCCGGGTGATCGTTCAGGTAGCTCGACACGTCGTAAACCTTCGGCTTGTCTGGTCACAGCAGCAGCAGCAGCAGCAGCGGTAGCGGTAAATACAACTGCTGGCTATCAAGTATAGCGTGCCTGTGTACGTACAGCAAAGAGATGTGCATGTAGGTATTGTTCTTGGGGGCAATAACTGGTATACTACAGTAGGTACCAGAAACCGCCTTAGCAGTCAGTCCGTACATACAAAAGTAGCAGCAACATTCCTCTTGAACATCCTACCAGTTCACGGCACGAGAAGTATAATCCTGGCACAACGACTACCTGGTACGTAAGAGTAGTATTAATAGTAGTAGTAGTAGTAGTCGTTACAAGTAGGGATGACAGGCGGAGACATTGCACGTACGCGCATGGCTATTCAGATTTGCACGTAAATTCAATATGGTTGTATGTTTAGCAGGAGTTGCTGTAGATATGCATGGCCTACATGGCACCAAACGGGATCAGGGTGCCAAGTGCCAAGTGGGCCTCCGGCGGCTCCGGCGGAGGGCTGATTGCAGTTCTGCACCGCTAAGTGGGAGGTGCCAAATGGGAGGGGCCCACTGCGGGGTTGAAGTACCAAACGGGAACAGGGTGCCAGGTGGTAAAACAAATACTATGCGTGCAAGTCTGAATAGCCACGTGCGTGCAAGTTTTCCGCTGGTGGTATAATAGCAGCAACATCCCTCGTAAGATTATATCAGTACATGGTATATAAAATACTACTACTGTACAGTTGTAGCTGTCATAATATTATACCAGGTGCGTTAATCTTGTCCATCTTTTACCCGCCGGGCGGAACAATATAACAATATACTCGTATCCTTATGTCTAATTGTGAGTTACGGCCTGGGTACATCTACATATCGACGAAAGTCGGAGGCATAGTTCGCAATTAGCGAATAAAAAAAAAAGTCGTACGTATTCATACCTCCATGTACTTCTTACCCCATTTTAGATCTGCACCCTTTTTTTCTTTCGGGGGAACACGTAATACATCAATACTGTCTTTAGGGCAACCATTATGACGAATTATTCTTGTGTTCCGGGGGCTGATTGTTTAGGCCGAATATACGCGTTTTACTCGGCGGGACAGCCACAAACACCGGTAGACTCCTCAGGATGCTCCCCGGAGTTTTCCCAGAGCTTTCATGAACAGTTTTCCGTTTCTCCAGGTTCCTGGTTTGATTTTGACGCAGCCAATCAATTATCTCTGGAGGTTCAAAAATAATATTGTTCGTCAGAACTGGGGCCATATTTAACGGATCTTTGAAGATTTTTGGTGAAAAACCATAATGTCCTCGGAACTGGCAATACGGACACTCAAACTTGAACTCTGGAGAAACGGAAAACTGCTGAAGAAAGCTCTCGGGAAATTAAAGGGAGCATCCTGACGAGTCTACCGGTGTCTTCGACCGTCCCGCCGAGTAAATCGCGGGTTTATAGCAAAAAAAAACAGTTCTTAGATCCCTTAAAAAAGGAACTCCCATACTCGTAGTAGGTGTAGAGTAGGGCACTTTAGGCGGTGTGTGTGTTCTTCACATTAAACCGTTCTTTCTACCGGTCGACATCCAGCACAACCAGTGTCCGTGCCGATTCTCCAATCCTAGAGAGATGCAAGTTGTGTGGTCACAAAACTACGCCACAGAGATAATACATTGTTATATTGTTATGCAGTAAGCAGAGTAGACAACGCAATGCCATGCCATCGTACTTCATGGCGATCTGGATCATTCAGGGAAGATAGATCCCTGATCTGTACGATCTAGCTCATGTTTTACAACGTGGGAGCCGTATAATTTGCATGGTCTACGAGAGGTTGTTGGATCTGTTCCATGCAGACCCTTCACAGCTTCTCAGAACGGCAGGTTTTACTTATGATCTAGATGATCTACCGTAGACAGATCAGATATATAGAGTGATCTGTTCGAAGCGTTCGTCCGTCCTTCCCTCTCCCCCCACCCCCCCCCCCACTCTTTCCACGTACATATTCGGGGGTTTCTGCTTGGGTGACATATATAAACTAGTCATGGCACGTTGTTATATTTCAGATGATATAGTAGCTCCATCAGCACCGCCCGTGAAAACACGGTCCACACACCCCACGCCTCCCATCACACCGGAACGCCTTCAACAAAATAGCAGCACAAACCGTAACCGGAACCGTCTCGTCGTCACTGATCTCCTTAGACGGCAACAAAACTCTGGGATACCGCCGTAAAAAAACCCGGCAAAGCAGGTGTTCGTTACGTTCCCTACGTGCGGTATGCCAGATATGTCTACGTTCGTAAATACCACTGTCGCTCAATACGAAGGAGCTTTTCTGTGTTAATATTGAATACAAAAACTCCTCATATTAAGGGACCGAGTAGTACCGTGTAACAGCGTGGTACGTAAGGGCAGCATACACTAATTTTGTAACGTTAAGGATTTAACGTGATAGCCTGTGCTTGTGGAACACGGTTATAGCCCGTGCGTATCAGGTGGAATCGCTGCCTGTCTGTTTATTCTACGCGAGACATCAGTCTACTTTCATTCTTTTGTTTTTGGTACTATATTTGTCTACAGCAGTACGTACTCTTGTAGTCGAAGATCAAGATGGTCTCTCTCAAGTCTGCACTACGTACTAGTTAGTCTCAGACAGGTGGGGGCTGGTTGGTAAGCACCGGCTGGTTTGCCGCGAAATACGATACGACAATGGTAAAACTGTTGTTAGATCATCACAGCAGTACACACTGCTGCTGTCGGTGCACATGCCGCTGTTGTCGGTACACCCACCTGCTGTTGCCCTCAGTCCACCCCCACTGCTGATATCATTACGCCTACTGCTGCTGGCAGAAATATACACTTAGGGCCGGTCTTAACGAGGGCCAAAAAAACGAAAAAAAAACGAAATAAAACGAACAGACTTTCGTTGTTCGCAAAAAACAGCAGGTGGAGTCCTAACGAGAAAAAAAAAACGAAAAAAAAAACGAAACAAAAAGAAGAGGCAGAGTCGTTTTTTTTCGCGGTACAATTTTTCGGAATGACTCAACCGCCACAGCACGTTATTCCCGGCGATGGCGCTCGACAGCGACGGTGGATAGACACAACTCGCACACGTGAGGCACCCTCCACAGCAGGCGGTTCTCGTGGTCCAACCCGCTCCCTACGGAGTGCTCTAGAACTTGTGTATCGGCCATCGCTGTTCGATGGCAGACGTTTGAATGTTGAGTGGGACGCATGTCGAAAAATATACCGCCACAGCCACTTCCTGATCCCCCGGTTTCTTGCGAGGGCACCCCATGATGATTCCCTATCCATATGTGCTCGCGCCGTCAGCAGACAAACCGCGTAGCAACCACAGGCACTACCTCGGCCATCGTGCGCTTGCCAACCGGTCGTAGAAACTTTGTCGGGACTGCATCCCCACGCTTCGAGCTCCTCCTATGGTCCTCTTTGACCCTGGGTATCCCATATTTCGTTTATTTGGCACCCATATCGTTGTTTTAAGTCCTCTGCGACTTTACAAAAAAACGAAATGTGAAATCGGAGGTATCGGGATCTCTACTTCTAATTGTTTCAACTTGACCAATAAAACTCACGTGCTCTTTAGTTCTGCTCTTCGTTTTTTATTTCGTTTTTATTTTCGTTTATTTTGCCCCCGTTAAGACCGGCCCGTACTGCTGCTGTTGTCAGTTCACCTTCTGGTATTGTCAGCACACCTGCTGTCGTCAGTTCACCTATTGCTGTTGTCGTCCGTGCACCTACTGCTGTTGTCAGTGCACCTACTGCTATTCGCCTGCCGCAACCTGCAACCCTATGGCACTCCTGCTTGCTGCCATCTGCGGCACAACAGCAGCATCCATGTACGAACACACTGTAAAAGGGAGCTTCGCCATTTACTATATATAGGACTGTGTCCTTGAGATCACTACATACGGTTTTACAGAGTAACACTCACAATACCATCAACATTGAAGAAGACACCGTACAGAGAGTTGCAGAGGAGGGGACTGCATCGCATTCGGGCGCACATGTACTCGGTCACATTTGATAGTCTGTTTTTTTCAAAAAAAAAAAAAATTACAGTATTACAGCTGGTACAATGTGATAACAGTAGTTATACCAGGTGTATCGTAGCTGCAGTAGGCAGTAGGCCCTGGAAACGGTACCCGTAGATCCCGCTGTAAACCAATGTACTGACTTCTGTATGTACATATCTATGATACGGGTGCTGCCCAACTGCCCAAACAAGTGGTACAATAGTGGCTCGCACAAGTATTCAGACATGTCACAAATCGGAAGTAGGCGGGTGCGGCGATATCGGTTACCAGTCAGTCTCAACCCGCAGGCGGCGCGCTCCTCTCGGGATGGCGTCCTGTAGTATTGAATCACTCCTGCTGCTGTACTGCTATACCTGGTACGTGCCTTCTGAGTGGTTTGCGCCCCAAACGCGACTGCAGTCCTATTAACAGAAGGGTTGATGCTACTGCTGCAATGTACTCGTACTTATAGCGAGCTTCGAATGATATATACTGATATACAGCGGTGGTGGTGGTGGGTGAAATATGCGGACAAGCGGGTGCATACGCCCGAAGCTCGCGCAACAAAGCTCGTCCGCAGCCTTCACTTCGACCCAGACCGTTCAAAAGGCCACGTACGTGCGATCAGCCTTGGAAGGCTTTCAACTTTCGACTCGCAACCCGCATCTAACGTGAAGGACACGCGACTTCTCGGCAGCGCGCTAACTACTCAATACCGAGGGTGTGACGGGTATATATGGCCGTGGGCATCGTACTCGTATGATATTAATATTAATAGCAGCAAGACGCAACGAATCACGCAGCAACGCGACTTTCCTATTAATACTGGCATCACCACATATCAGGTACACAAGGTACCAGGTACCAGGTATACTACTGCTGTAGATGTTTTCATAATCACCAGTAAATATTATTGTTAAATACCAGGTAGTCGATAGACTTCGGAAGCGAAGGGGAAGGAGGGACGACGGGTTAAGGGGGGCTTTGACAAAACAAGCCCGACACGCATGAAAACGAGAAAACCGATGGATGAGTGAGATGCCTTCGCTAAGGCAGGCAAGAGCGAACGCTGCAGAAGATTAAACATTACGGACGGTGGAAACGAGTCCTGCGCCCATGTGCAAGCCCTCTGCACGAGGCACTCGTGTATTCGTACCTAGAGTTCTGTAGCTGCGGTGGAGACAGACAGCAACCAGCAGCAGTATGTATGATACCGCAGTACGGAACCATTACATCCTGGTATCATATGCCAGGTACCAGGTATGCAACAGAAGCAGAAGTAGGTAATGCTATTAATACGACCATTCTCCAGGGTTACGTAAAAGGTCTTGAGTCCGCCGAGCCGAGACGCACCGTACACCGCACGCTGTGACGATGTAAGGGAGGTATTAATACTATTAATAAAAGCAGCACGAACCCACTATTAATATTAATAAAAGCTCGTGGCGTTCAACTGTTCTCTGCTTCTGAATCGAGCACGTCGGGGAAAGGAGCATGCATTGATGCGTCGTTCACAGGTTTTCATGTATGTTGTTTTGGTCTTGTCTCCCTCCGTCACTCACCCCCATCGTTCATGTCTTTGATGACAAGCCACGTGCTGTCCTTAGTCGCGTGTGTGGCTATCTCCTCCATGGAGTACTCCTTCTGCTCTCCCTTATCCGACATCTTGCTGCTGCTGCTGTTGCTGCTGCTGCTGCTGCTGTTGCTGATGCTACCAACCGCAATTCCTTTCCCTCTCCCTTGCCTGATGTCTTGTCGATTTGCGGTGTGATCTTCAGATTCGGCTGGTACTTGTGGCGTCCAGTTCTCTGCCTCTGGTCTGGCGATGTAATAATGAAGATGGTCGAATAGTGATGGTCGACGCAAACACGCGGAGAGTCACCGTGTCACCGTTCGAAAAAACATGGGGTTTCCACACCAAGATAGGATGTTACACCAAGGTTGTGGGGTTGTGGGGTTGAAAAAAAAGAAGAACGCGCGAGCTCGAGGCAAACGCACAACCCGAACCTCGTGCAAACCGCACTCAGAAGAGGGGCAGGGCACGGCAGGAAAATACGTCAGCACGATCGACGTTAATGGCGAAAGAAAAGGGCGCGGCTCCATCCAGGCGGCTTCCGAGCAGGAGCGCGAGAGCGAGCCTCGAGCCGGAGTCCTCGAACGATCAACAAGAAGTTTCACCAGATGCAGCGGCGACTCCGACCTCTCCTCGCGATGACCTTGCCGGAGCGACGACTAATAATAATCCGGGGGCGGGAGACCAAACCGAAACGCAAGACAGCAGCTGCAGGATCTTGGAAGGAAGGCACAACGGTGACAGCAACGAGCCATCAAGCAACGGCGGCGTCGGTGGTGCCGCCACCGCCGCAGGCAGCGCATATCCGAGTAGATCAGGAACGCAGCAGGAGGGCGAGGCCGTCGCTTCTTCTGCCCTCACCTCAACCCCGGCATCTTCTCGAGGGCGTGGCCGGCCGAGAAAGAAAACCTTGGAGATAAAGGTGGACACCGTAGAGATGCAAGATGCCAAACCGGCGGGCGCGGAAGCATCACCGCGACCTGCCGCGGCGGCAGCAGCTGCTGCTGCAACACCTGCAACCCCAGCAACACCAAAGGCTCCGGACAGCTTGGCTGGGCAGGCCTCGGGTGACGGCGCTGAGATAGGGGCGGAGGCAGGGTTTAGTAATCATGGAGAAGAAGACAATGATGGGGGGAATGAATCCGACGAGTGGTCGGAGGACGATGAGGTTCACCGCCTTCCCCCCGAGGTCAAGGCGCAGTTCGGGGAGGTAAGAGGAGAGCTACATATGGTGATGCTGATGCTACGTACCGTGGTGGGTATGTTATTTGCACGTATAGTCTGGGTGTTGACTTTTTTATTACAGCAGTTGTACTAGAGGTTCCCCCTCGGTAGAAACCAGGTCCAAATTGAAGAACCTGGCACGTGTTCCTTCGTACGAAACCTTTTTCGAACGATGCTCCGCTGGCCACTTGCTTGAACGGTGCCTGACCCCCCCTTATACATATGGAACCCTGCACGCTCTGCTGTGTGCAACTGTACAGAAGCACAGGAACAGCAGTATCTGCTCCCTGTGTTGTCAAGAACACATTGCTCGTATCACACGCATGTGATGAATGCATGAATGCTCGTGGTACTCGGGGTACGTCTTACATTTTTCAAATTCAACGATTTCCTCCAACACGAGAGTTCCTCGGACTCTGGACCCTCGACCCGTGGTGCGACTTACCAGGCTCAGGGTATATACGAGCGGGGTGCAAGGTACCAGTCGTACACATGCCTGGTATGAGCTCATGACAAGAGTAGGCGGAGAGGCACCGTTAACCAAGTGGCCCAGGGATACCTCTAACCTCTAGCAGGTATAGTAGTCTTTTAAACGAGCCCACGGACGCAGTATTAATAGCACACTCACTCACTGGGTCACCGTGGCGTTTTGCTGAACGTAGTTTTCAGCAGATCCAAACGCCCTGCCCAGCGCGTGCCGTGAGGAACGGTGAGGACGTTTGCCGATAATCGCATGCTAAATAAAGCGTACGAGTACGGGTATTCCCTACCTGGTATACAGTATACTTTGTACCATTATCATGTACCAGGTATAGCTAGCTAGGTATTCATGCACCAGATATTTGGTACCTGCTGTCTGGAATGCGATTCTGGTACAACCACGCGAGCGCACACATCTCATCTGGTTTCTCAATGGGCGGCGGGTGGTACTGTAGAGCAGTTCCGAAGATCGTTTGATGTCTTATATCTGGTGTTCTGATGTACCAGGTGTCATTGGTATCGCGCTGCTGCCGTTAGTAAAAAAGAAAAGGTACGTACGCAAGGGAATCGTGTTTTCATGTAGGTATTGAATCACGCGTACATGTAAGTGTTTTGCACACGGGCTTTTTTTCTTTTCCGGCCGGGGAGCGTTTCTCGTCCTCTCGACCGGGGCACGCGTGTTCACCACGGCGCAAGTGTGGGTATGATCTGGGCTCCGTGGCGCGTGCTCTGGGCGCTCAAGGCCGCAAAAGTATGACAAGTAATCGCAGGGAGGCGTTCCGCTGAGGTAGAGCCCAGCAGGACGGTGGGAACCCACACGAAGACAACGGACAGCAGCTGGTTTTGGTATGGTTTGTGCTGTGTGCTGTGTACGTGTAACAGCTGCGCCTGGTCGCCTGACCATCTCGTGTCTCGAGTGTGGTCGCCTGGCCACCTCGCCCTCCCGACCCTCCTCGCGTGCAACAGCAGTTACGCTTGGAGCTGCTTTCTTCGTGCCACCGTGCTTTTGTATGTGTTGTGTTTTGAGGACGACACATGGAAATGTCTCGCAAGCAGCGGCAATTGGTTCCGCTTCGGGTAACCTGTGGTTTTATTCCATTTATTGAAAGTGGAAGATTTCTCTGTTGATCTGGGAAGTTTCCTTTGGTTCATAGCTGCCACGTTCAGCCACATCGCATACAGTCTCGGCATCAGCAACCCATTCCCCGAAAACTTTATCTTCGACTTTCAAAAGCATCCGCCAAGAATACAGCCCAACATTAGCGGCGCAACGACAGTCTAACACCAGCGGTTCACGAGAGCATCGAACCTCACATTGGCTCATAACAGGAGGGACGCCTTTGTTCTGTGTTCCCCCCTTTCAACTTGAGACACCCCCGGGATTTCAAGTCAACCACATCCCGAAGGGGAACCTGGTATCGTCATACCTGGTATAATTTTCGTACTCGTACTTTGCTACTTGGTACTTACCGATAGAGGCACATCATAGTCGGTACATGAACAGCCGCCGTAATTGTTGTGGTAAGATTCAGCAGTTACTGCGGTGCAACTGCTGCTGCTGCAGCAGCAGCTGCTGTTTTTGAGCTGCTCGCTGCTCGTATAGTTCGGGTTTCCGCACTGGGAAGAGTAGACGCGCCGCCGCACCGCATGTAGTCATCTCAAGCGCAAACAAAGCACAGCAAAGCAGTGTCACAGCGCGGCAGGGAAGCTAACCCTGACCCTTTTCCCCTGCGAAGCGCATTATCACTGTTCCAGCTTGGCCGCTGCTCTTAGACCCAACGAATGTCATATCATGCCAATATCGTACCATGATGGCACTGGTGCTCTCCTTCTGCCTTCCATGTCTCCGCTGAAACATGCCTGCCTGGGTGGCAACCAACGATACAAACACATCAATCAAACGACCCGCACTAAGCAAGAACAGGGGAGAGCACCCACAGATAACATACACTCCTGCCGTACTATGTACCTGGTGGGTGTATCCTGCCCCGGTGTGATATCGCACTGCTTCCCTGTGTCTTGATTTGATGCAGCTCACAAACTGCCGTAGGCCGTCGGACCCGAGATGGATTGCAGTAGGCTCGTTTTCTTCGTCGTTTATTCCTGCTTGTACAGCGTGTATTCAATAGTAGCACGAGTACATATTACGGGGGATCATAGTTAACGGGACCTATGGTACACATAAAAACCTATATGTTTAACCATTTTTACTAACAATATTTGGTCCTGTTAACTATGGCCCCCCGTAAATAGTCTGCCACTAAAACCGTTGTGGACGGGCGACACGTCGCTTGCTGTACCGCACACTGGCCTCCCGCGACGCTTTCCGGTGAGCGATGTGATGTGCGGTATGCGGCACAGCACCGGGCGTGCATTGATTGGCTTATCGGTAGATATCATGCACCAGGTATATACTCGTAAAAGCGCCGTGGAGCAGTCGTTTTGCGCTTTCTGTAGCTGCATGTTCGTGGTCAGCCTCCTCTTGACTACTGGTATTGCTTTTGTTGTTTTCTCGCTTTTTTATTTTCATATTTTGATGTTTTCTTATGGTCTCTCGACCCTCCCCTGGCTCCTTTCTGTGCAGGTTGTCTGGGCGAAGGTCCCGCGCAACCCCAAGTGGCCGGCTTTGGTGTGGGACCCTCGGTTCCTCGGCAAGGACAAGAATTCCCGGGGTGTGGCGCGACTGGCGTACGGTTCTCTGGGAAAGAACCACCTCGTCAAGTTCTACGACGCCAGGCGGTCGTTCGGTTCCGTGCCTTACAAGTGAGCTGGTTTCCGCGGAGACGCATGCGGAATGGGGCGAGCGGCGGGTGGGAATCGCGGGGGCGTTTGTATGCGTGTCCCCCTTCCCCCCCCTATCCTTCCCTCCTGGGGTATCGAGACCAGTTTTTCCAGGGTTAATGTTCTCAGTGGCGGAACGCTACCCTTTTAAACATTTCGGGTATTGATTTACTTTGTTTGCTCAACTGATCAATGGTTGGATGCCTCTGCCGGGCATGAGGGCCAGGATTTGATGCCCCTCGTGTTGAAAAATCGGAGAGGTATTTTGTGTGCCCTTTTCTTTCTGTGCCTTTCTTTGTCTAATGTCGCTGAAGAGCGAGCGAGGGGGAAGCTCGCGATGTTGGACGCACGCTGAAAACCGCACTTTCGCGATAAAAATGAAAGGGGGTACCAGGGGGGAAGACGGGAGACACCTGTGACCATGGCGATGGTACGTATCATCGTGCCAGGTGTGTTGCGCATCGCACGACTTGCACATGCTTCCCAGGTTGTATTTTGTTTTTTATGCTGCCGTTAAAAAACGAAACTACCATGTATCATGCGTATACTATTCTTGCTGTGTCTTCGTGCCATGCGCTGCAGGTCCATCACGCCTTTCGACGAGGCGGAACTTCCTACCTCCCTGAACTCCTGCAACACGCCGAAAAAGAAGGAAACCCTCAAGGCAGATGCGCAGGAGGCGATCGAGGCGTCCTACCTCACGAGGCGAGTACGGACAGCAGTAACGTGTTGCTGATTGTCTAACAATCCACACCAGGCACAGGCACGCTGTTGTCCGGTAGCTACACTTTGGTAGTTTGAGGTCGGTGTTACTCGTCCGGTTGCGACGGCAGTGGTAGCCCTTCGCTACGTAGCGCTTCGGAAGGTACGAAGCCATCTTCGAGAGCCGTCCCCCCCCCCCCCCCTCCCCGTTGTTGGCCTGTTTTATTTTATTTTATTTTTAATACCAAAAACTTTTTATTTCTTTGTGTACGTACTTCCTGCGCGTTGTTTCGATTCTTGTTTTCCGCGTTTCTTCTGTCAAACTTGAAAAAAAAAAAGATCGGAAAGGCTGAGGTCGATGCACGAGGTGGGCCGTTTCGGGGTCAACAAGAAGAAGAAAAAGCCGAAGAAACCCGCGAAACAACCGAAGAAGGTTAAATCCGCCCCACCAACTCCCACCACCGCAGCCCCGGCCGCCCCCGGCCCCCCGGCGGCCAAGGCCTCCTCCGCAAAGGGTGACTCAAAGGAGTCGGCCAAGAAGCGGGGACGCGGCCGGCCGCGGAAGGAGGAAGTGAAGGAGCTGGATGAGGACCCACCATCGCCGCCTAGCTCTTCCGGCGCGGAGTACGAGCTCGCGATAGCGGAAGACGAGGAGGAGGCGGAGAGCGCGACGGCGGGGGGCGGGGGGGGGGGGGAGGAGGAGGCGGAGGCGGGGGGGGGGGGGGGTGCAAGAGGAATTGGAAGAAATGGAGGAGGAGGAAGAGGAGGAAGAGGAGGAAGAGCCGGGGGGGGATGATGATGACGAGGAGGAATACACGATGGAGGGCGAGCCGGAGGAGGAGGTGAGGGTGCGCGCGGAGGGGGGGGGGTGTACTCGATAGGAGAGATGTACTCGATCTCATGCATGGCCGTAGTCGTATGGCCATAGAGCCTCGCATCCCTACAATGCCGGGATGGAGCATGTCAAGTTTTCACCGACCAGGCAGACATTACTTGCACCAAGCGCGAAGCGCCGTGAGGTGTCTGGCGAGTCGCATGAAGGGTGAGCTGCATCCTACTAAGAACCGCTTGTGAGGCGGACTTGCATATGGACGACAGCTTCAATGAGGGGGGTGGGGGGGGGGAGAAGGATTAGGATGTTACGTGGTGACGCTTGAGTGGGTTACGGGTTGGTGCGCCAGGGCCGAAACGATGTGGGGGATGATGTCCGTTCTTTGGTGTTTTGTTTTATGTTTGGGTGCTGCGCTGTCGTCGATTAACATGGTATATCATCTTGTCTGTTTTTCATTTGATATGGTGTGCTTAATTGAGGTCGCCGAGTGAGTTTTGCTGGTGCTGTGGACCCATTGGTCAGGCAGGCTGGCTTTGATAGCCTCCGAAATCGCTCTTCGAAATTACTGCTGTAGCTACGTAAATGCGAGAGATGGCCGACCGAGGCCCCACATGACGGCGGCAGCCTTCCTCGTACCCCCCTATGACCGGCACAGACAGTACCTAATACATACCAGGTGCATATATAGGTGTCGTTATTTGCCCCTGTTCCCTGTTGTTTCGTTTGGTTTCGCTCCTGCCGTTGCCTGGAAAAAAAAACGATCTCCAAATTTTCCACTCTCGAGAAGGACGACGCGGCTCTGGACGAGAGCTTCTACTCCGCCAAGGGTGGCCGAAGGAAAAGCCAGTCTCGAAAGAGCGGAGGCCGGGGCAAGGCGGCTCGAGGGAGGGGGGGGGCGCCGAATAAGCGTCCCCGCCCCGCCTCTCTGTCCTCCCCGCGAGGCGGCAGCGGCGGCGAGAGCGATGGGAGCCAAGGCAGTGGTGGTGGTGGTGGTGGTGGAGACGGTGATGCTAGCGCCAAGAAAGCGAAGAGGATGGTGCCGGGCGAAGGGAAGGCGAGAGCTCTGGCGGCGGTGCAGAGGTTTGTCGCGACCCTTCCCCCTGTCGAGTACGGGCGGGACGAGGGGGGAGGGGTCGCCACGAAGGACGAAGCGAGGGAGGCGCGCGCAAAGTCGGGCTCAGGAGGAGGGGGTGGGGGTGGAGGGAGAGGGTCCGGTGGGGCGACGACGGGCGGGGGGGCGGGTAAGCGAGACAGGGCGGCGGCGAGCGAGAAGGGGGACGGACAGTCCCGGGAGAAGAAAGCGAAGAAGTTGAAGTCTTCTCGCGAGGAGAGGCGGAGAGAGGAAACCGATAGCAAGCAGAGGATCTCCCAGGTGAGGAAGCCAGCCCACCACCCCGAGCTGCCCTTGGAGCTGCCGCCCCGATGCCGAGAGCGAGCGAGGGAACGAGGGACTTGCCGCAGCTGGTAGAGTAGTGCTTGCGCGCGGTGGCGTTAAGATTTGTCGCGGTGGCGGGAGCGCACGCGCACTACCACGGGTTTCGTGTTCGCGAAGGTGTAGTTGCTGCTGCTACTCGGACGCTGTAGTAGGAAGCCCTACCTATAGCCTGGGCTGAAAGAGTCTAGCCACTTTGGGAGAGGGAGGTGAGGTGTGTGTTCACGTGGTACCGTTTTTCTCTCTCAGGTTCCCATGGTGAGAAGCTCTATATACACCTACCTCATGGCCCAGAAGAAACGACCTTGTGGTTATATTGTATGAGCGACCCGATGAACCTAATCTCGGTCTAGCGTTCGAGGCCTTAGGCTATGGCCTGTAACGAATGATTCAAGTAAAGTTCACAACTGGGATTGGAGATTTATTTTACAAATAATCGTAGCTTAGGTTTGCTTCGCTCGTCACTTGAGGAGGGAGCTCCAGCTCAGGCAGAATGTTTCTCACACGGCGGACAGACAGGGCACGATCTACTGTAGATCATGTAGATAACCTAGATCCTAGCCTTCCTTTATGAGATGCTGTGCAGGGTCTGTACAGTACAGATCACGATGTAGATCATCTATTCCGGGGGGCCATAGTTAATAGGACCAAATATTGCTAGTAAAAATCGTTAAATATCTAGGTTTTTGTGTATGCCATAGGTCCTATTAACTAGCCCCCCGTAATAGATCCTAACCTGCCGTTACGAGATGTTGTGCAGGATCTGTGTAGTACACATCACGATCTTGAGCATCTAGATCCCAACCTGTCGTTACGAGATGTTGTGCAGGATCTGTGTACATAGTACAGATCACGATACGTGTATCTACACTAGATCATCTAGATCCTAACCTGCTGTTACGAGATTATCGTGCAGAATCTGTACAGTGCAGATCCATCCCAGGAAACATGCACTACTGCATACTATAGATCATCATGAAGTTTTTACCTCTCCCATCCGGAAACATGAGCTAGACCATACAGATGAGGATGTCATCTGCCCTCAAAGATGTTGATAACATGTAACTGGGAATCGATAATTTTATCGGAGGTGTGGATTTTTTTGTTGCTCAAGTTTTACCCCCATTTCCGTGACATCGCTCGATTTTTTCTTTTATATACGTCTCTGCTCTCCAGTGACGAAGAATAGATGAATGTGACATGGAGAAGTTTGGTACACTGCTATATACTGTAGATACAGTAGTAGCGAGAAAACGAGAAAACCATTGCTATCCTAGGAGACAACAGATATATGGTGACCACGGACGGTGAACGGAACAGGAAGGGGATGCTGCTGTGGGATAAGTAAAACCCTTCTATGTAATACTTGGGGAAAAAACGTAGTGCTCGCCCCAAATATAGTTAAGAGTTGTCTCCACTAGGAGTAGGAACGGTGCTCCGCCTCGAAAGGGGTGCATGGCCGATGGTCAAACTGCTCAAGGCAAGCAAAAAATGAGTACGCCCGCCCGCCCCCCCCCTCCCTCCCTGCTCTTCTTTTTCGCTCTTAATCAGATGAAGAGCTCGCCGGAGCCCATCTGGAAGCAACACCGCCGCATCAAGGAAGGGAAGGAAGGGAAGGAGGGGAAGGGCAAAGGTGGCGGTGGCGGCGGCGGCGTGACATCGGAGAAAGGGGGCGCCGTTAAGGCTGAGCCGGTGCCGTCGGGGTCTGGGTCGGGTTCCGCTTCTTCTTCCACCCGAGAGAGCCAAATACAAACAGGACGGAAGTTAACCCACAAGCTCGGCAAGGTCAGCGCGGAGGGCAAGTTTAGCAAGGACGGCGTGCTTGAGGCCTTGCAAAGGGTGAGTGCTGGACGGAGAAGTGGGAGCTGTAGGGCGCGGGGTGGATGGAAGTGGAGTGGTGAATGGAGAAATGGAAGCTGCAGGGCCGGGGGGGGGGGGGAGTGGGAGCTCTAGGGAGAGGGGGGGGGGGGAAGGGGGGCGTACTCATTTGTTGCTTGCCTTGGTCATTTGACCATTAACCACGCATCCCCTTCAAAACGGAGCACCGTTCCTACTCCTAATAGAGACATCTCCAACGTTTGGGCGCTTAATTCGTTGTTTCCATATATTGCATAGAAACTTTTTGCTGATTTTATCCTCTTCGAGCGATCGTTTTCTCGCTGCTATCTAGTGTATCAAACTCCTTCATGTCACATTCGTCTATTCCCCTCTACTCTTCTATTAATAACACATCCCGTTCCTTCTTGTATATTTCACATTCTCCTACTACGAGTTCTGCTCTCTATTGCTTTGCCACACAAGCACATCTGTGCATCTACTTCCTCCTTCTCC
This sequence comes from Nereocystis luetkeana, assembly GCA_031213475.1. NCBI lineage: Eukaryota > Phaeophyceae > Laminariales > Laminariaceae > Nereocystis > Nereocystis luetkeana. The sequence goes on along the minus strand of JARUPZ010000002.1, from coordinate 6,980,603 downwards.
CGGCTAGTGGTATACCTCTTTGCTCTTTCTGGCAGGTTCAGGTCCCCTAGACGAAGCCGCAGTTTCAGCGTTTTCTCGAAGTCCACTGGGCCGTGCAAATGCGTTTTCATTCCTTCCCCCTCCCCCCGTACACTGCTGTAAGACATGCCGCTCACTACGTGGGCTAGACAACCAGGGCTCGTACCGCTTCTTTCTTTTTTTTTTTTTTTGGCGGTCGGTCACAGCTGGTTGTCGAGTTAGATCGTTTGTGCGGGGTGAACAACCTTTACTCCGCCCAAGTGGGAGTGATCGTATCACGTAGTGTTTATGGTAAGGCACCCAAGGGGCAGTTACATGGTACTCCCATTGCTGCCTCTGGAAATGCCTACACCGGCAATTAAATCAACTCATTGAAGATGTCATCCATATGCAAGTCCGCCTCAAAAACAGATCTTGGTAGGATGCAGCTCACGCTTCGTGCGACTCGCCAGATACCTCACGGCGCTTCGCGCTTGGTGCAAGCAATGTTTGCCTGGTCGGTGAAAACCCGACACGCTCCGTCCCGGCATTGTAGGGATGCGAGGGTCTATGGTCATATACCTACGCCCATCCATGAGATCGAGTACATCTCTCCTATCGAGTACACCCCGTATGTTTCCCACGTGTTTCCCCGATTTCACCTTGTTTCTCAGCGCTAGCCTTTCCCTTCTTTCCATCCTTTCTTTTCCTTCTGTTTTTGTACCTCTCAAACTTCTCTACGGATACCATGTCTTCTTGGTTTCCTCCTACAATATAGCCCTCCATGCTTTCTCAACTACACCATCCCACATTATTCCAGCTCGCGTTTTTTTCCTTTGTCCGATACAGCTCTATCAACTATGGCTGGCAACCTCTTTTGTGGCATATTCCTGGTGCTTTAAATGGCCATTTCAACTTTCTCGTGTCTCTTGTTTGTCTGGCATGGGTACATGACGGGTTCTGCTCTTAGCACTGCTGTATCGCTCGTCGTACTTGAGCATCTCAGTACTAATTTAGCTGCTGTCATCTGTACTGTTTCCAACTGTTCTTACGAGCTTGGCATTCCCTTTGCATATTTCTCTTGCATATTCTAGCTTTGGTACGATCACATTCATCAGGACACATCTCTTAATCCCTTTGTCAAAGTTGCGAGTCTGTTAGGATCGCATCCATCTTGCCTATGTGGGCTTTCCCATTACTTTTGCTATGTGTGTATCCCAAGAGCAGTCGGTTGAGATCATTACGCCAAGGTACGGGAGAGGGAGAGGAAGGAGAACTCGGGGTTCCGATGGTTTGTTGTCCGACCAAGTGTCTGAACACCTGAACCGAACCTCTCTTTTTCCTCTGAACTAACACCAGGTATTCAGCAGTGCAGCTATTAATAGGAACGAAGAGCGTAAATTTCTTTTACTGCAGTACGGAGTTTTCAAAAGTCTCTGGCATTTTTTTCGTTCATGGGCGTTTTTTGTTTTGTTTTTATGTTTATTTTTTGAGACGTGCCGGTCGGGGTCTTGCCACTGAAACTCGCAGGCCCGTTGTGCTACGGTTGGGGGAACGCGTCACCGTTAGGACTGCAGTCCCGTTTTGGGGACAAACTATTTGGAATTTGAGGGGTTTGTCCCCGAACGGAAACTGCAGTCCTAAAAGGGCTAATGAACCCTTGTCGCTGCTGGGAAAAAACAATCCCACACTAAAACCCAGGCATTTTTTCCCTTAAAAGTTGTGGATGCATTTCTGAAGGGGGTCGAACGTAGGGCGGTGGTGGCGGATGGAGGGCGGATACATCCGAGAGAGGCATCGCTACAGCAGGCAGGCGTTCTTGAGGGCTTGTCGCTTCACTTTTTTTCGGCGATCTCCTTCCTGTGCCAGATGTTTGGGGGTTGTCGCTTAGTTTTTGCTCTAGCCGTGAACTCCCCTTCCTGGTACGCATGCGAGCAACAAATTACCGCTGTAGTATCCCTCCCCCGCCACCCCTATATTATGTACCTGGTATATATAGGTTGAGTTGGTGTCGGTTGGCGACGACGCTGTAAAGCATCCCTCTCACTGCGTGAGCTAGACTGCCAGGGTACCGTTTTTTTTTATGGCGTTTACCACGACCTGCGGTCGAGTTAAGAGATGTTTTTTGTGCGAGGAAATTAACTTCGGCGCGAGCGAGATGATCGTATGACGTAGGGTGTGCATGATGAGGCATTCACGAGGCAGTTTACATAGTAAACCCATTGCTTCCTCTGGAAGTGGCCACACCAGAAAATATATCACGTAACTTTCGCTGTCATCCATATGCCAGAAAACCCTCCTCGCAAGCGGTTCTTTGTAGGATGCAGCTCACCCTTCGTGCGACTCGCCCAACACCTCACGGCGCTTCGCGCTTGGTGCAAGCAATGTCTGCCTGGTCGGTGAAAACCCGACGTGCTCCGTCCCGTCATTGTAGGGATTCGAGGGCCTATTTTCATACGCCTGCAGCCATGCATGATATCGAGTACCCCTCCCCGCCCCCTATGGAGACCCAAATAAGTGCCCATATACCGTCCGCTGACTTGTCATACGTTTTGGTGGGTCGCCACCTATCCTCGCCGTGCGTCCCTCCCTCCCTCCGGCCGCACCATCATCCATCCAACCATCCACCCATCCGTCTGCTTTCTGTCATGTCCCGTTGCGCGACACGCAGCTGGGAGAGCTGGAGCCGTCATTCGAGCTCCTCCAGCAGTCTGGCTGCGGAAAGGCCGTGGCCAGCGTCCGCAAGTACTACTTCGGGGGGCAGGTGAAGCACAACGACAAGGAGGTGGCGGCGGCGGCGTCCACTCTCCGCGCGCGGTGGATGGACGCCCTCGGCAAGGGCGCTCCCGCCTCCGCCGCCTCCTCCTCCTCGGCGGCGGCGGGGTCATCGTCGTCGTCGGTGGTGCCTGGCACTGGCACCCCTTCGGCGGCGGCGGGCGCGTCCTCGGCGGACTCTAAGTCGGCAACGCACGCGCCGACGCTAGCAAAAGAGCGCTCTGACACGGCGCAATCTTCAAAGAAACAGGCGGCGGGGATGGTTGGTGAAGAGTCTCGATCGCGGAGCCCCAAGATGGAACCTTCGGCCGGTGGCGGTGGTGGTGGTGGTGGTGGTGGTGGTGGTGGATCGGGGGGGAGGGCAGGAGGAGGAGGAGGAGGCAAGGGGGTGAAGAGACGAGACAGCGGGAGCAAGTTGTCGCGCGGCGGCAGCATGGGGGATGGTGGGCGGTACGGGAGCGGGAGGGAGGAGGAGAGGAGCGGCGGCGGCCACGAGGGCGCGGGGAAGAGGGAGATCAAGGAGATTAAGAAGGAGGTGGCTGCTGTTGCTGCTGCTGCTGCTGCTGCTGCCGCTGCTACGGCTGCTGCCGCTGCTACGGCTGCTGCCGCTGCTACGGCTGCTGCGGCTGCCGCTAAGATGCCCCCGGTGGTTGTGCTGGACGAGGTGAGAAAAGGCATCATCCCTGGGTTGGCGTTCCTTGACCACCGAGAGAAACACGCCAACTTATCGCTTCATGTGATATCGCGCATGCAGTGGTAAAGCGCCGTCATGGGATGGATTGTGGTTGTTGTTTTGCTGTTTTTACCGGTTGTGGTGCGTCCAGTATCTGGTGGATGACATGTCTTGATCGTCAACGTTTGGCGTATCAGCCCTCTGAACCTACAGCAGTTTGTGCACTATCGCGGCTTTCCACGGTGGACCTGGAGCTTGTTCACGCCTGTGTGGCGGGGATATAACGGTCACATCTTTCCACGTACCAGGTACTTGTATGCCTGGTATATACCAACGTACATATCTCCCGACAAAATACATCCCAACGTTCACATCTCCCAAAGGATTAGTCACCCCAACGTTCGTACACATCTCCCCGACGTATACATCTCCTAATGTACTTATTTGGGCTTGGCGTCTACAGGGTATCAAATAGTACTTAGACCGCTCAGTCCTATGTTCGGGCATGCATCCTTGGCTTCACCGTCGCGCGCGCGCGTGTGTGTGTGTGCGTCGCTCTCTCGCTGTACAGCCACGCCGCAGAGCCCTGGGGATGCTGACGTCGGTCTTGGGGTCGGCCGCCCCGGCGATGGAGCGCTGCGCGGCAATCGAGGAAGAGTTGTACGAGAGTCAGGTGGGCCACCACCGGGGGGTGATTTATGACCCTTTTGGAGCTGCACTCTGCAGAAACATTAATCTCACTCTGATTTCAAGTAAATTACAGCAACACAAATCTAACTCTAATTTCAAGTAATTACAGAAACATTGTTCTGTCTCTAATTTTGAGTCATTTGGCCCCGAAACGGGAGTGCAGCTGAGTCTACACGGAGGTGCTGACGTTTTTGAGACCTACCCCCAAGTGAAGTCGGCCATGAACACTATTCAAGTTCTGTGTTGGCGAAGAGCGTGCAGCAGCAGCAGCAGTGCAACAAGTGTCGTGCTATCATACATGTATCTCCCTTCGTCGTGACACTCCGCACCCATCCACTATTTTTTACCCCCGGCAGCCCGAGCCATGACAGCACATGCTGCTTCGTGTGTGGACGATTCTGTGATATCGTCCTTTTGCCCTTTTAGTTTCGGCAGTATTCATTACCCTCTGGTTTTGTCTCTTTATTAGACTACAGTAATCAAGGTACATACTGTGATTCAAGTATCACGAGGGTTAATCAAGCGCTCCGCTGCCGCTGCTGCTGCTGCTGCTGCTGTGGCTCGCCTGTATCGCTGTTCGTTCCCCTGCTCCCGCGTTATTTTATGGCTCTGTTTAGTTCGTCGTGCACGCGGTACGCCTCGCCTACCCATACCATACCGTTATCAACCCTTTTAGAACTTCAGTCCCGTTTTGGGGACAAACCCCTCTAATTCTAAGTACTTCGTCCCCAAAACGGGACTGCGGTGCTAAAAGGGTTAATAGTATGTTTTGTCCCAAGCCACCTGTGTCGCACGGCCGCGAAACAAATCAACACCCGTTTGCAGGCGAAAGAGATCACCAAGGAGTACCTCCGCCGACTGCGGACGGCCGTGTTCAGCATGGAGGGGTCGGACTGCCAGAGGCTGCGGGACAAAGTGATGTCGGAGATGGTGCTTCCCAGGTGCGAGGCTTTTCTCGTGCTGAGTCGCGCCTGTGGTCTGCCAGGTAGTGGTTACCCTCGGGTGCTACTTAAGGTTGACTCGTACTTAAGTTCAAACCCAACCGTCGTGATATTTTGACTTTATTTGCGAAAAAAAAAAAAAAACGTTTCAATTGCTGAGAGCGCGTAGCGTGGGTAGAGGCACAATTTTACGCGAGTCGACGGGGGAAGAACGGGCTGAAGTCTCCTCGCGATAAAAATGAAGGCACGAACCGTAGTAGGGAGGGGGGGGGGGTAGGAGAGAGAGCCTGCTGTCTGACCCCGGGTCTGAGTTACGACTACAGCAGTGGGAGGGAGAGAGAAGTGAAGGGCGAATATACTATTAATAAGTGGGATGAAAAAAAAGGGGGAAAAGTACGTACGTGCGCGGCTTCGTTTGTCCCGTGGGAACGCTGCGTAGTTGTCCACGTCCATGGCATTGCATTTTCTACTCATGCTTGCTGCATAACAATGTACAGTAGTATCGCTGTGGCGTGGTTTTGTGACCACAGATCTTTTGTTTCTCTCTAGGATTGAAGAATCGGCACGGACACGGGTTGTGCTATATGTCGACGGGTAGAAAGAACGCTTTAATGTGAAGAACACCCTCCCTTGACGGGTTGCACCCCGGCGTTTCGTTTGTCCCGTGGGAACGCTGCGTAGTTGTCCACGTCCATGGCATTGCATTTTCTACTCATGCTTGCTGCATAACAATGTACAGTAGTATCGCTGTGGCGTGGTTTTGTGACCACAGATCTTTTGTTTCTCTCTAGGATTGAAGAATCGGCTCGGACACGGGTTGTGCTATATGTCGACGGGTAGAAAGAACGCTTTAATGTGAAGAACACCCTCCCTTAACGGGTTGCACCCCGGCGTAGGTCCCTCGGGTGCTTTCGGCACCGCTCCCCTTGAGCATCTCTAGTACTCGAATGTACACCCACTTCTTTATGTTCATGCTGTCGCATGCTGCTGTACTTCTTATATTATCTTCATAGCATACCTCCAGACCCAGGCCTCAAAATTGAGCCGGCGTCTCGTTTTGTGTCCCCCCGCGCGTCTCTCTATATTTTGCTTTGTCTATCGATCGGCGGTCGTGCGTTTTACCCGGTCTCTTTTTTTTCTGTTCCCCCCTCTCCGTTGTTGCCCTTTGGCGTTTTTTTTTTATACGTCTCATCGTGTGTATCTCGGTCGGTCGTGTCGCGGTGCACCCCCCCCCCCCCCCCCCCCCCCCCCCCCGCCCGCCCCCGCGTCTCTTCTTGCTTTTTTTGCTTGCTCTGCCTCTTGTCAGGGATTTTGCGTCCAAGTCTCACGAGGAATTGCGTGCCTTGGCGGGCATGGTCTGACCGAAATTAAAAATAAAGGAGAAAGAAGGGAGGGGTGTTCTGGCGCCTGGCGAATGCGGAGGTTCGCGAGGGACTTGGGATTCTGCGGTTTCGTGTAGGGGGGGAAGGCTGGCACGACAAAGGTGATTTTCAGGAGAGCCGCGCCGCGGCATAGTACCTCTACGGTGTTTTTCCAGAAACAATAAAAAATAACACGGGCTCTCCAGAGAAGAATAGAACGGGCTTCCATAAAAACAAACGGGTGGAAGGAAGGGAGGAAGGACGGGAGGGAATTTTATTAAACCGTCGTCCACAGCGGATGGATACATATCGATGTCGCGCGGCCCCGTGACATGTACAATGCGGTCTTTCGCCTTTTTTATTGTTTCTCGCTTTCTTTCTTTCGGTAGTTAGGTATGAGCGCTTTTTTTGTTTGAGGCAGAATGCTCTGGAGAGAAGCGGGATTCTTTGGTGGTAGCGCGATCGACGGGCGGAAGGTCTGGTGTAAGCGCCGCCGCCGGAGCTGTCGCTTCTGTGATGGCGAGGGGAGGCGTACACACGTACATAGCTCCTCAAGGCTGCTGCGATCTCGAGTCACGATTGACGGGTGGGTGGACGGGTAAGGGGTCAAATCAGCTTTGGCGGGGGGGGGGGGGAAGAGGGCAGGGGGCGGAGGGACGGGGGGCAACGCAACCATGAACACGTGTTTTTCATGCTGTCAGAGGGACGTTTCGTAGAGGCGGCAGTAGGTAGATCACCTTCTGCTGTCTTACGTACCTACGAGTAGCTTGTTTTTTGGGGGCTGAACGCCGCATCTGTTTTCGAAATTTAATCTGGTTAAATAAATACCTGCTGGTGCTATTGATATTGATACCAGGTACCGGGTACGACGTACGGACGATACGAGAGTACCAGGTACCTGGTGGATGTTTTCTGCGGCAACACAGATGTTGCCTGGTCGTCATTGACGTCTTGTCATGGTTGACGAGACCGAATTATTTTCAGGGGTGACAGCAGTCCGGTGTGACGCCATGATGAATACCGCGCGTATCGACCACCACGACGAGGGTTCGACGCATCGTCCGCGTGGTCCTTGCTCGTGCTGCTCGGAGTTCTTCTCGGAGTTCTTGTCGGAATCGACTAGTCCGTTGTTTCGCGCACGTTGTGTCAAGATGGACCGCAAACGTTCCCACACCGGCTGGCCCCGCCCGAACTCTCGTGATATGTTTATACCGATACAAGGCCACACAACGAGCAACACGTTGTTTCATGCTGCAGGAGCAGCAACGACCGCGGCGGGCGGAGGCTTGAGGCAACGACCCGACATCTTTCGCGCTTCCTTGGCTGAATGAAACAGGTGGAGGCGATGAAACCGGTCCTCCTCTCTAACCTCGTACGCATATATATAGATATTGATCAGATTATTATTCATGATGACAATGTTCTGTAAAGGACAACGGCAGCGGTTGAGCTTAACTCGCGTAACACACGCTCTCGCAGCACATGAGTATGCAGATAGATGCTCATACATACAAAGACGCATTCATTGTCAGCTAAGAGACGACAGAATGTTGAGCTTTACAACACGCTCGCAGCACCCACGTTACAGCAGCTGCTCATAGACATAAACCGGATTGATTAATGCTAGATATGCGCGTACGCGAAGAAAACAGCATGGTGGGCTTTCAACATTAAGCTCTGCTATTGTTAGAAAAGGACACGTTGACCTTTCACCCAACACGCTTCTGAGCCTCGCCCCGTGATACGCATCAACCATCACTTCTACTTTCCAGCCTAACTCGTAGGAGGTTTTATTTACCCTCAACGAGCTTCTGGACAGGTCGTGGTCACAGGTGTCTACCCGTCTCCCCCCCGGTACGTGCCTTTATTTTTGTCGCGCATAGGGTTCAGCATTCCCACTGCTCGTCGATCTTCATCGAAAGGAGCTAACTCACGCTCTCGCGCTTTCCGTCAATCATTTTTTTATGCAAGAAAAAGCCCCTACGAGCATGCACTCGGTGAGACTTGAACCCACGAAATTGATCTTGATAAGCACGCGGACCACCTATCAAGCCACCGGGGACGATATATATATATATTGAAGTATATTCATTATATACTGGTTTATTGGATTCATTCATGCTCTTGCGACGAAAAGACATATTGAGCTTGCAACACGTTTACAGCATGATATTACTGTAGTTGGGAGAGCGAATATTTTTCAATTCATGTTTTCAGTTTCACCCGTCCAATTCCACCACCCAGCTCGGACATATCATCCCATTTCTCCTTGGTGATCTTTGGTAGATTTTTCGGGGCAGTTAGATCATTTTTTCTGGTTATGTATGATCTGTATGATCTAGCTCATGTTGCCGGGTGGGGGGCCGTATAGCCTGCATGCTCTTTATAGGACATGCTTCCTGGGTTAGATCTGAGCTGTGCAGATCCTGCACAATATCTCGTATCATAGCGCCAGGCTAGGGTTCTAGATGATCTACTGCTGTGGACAGATATATCGGGATCTGTGCGGCGGCGAAACAGGCGTACTGCAGCTCGCACCCTACTGGTATGGTGATGGACGGTTCGTCAGACCGCGTTCATTGAACTGTTTTTCGTCAAATGTATATTCCCAGGCCCCCCGAAAGGGTGAATAGTTTGTCGTGTCGTATCGTGTAATCGTATCATACGATCAGATCCTCTATAGAGTAGCGCCAACGGTTTGCGTTGCCCTGCTGTTCCCCAGCGTGCTGCTTGATTTTGAAGGTTGGACGCTCCCACCAGGAGGTCATCAATTTTCGCTATTAATAGTTAAAAGCATAATATATACCGGTATACGTGATGAATCTTCGTAAGATGTAAAAATGCTCTCCAAAGGACAAAATTGTTGTTATTTATTGTTGTGTGTTTGTGCGCCTCAATCATTTCTTTTCCACCCAAACATATCGACGCCCAGCACACCCAATGTCCGTGCTGATTGCTCATCCTAATGATGTTCTCACACTAATAGTAGCTCATTTCCCTGATATATACGCGTAGCCCGTGGTCCCAACAGCAGAGGCTACACACCCCAAAAAGCGTATCGATGGGGGAAAAAAATACGCAGTACAGTACGAAACAATAGGTACGCTATCCTCGTAGAGAGAAGACATCTGACAATCACCTCTCGCTGTGGTCACAAACTGCCGAGATCGAAAAAAAATGCATACCAAAGGTGCGTACGAGTATTGAGAAGTACGAACTATCTGGCATGTGTCCTCTCGCATCACTCAGATGCCCTGCAAAGGATCACCAGGTACGTGTTGAGCTATACCTAGCATAATGCGGCAGTTCGACTATTTCGAGTATACCAGGTACCTACAGTAGTAAATACGTCTGATGATCAGATGCTCTTCAACAAACACGCTGAGCTATAAATGGCACTACAAGAGTACGGGAGTACGTACGTACGTACGTACTACTGTATTTATTTTTCCTCTCGAACAACCAGGTGGTCTGCAAAGGACGACACGTTGAACCACCGCTACTACTCAATACAAGCACCTTACTTTATTGATGTTACTACAGTACCACTGCTGCTGTGTAGATGTTTCCTCCATCCTGTCTCGCCCCGCTATGAAACAAAAAACACACACACACGCTACGTAAACGACATTTACTTGAATGAACGGATGGATGCAGAAAGAACCATGTGTTTGCGGAATGCGCCCTTTGTGCAGGCAGCATGGTACCCACAACAACAACGATTTCCTATAGCGACAAATCCATTTCACCAAATAGCACGAAAATCCGTCTGCGCTTTTTCGTCTCACTCAACGCCATGCATGCGCCAGATAAATAGTGTGCTATCATAGTACTTGTATCCGGTACCAGTACTTTTTAGTACCCCGCTAAAGTATGATTGATGCCCACGTCCAAGTAAAAACTGTTCCCCCCAAAAAGCGACTGCAGCTCCGTCGGTGTCACGCGCGTGGTTTCCCAAAAGAACCGAGCCCCATGCACCACGCACTTGTGCTGATGGTACGTCCCCGTGCTACACTAACTACTACGACGCGTGCATCGACGCCTGAGCCGCCGCGCCGCGCTCGATCACCCAAAATTTTTGAGACACCGCTGTTCGTACCGGTTGCCCTGCGCAAAGCTGCGTGGACGCCGAAAAAAGTTGAGTCCTATGTACGCTGAATCACATGAGTAGTCTAGGCGATTCGCGCAATTTTTGCGGTTTCTCCACTTGTACGCTGAGCTACGAGCGAGGGCATTTTTTCGGTCTCTCCAAGTGACGACAACAAGAGTAAAAATAAATATTTTTTGACAGCAGCAGACAGCAGTAAAAGTACGATGATAACATTTTGAAGAACGACAACCAGACAGGTAACAAAAACTACGGAAAACAAGTCGGTGCGTACTCAAGACGTCACAGCAGGCACAGCAGTTAGTTACTCGCGCCCTATTTTGTACCGTACGGCACTAATAAAACAGCTGTAAAACCTTTTTCGTAAATGTCGGATGCTTTTCTTCACTACGATCCCGAAACATACTTACAAAACAGCAAACACAAGAAAAGCACATACAGGAGATGCGACGAACAATGACCCCCCCCCCCCCGCGCGCGCGTGCGCGCGCCCGCTAGTAGTGTGTGATAGCGCCATCGCTTATCCTTACGGAGCAAAAGGGGGACGCACGCACGAACGCACCCACGCACCAAACGAAAAAACGCACGCAAAATACAACAAAACTTACACTTCTGTGTCGACGACAGCCCATCACCACCACCACCACCACCACCAGGAGGAGTAGGATGCTCCGGCCCCGACAGGACTCTCGCAACCCGACCCCCTTTCTACAAAAACGCTAATGCACCTTTCCAAACCCAACAAAACGCAAATAATTTCATGTAGTTCGCTGGCCCCCCACGACCCGCCGCCCATCCCTGAAGTACTCCCAAACAGCGTACCAGAGTGAAATAAATATACACGGGCGGTACTACTCACTGCGTTCGCCAGACTATTAAAATGTCGAAGCAGAAGAAAAAGAAAAAAGAAAAGAAAAAGGTGGCGTGGCACATTGTATATGGATGCACCCACTTTTTAGGCGACAAAAAAGCTTGAAACTAGAGTTGAGGATTTTTTTCAGTAGTTTTTCATAAGAAACTAAAAGAGTAGTAGTTTGTATAGCCCAAGAGTCAGGATAGGTTACTGTAGGCTGTTGTCACGGAACAAGGCACCAACCACCCCAACCCTCCGAGGCCGCATAATAGTGTGTACGATAGAGTACATATCGGTGATTCCCTTGTGTGTACCTTCCACTGTAATTATATCGCGTTTTGGTGCTCGCTTCCATCGCTCGCCGGCGCAATCGCGGCAGCAGCAATCAGCATAATCATGTCGACTGCTGGAGCTGGGCGTGGAAGAAGAGGATGACTCAAACCGGTTTAATAACCCGCGCAAATCCTTGCTGCAAGGCAAAACGCAATGCGTTCGTTCAGCACATGGGAAGGGAAGGGTAGGATAGGGTAGAGAAGGGATGGGAAGGGAAGGGAACAGAAGGGAACGGAACGGAACCGAAGGGAAGGGAAGGGAAGGGAAGGGAAGGGAAGGGAAGGGAAGGGAAGGGAAGGGAAGGGAAGGGAAGGGAAGGGAAGGGAAGGGAAGGGAAGGGAAGGGAAGGGAAGGGAAGGGAAGGGAAGGGAAGGGAAGGGAAGGGAAGGGAAGGGAAGGGAAGGGAAGGGAAGGGAAGGGAAGGGAAGGGAAGGGAAGGGAAGGGAAGGGAAGGGAAGGGAAGGGAAGGGAAGGGAAGGGAAGGGAAGGGAAGGGAAGGGAAGGGAAGGGAAGGGAAGGGAAGGGAAGGGAAGGGAAGGGAAGGGAAGGGAAGGGAAGGGAAGGGAAGGGAAGGGAAGGGAAGGGAAGGGAAGGGAAGGGAAGGGAAGGGAAGGGAAGGGAAGGGAAGGGAAGGGAAGGGAAGGGAAGGGAAGGGAAGGAAGGGAAGGGAAGGGAAGGGAAGGGAAGGGAAGGGAAGGGAAGGGAAGGGAAGGGAAGGGAAGGGAAGGGAAGGGAAGGGAAGGGAAGGGAAGGGAAGGGAAGGGAAGGGAAGGGAAGGGAAGGGAAGGGAAGGGAAGGGAAGGGAAGGGAAGGGAAGGGAAGGGAAGGGAAGGGAAGGGAAGGGAAGGGAAGGGAAGGGAAGGGAAGGGAAGGGAAGGGAAGGGAAGGGAAGGGAAGGGAAGGGAAGGGAAGGGAAGGGAAGGGAAGGGAAGGGAAGGGAAGGGAAGGGAAGGGAAGGGAAGGGAAGGGAAGGGAAGGGAAGGGAAGGGAAGGGAAGGGAAGGGAAGGGAAGGGAAGGGAAGGGAAGGGAAGGGAAGGGAAGGGAAGGGAAGGGAAGGGAAGGGAAGGGAAGGGAAGGGAAGGGAAGGGAAGGGAAGGGAAGGGAAGGGAAGGGAAGGGAAGGGAAGGGAAGGGAAGGGAAGGGAAGGGAAGGGAAGGGAAGGGAAGGGAAGGGAAGGGAAGGGAAGGGAAGGGAAGGGAAGGGAAGGGAAGGGAAGGGAAGGGAAGGGAAGGGAAGGGAAGGGAAGGGAAGGGAAGGGAAGGGAAGGGAAGGGAAGGGAAGGGAAGGGAAGGGAAGGGAAGGGAAGGGAAGGGAAGGGAAGGGAAGGGAAGGGGAGGAAGGGAAGGGAAGGGAAGGGAAGGGAAGGGAAGGGAAGGGAAGGGAAGGGAAGGGAAGGGAAGGGAAGGGAAGGGAAGGGAAGGGAAGGGAAGGGAAGGGAAGGGAAGGGAAGGGAAGGGAAGGGAAGGGAAGGGAAGGGAAGGGAAGGGAAGGGAAGGGAAGGGAAGGGAAGGGAAGGGAAGGGAAGGGAAGGGAAGGGAAGGGAAGGGAAGGGAAGGGAAGGGAAGGGAAGGGAAGGGAAGGGAAGGGAAGGGAAGGGAAGGGAAGGGAAGGGAAGGGAAGGGAAGGGAAGGGAAGGGAAGGGAAGGGAAGGGAAGGGAAGGGAAGGGAAGGGAAGGGAAGGGAAGGGAAGGGAAGGGAAGGGAAGGGAAGGGAAGGGAAGGGAAGGGAAGGGAAGGGAAGGGAAGGGAAGGGAAGCGAAGCGAAGCGAAGGGAAGCGAAGCGAAGGGAAGGGAAGGGAAGGGAAGGGAAGGGAAGGGAAGGGAAGGGAAGGGAAGGGAAGGGTAGGATAGGGTAGAGAAGGGATGGGAAGGGAAGGGAACAGAAGGGAACGGAACGGAACCGAAGGGAAGGGAAGGGAAGGGTAGCGAAGGGAAGGGAAGGGAAGGGAAGGGAAGGGAAGGGAAGGGAATCGAAGGGAAGCGAAGGGAAGCGAAGCGAAGGGAAGCGAAGCGAAGAAGCGAAGGGAAGGGAAGGGGTTGGCTGGAGAAGGCAATAAATCGGAACGAGTTTCGTTTATTCAGCAAATAAGATGGAGTAGAGGGGGGGGCAGGGAAGGGAAAGGAGCTTCAACGCGGGATGAGTATCATCGGAACTAAGTGTGCACTTCCCCACCGACAGCTCGCGGGAAGACATCACACGGACGAAATGTCACGTCGTCATAGCAGGTTCATTCCTACTCAAATGCGATAGTTAGGTGATACAACAGTAAGGACATCTACGTACAGGCTGCTTCAAGCCTACCGCCCCATATTCCTCTATAGAGTCCAATGTCCACGGCATTTTTAGGAGATAAAACCCTGAAAGTTGGTACATACCTTTTAAGAACCCCCGCCGACCCGTTACCGGTTGGGTTTTATTTTTACTCAGATATTTCGGTTTTGTTGTTTTTTGGGAGATTTGGGTCTTGAGGGATCCCAATTTTTCGGCGACGAAAACAAGAACAAAAATTAGAAGAAAAGCATTCGTCAATGGTTCGGCAGGGACAGAGAACACGTGCGTCTTAAATTCCATGGTTGATCTCTTCAAAACGATGGGGGCCTTCATGCGGTAAACGTGCAAACACTCCGGCATCGCGTCGTAATCACGTACCAGGTAGTTTCAGTAAGTGATTTTGGGCCCTGAAAAAAAATACTTGATGTTGATCATACGCAGTTAGATCTTCGAATACTTACGTGAAACTTTGTACAAACATGCTTCGGACCAACTGGAAGCGGTTCGTTAGAAAAAAAAAGGGGAAACGAGGAAAGTAGTGCTACGGAAACGCCCGACTAGTATTAGCCTCCTTGCAGGCTTATGATTGGTCGGCCCACATTCGGCGGTAGTGCCAGTCCTAGGTCCTTGAAAAAAAAACAATGGCTGTCACCCGTTTTCCCTGTTTATGGCGGTCAGCATGATACCAAATGTGTGATATTTGCATTGCTACTATTACGGGGGGCCATAGTTAACAGGACCAAATATTGTTAGTAAAAATGGTTAAATATATAGTTTTTTATGTATACCATAGGTCCTGTTAACTAGGGTCCCCCGTAATACGTGCGTGCGGCATTCGTGGCGGATGAATTTTTGGGGCGATGCTGCTTGAACCAGCTCGTGCAGAAAAACAGATACCTGGTATACAGCAGTGACGATAGGCTGAATTCACTACTGGGGACAGGGTGCATTCATTCTAAACAAGATTCTGTAGAAACGGCTCCCGAATATGCTCTTGCAATAATTTTGTTAGTGCTCGTTTCCTTACGCTATGCCGCGCAGTGTTCAGCAGGTGCTTCAAATTCAACGGAACAGGTGCTTCAAATTCAACGGAACGGTTGCAGTTGGAAGCCCCTCGATTATTTTTTCATCATGGCCTGCCGTTTCCATTATCTCGGTTGGATCAAAAACTTATCCGACTCATCAGAGAAGGGGTACGTCAAACTCGTACTGGGTTGAGGCATTCCGAAGTAGTTCAAGCAGACTGAAGAGGGCAGGGCAGGGCAGGGGGGGGTATCGCAGCGTGGCTGTTTCATCACATGAAAAAAAAAACGCGCGCGACTCCTATAACCCGAAAATCGCGGGAAAAAACACCACGTGCTTTTCTTCTGCTGATGTGAATATATAGTCCGCCCAGAGAAAACAGCGTGCAACCTTCGCGACCACATTTTGGACGCGCGCACCCCGACCCCGACGTACCCCCCCCCCCCCCCCCCCCCCCCTCTCCCCCTCACCCGCATTGTACCGATAGGCACCTTGGTTGCACCGCATGGGCATGGAGTTTCAAGCTGTGAGGAGACGAGGAAAGCTTGGAGTTGCAAGCTGCTACTAAGAAATGAGGACGAGGGCTGGACACTGCTGTATATATACGTCGGCCCTGCGTCGACAAATAAACAGATAAAATATACTCCGCATGTTTTCCTCGTTATTCAATGCTGCTATGTAGTAATGGCGGTGGTGATTTCGCATTGGATTTTTCATGACGAAAGCGGGCGGGGCAACTGCTCTCCTGCGCGCCGCCGGACTCCCCGCGGCGCCGCGACCGCGCCCCGCCCGACCCACACAGCGGCCGTGGGTGACCCCCGGCGAAAGAGCGGGCGCCGATGTCCGACTCGGCGAGTGGGGGGCGTGGAGGGGCAGGCAGGCAGGCAGGCGCCCTCCCGGAGATTGGAGATGGTTTGCTTGGCCCCCGGCGTGGCGGAGGAGGGTTTGTAAAAAATGGAAATCCCAGTACAACTCGGTATGGTTGTAGAGTCAGGGTTCACGCGTATGGATCCGTAGGCGTATTGGATACAGTACTGCTCGCTGAGCCGCTGAAATGGAGAGGTTACGAGAGAAGTGGCACGCTGAAGGCAAGTTGATGACGCGCCAGCATTGATCTGATGTGAAGCGAGGAGGATCAAGATGAAGATAAGTTCGAATGTTAACTTGGCATGATTCTGGTACACACTATACGTGCATGGAGCTCTCGGCATTTGAAAGTCGTCAGCTTGCACCTGCAAAACTATGGGCCATCCCATCAGCCAAATTCACACCATGTTATCATGTTATTTCTTGTGAGCGACCGAAGCGGGCGGAACCGCCCCGCTAAGCGAAGTGCCTCATATCCCCCCCCCCCCCACTCTTGGCAAACACAATTTATATTATACCAGTACGAATTATTGTTGTGTGCTATTGGACACAGGGGCGGACGGACGGGCGGGACGAGCAGACACAAACAACACTGCCTCCCGAGGGCGAAAACTCAAACACACACAAACACACACACACACCTTGCTGGCGACTTTCGCAGGACCTTTCAGCATAACCTTCTGGGCGTGCGATTTGGTCTGACTCGCTGTCCGCGTGCGCACCACACGCGCAACCACGTGCCAGTCCCTGCCGTACTTGGAGAAGCCCTGATCGACACCCGCAACGCAAAAGCAAGAGTGCAAGGCGTCAGGAAGCTCTCATCGCGCGCTGTTCATTACCCCAAGAGTTGATGCAGGATAACAGGAGCGGCTACGATTATTAATAATGGCCGAGAAGGGTAAGAAGGCTGTATGTATACCTCAGGCACGCCTTCGAGGAAACGGTTGAAACACGCCACTCTTGCCGGGAATATAGCACCTGTTTGGACTCTGATACTGAACATACAACGTAGCCTATATCTCCGGACACAGTGGTGCTTGATCTTCGAAACCCTAATCCGAATATCGTGTCCCTCTGTTGGAAAAACTATGGAATCCACACTACGACGTAGCTCATGTCGTTAATTAATTCAATAGTTTCATCCACCCCCCCCTCCTAGTATATGATATACAACCCTGACCCCATAACCGCCTGGGAAAATGCTCGGAATGAAGATGGTTGATGGAATGAAGAGCTAATGTAGTGTAGTTGGGACTATCAACCATGCTGTCGAAGCGGGGCCAAAGCCACAAGGCACTACCTTGTACAGTAGTACTGTGAGGGGAACAAATGCGGTGGGCTGTCACTAACGCCCGACCCCGTCTAATATTGATAGAGCATCTCCGCACATACGTGTCGAGAACCCACGAACGGCCTCAGGCGGCGTTGTGCGCTATTATATGACATCAATATCAGCAGAAATCGGACGGACCGCTCGCTCTGCCGCGCGCGCAAAACCTCGAAATTTCTGCTCGCGCAGCTTCGGCGTCGAATAGCGTAGGCGCAGTGTTGTTGTTGTTGTTGTTGTTGTTGTTGTTGTTGTTCTCGCACTGTAACGCTCATCGCCATGATCAGGGCGGACGGTCGGAAGGCAGAGGCTCCAATCCTTCTGGAGGGGACGAAAAACAAAAAACAAATACGTGTGGTTCCGTATCTACTCACATAAAAAAACTGCCCGGTAACACGACCGCCCCGACTCGGCCGGCTAGGGGTGGGGGCGCGGCCATCGGCAAAATGACGCAATAGGCCAGGCAAGGCATGCCAGGATTACAAACTACGAAAGCTCCGATCCCGCCGGAGACGCGCGCGCGGCTATATATCGCTTCAAGCAGCATTTGGAGCGTTGTCACATACACCCTTCCGAGTTTCTTTGTGATACTTGGAAACAACGTATTGAGCGCCCAGCTGTTGGAGGTATCTCTTACCATTAGTAGGAACGGTGTTCCGTCTCGAAAGGGATGCGTGGTCAATCGCCAAATGACCACAGTAAGGCAAGCCAACAAAATGAGTACCCCCCCTCCCCCTCCCCCGTCAGCACCACCACTGCCACACCGCAGCGTTCCTCATTCTGCACGCCCCCCTGACGAAAATACGGCGGGTCCTGTAGAAGAGCACATATTGGTGTCCTGGTGGGGTACGAAAAAAAGTAAAACGCCGTCCTACATATATACGGGCAGTACGATATGTACCTGGTATACAATTAGGATTGGGTTTCCTGGCGTGACGAAAAACGTGAAAAGAGTACGTATCTGGTATTAATAATAGATAGCCCCGAGTGTGATATATACGTATTCATTACTTTTGTCAGACGAAGGCGCGCCCTTGTACTCGTACACCATAACAACGTACATACATACCTTGAGAAACCGCTCGTGCTCCTCGACGAGCCAATAGCCAGAGTTCATCTCAAGTGGGCGCTTCTTCCGTCCAGCCCATCCTCCGCTCGCCGGCTCTCCGACATCGCCTTCGGTCGGTTCGATCGTGGCGGCTCCGGCCAGCGCCGCGCACAGCCCGGCAGGAGCTACGCCGCGGCCGGTGATGCCGTGCGCCGGCGAAGGCGTAGGTGTGGGCGATGAAGAGCGACAGGCGTCGCACAGCCAGGAGCCGCCGGCACGGCGTGTCCTGGGCCTGTCAAGACACAACGAGTGATAACTATCGCCACACGAGCCGCAGATATTTTTCTTTCCCTCCGAAGCGCCGCACACAGCGCAGGCGTCCTTCCCGGCCTTGCCCCCCCCGCCACCGCCACCGCCACCGCCTATCCGGCCCCTGCCCCCCTCCGGCCGCCTCGACCCACCCGCCTCTCCAAGCACGACAAACCCGCCGCCGCCACCGCTACTGCTCGCGGAAGACCAGCCCTTCCGCGGCGCTTCGGACAAATCAGGCCGCTGCTTGTCCCGGCAAGCGCGACACGTGAAGCCCGACCGGGGCAGGTCCTTCTTAGAGACGCGCGGTGGGTCCATGCAGCGGAGGTGGAACACGGAGGCGCACACGGCGCACCTCGCGTACGGCTTTCTAGCGTCGGTGTTGCCGCAGTGGCAGACCGGGAATTTCACAACAGACATCCCGGACGCGCGAGGACCCTCGTCCTCCTCCTCGTTCTCGTCCGTTGCAAGATTGAGCTTGTTCCCTAGCTCCCCGGCCCCGACCCGGCGCAAGGCCCATGCGAGCACCGTGTCCGTCACGTTGTTCATGGCTCTTTCCCCGCGCGGGTCTCTCGCCCTCTGAGTCGTCGCCGCCGTCGTGCCAGCGCCCCTTGCGGTCGGTGGGGGCGAGAGCGGGGGGGGAGAGGGCGGCCGTTTTGACGCCGCCGCTTCGCCGGACAATCGCGAAAGCACGGACGAGATCAGGGTGACAGAACGACTGTCCGTCGACACCTGGGGGCGGGCGTAGGGCGGCGCTGGGCTGGCCGCGTCTGTGGCTATTGCGCACGTGGTTGTGCTCGTGGCTGCGCCGGTGGCTGCGCAGGCGACCGCGCCGGTGGTTACGCCCGCGGCTGCGGCGGTGGCTACGCCCGCGGCTGCGGCGGTGGCTGCGGCGGTGGCTGCGGCGGTGGCTGCGGCGGTGGCTGCGGCGGTGGCTGTGCCGGAGGCTGCGGCGGTGGCTGCGGCGGTGGCTGTGCCGGTTGCTGCGTCGGGCGCTACGCCGGCGGCTGATCGGCGGATAGGGTCGCACACGCAGCACATCCAACTTCCCTCTGGCGGCAGTGTCTTCCTGGGCGGATCGAGGCACCGCGGGTGGTATGCCCCGGAGCAGGCCGTGCAGGTGGCTAGGGGCCCGCTTGCGGCGCCGCACGCCACACAAGCCGCCCCGCAGGGCGTCTTGGAGCGGGTGACAACAGGTACCTTCGGCGGCGCGCTGTGCTCCTGTCGGGATCGCTTCGAGCTCCTGGTTGCGGGCCACGGCGCCTGGCCGCCTCTACTCGTCGGTGGTGTGGGCGTCACTTTGCAGCTTGTGACCAGCACTCGAGTAGAGGCGGTGCGATATCGGGTTTCAGCGCGGGTTGCGGCAACTGCGCTCGGCTTCATTATTTAAAACACCTCTCGTCACGTCTCTCGAGTTCTTCCTGATGTCGCGATGCAATCCCACCTATTAAAAGCGAAGGAGCTTGTTGCAGCACCCCCCCCCAGCCTCCTCCAAAATTGTATCACCGCTACGAAGGAAGCGCCGAATGAGCCAATGGCAATGTCCCGGGCAAACCTCGGGGCGGGGGACGGGGGGGGGCGGGCACCTGCATCCAGGCCGAGGCGGTTATCGAGGCGAAAAAAATGGGGATAGAAAACAGGTGTTTTCGGTCATGATCAGCAAGGCAGCCAGTCGGGTGATTTTCTTGCCCCATGTATTTTCGCGCTCTTAATTATTGTGTTTATCGCTGCTAATCACCAACATTATTGAAAAAAACGACTCTTTAAAGCCCTTGGTGGCCAAAAAAACGTTGGTACAACAGTTCGATACGCCTTGAATCGACACCACTCGAAAGCAGAAACAGGAAAAAGGACCCAACGTACTTAAGTAGTACCGTCGTACCGTACGTAGCTCGGCGGGCCCCTGCACTTTCACTGTCGTAGGTAGCAGGCGAGGTTGCTGTGTACCAGGTAAGCACCATTCCGAATGCGGGCGTGCATTGCAGCACGGACTCGCCAACAAAAAGCCTTAGCACCTTTACTGCGACAACCATCCTTGAACAACCTCAAGCATATAGTAGGCTACTACTAAATACCGGTAGGATTTAGTGTGGCGCTCGCCGTTGAGTACGATTTACTCATCCAGTTTTCTTAGCACCCCGCTCCAAGCCTGACAAGCCTCAAGGTTCTAAAAACGCTATGTCTTAGTCGTGGTGGGCCTATACCTGGTATATACTATATATATATACCAGGCATGTAGGAACATTTACACTATTGATGTATCCCAGTTCGCAAGTCTTCTAGTGGCCCCTCCCGCGGTGTGGGAAAACGAACGTACTTTGTACGTATAAAGCACGTTGGAACACTTGGGAGGTGCAGCAACGCCAAAACCACCGCAAACGAGTACACCAACAAAACGGCACGCGTGCACGACGACGCATGGTACGGTTATATAGGGTGCACCTGTAATTTTCTGCGAAGCCCCTTCACTTGTTTTAAGAGCACCTCCATTTAGCATCACCAAAAAAAAACGTTTTTCTAGGAAAAAGCAGCTCCATGTATCCATCGCCCAAAAACGTTTTTTTTTAGAAAAAGTGTACGTACGCCGAGAACCCTCGTCGGACCTCACAGGGCAAAATTGACGGTAAAAAGCGACGACTATAATAGAGCGACGGCCACCGCGTGAGTGGGGGGTGATACACACCAGATACAAATTGGTGTCCGAGTTACAACGCAAGGATTCGTTCGGCACGGGGCGCAACATGATCCTACTACGGGTACCCGTACTTGAGGGCCCTGACGCGGCTCTTAGAGAATTGGTAACACTAAAGTTGTCATTGGTTCGGTCGTACGCTGTCTCGGCTTCCCAGAGGCATTACAACCCGACGAGACATCCCACGTGGCTTATATAGGTGCTACTGTAGGTTTACATCGAACTCTATATGTGAAAAACAAAACGATATTCCCAGTGGCATTGATTGGGATCAGACATGCCTCTGCTGGGTGGTGGTTCGTCATATGGAGAAGCCGGCCCTATCGGCCAGAAATAGCCAGAAATATGTGCACGGGTAGTGGATTCGGCGTCCACGACTAACTGTACCTCGTGCCGGTGACTCGGCTATGTACAGAGCTAACAAAGCTGTAACATATGCCGCAAGCTCTACATGTACCATCTACACCTACTACTCATTACCCTGGTATATTAACTGCTGTGAGTGAGAAACCATAAAAAAAACTCAGCCCTCGGCGTGGAGTCAACCTCGCTGCAGCTCTAGCCGCCAGCTGCGATTCACACCCAAGAGACACTCTTGATCCGCTTTATTCATGGAAACTACCTGGTACGTATATGTGATACACCATGCCCGCGTCTTGCGGTGCCTCCGTCTCGCTCACGATCGCCAAAAGGTAGACAGCACCGTTCCATCACATTCGGCCCGGACACCACTTGAACAAGGTGGGCGCAAAAAGATCCTCGTGGAGACATTGAACAAGGTAGCACACCATTTGGCGTACCGAATTGAGAGGTTGCCGACACCTTGGGGGTTTTGCTACAGTGTTCAATGTCTCCACAATGTCTTTTTTTACGCGGACGTTGTGCTAGGAGGGGGTCCCGGCCACATGTGACCCAAAGATCGACCTCTTAGGCGCTTACACACGAGTAAGTATATAGCATCGACGCACCAGGTTCCACGACATTCGTCGTCCGGCCGGGTCGGGGTCGGGGTCTTGAACGCATCTACTGCTCAGTATTAACAATAATATCTGAGATCTGAGGTTTTATCAAAATAAAGTAGGCCATAGGTACGTATAGTGCCTTCAAGTTCTCTCGACCCTTTCTTCGTTCTGCGGGCATCGAGCCAAAAAGTGCTCTTCTACATAGCGGACGGAAGCAGATCATACCTAGCTCTGCTTCGTTAGGGGCCGGCATCTGGCAGAAAAAAAGCCTCCACACTCTACGCAAACGCTCCCTCGGGTACATACTGCTGGAGGGTAACACGCTTATGAATACGATCTCCACGTGCACTCGAGGGCGTCTTTTTTAAGGCTCTTGAATCGTTCGCCGTTTTTTAGCACCACCCTGCTCGTTAAAAATGCATTCGGGGGTGGATATATGCAGAACAGGACAACGCAAACCAAGGAATTCGGGATTCAGCATACAAAATTAGTGTAGAACGCACCCGCTCTCACATAAGAAGTTCAGCCTGGAACAGATTTCCTGTTTTCTCACTATTAATAGTAATACCTAAGGTATCCTGCATTGCTGTTCTGTCTGCATGTGCTGCAGGCTTTACAACCGCCAAGTTTAGGACCCAAACTACTTGAAATTAGACTTGAACAATCAGAATTCGAGCATATCGGTACCCGGTACTGCTGTAGTCTAGAGCTGTACCAGGTAGACCGTATGGTCGCGCCGGAGGAAAACGGCGCTGCCTGCCGGCGACGCAAACACACAATATTCTTATACCAGGTATATCCTAATCACTGTGCGAGGACCGGTACGTGCGTACACGGTCGATGCCGATTGTAGTATGGTATTATTAGTACATACGTACGGTTGGTGGGATAGGAGCAGATGCTTGCTGGCTTCTTCGTAAGGAGCTCCCGGCTACTACTATCAACAATAATACTCGCTGTGACTAAAAGAAAAAGTACTGTGGAGCTTGCATCTTGGCATCAGCGGTGGGCTCTAAATATAGACATGGGAAATCCCTGGTCCATCACCCTACAGCTGTCCAACAGCAGAATACCTACTATTAATAGTACTGCTGCTGTGTGTGTCTGGCGAAGAATACCAGGTCTATCTTTGAGTTTCAAGTCTCATCTCAGTATAATACGTTCGAGTACACAGCTGCTGGAACAGCGTCCCCGTATCTTACGTCTTCTCTCATCACGAAAATTGCCCGTGAGCGTACTGTACGTAGACTCGTGAATTCCATTGTGGGGGGGACAGGAAAAGGAATTGCATAACCCAGAACCCACATCTCACCATCCCGCCCCACTCCACCCCACGCGATCTCACCCCACCTGCTGCCTACTCGTAGATCCCGCGGATCCAACCAACCGTCTCGGCGCTCCTTACGGACCCTCACATGGGATACACACCTCAAACACCTCGAAAAAAACTATCTACCCCACACCACCCCACCCCACAAGGCGGGAATGCCTGGAGCAGACAAAGCAGGTACCACAGAGGAAACTACAGCGACCTCACCACCCTCTACCGGTACATGCAATAGTTAGACACCGCAGGGACTTAGATCTGACCTCTGAAACGCCAGCTACAGCAGTAAGGTACCTACCAGGTTGTACGTAAGGCTACGTAAGGCGGTGCGCACCCCACCTATTTAACGGTCCAGAACGGGAAAATATCAGCTGGGAAATGTGGATCAGGCACCCCAGGTCACCTTTGGTGTACCGCACAGCAGCGTCTGCGCCAGATCTGCTGGTGACGTCCCTTCCCCAAACCCGTTCCTGGGTGCCACGGCCTACCTCAATCGGATTCCCGGGAGGATCTCCGTATCCGCATGGATCTCGTCGCCAAGCTAGCCTCTGTCGCCGGACAGCGAATGCCTGCTGGTCACAAGCTGTAAGCGGTCAAAAGAGCCTTAACGATATATGGAGGCCTTACTACTGCGGGGGGTTTCCAGTGTCCCACTGTCAAAATGTTTTTGCTTTTGCGCCGCATCGCACTGCTGTCATCAAACCCTGACACACAGATAACCAGGAACCACGGGAAGCATGGGTGTCGGTTGGGGGGTCGTATTGTCGGTGTGTTCTGCAATATTTCTGCGTGGCCAAGCTTCCGCCCCGGTGGCGGCGTTTAGCGTTCATGGAGTCGATTTTCGAAGCCTTATGAAAGGACGAACAGCAGCAACAGCAGCAAAAGCAGTGGCAGGCTCTCGCATGCCACGGGCTTTGTCATCCGCGTCAGAGACACTCGGCGACAGCAGGAGCAGGAGGTATGACGCCCGCGCATATCTCGAGTTTGCCATTATACAGCAGTGAAACATATGATCCAAATGAGAGTCGTTGCTTGAAAGAGTGAATATGATATCTATCGATGAGAGCTCGGCCATTGACAAACTGCAACTGCAACACTAAAAAACAATACGAGTACCTGGTACAATCAACAACAACCGCCAACAGATCGGACCTTCTTGTGTTCGAGTGGTGCATGTCGTAAGTCGCATGGAGTGGACGGCCGCAGCAGGCGCAACCCCACTTGCAACACAAGAAGGGCGCGATTGGTCCCTTGTGTGGCCTTGGCTTACTGAGAGGCGTTACGTACTCATGTATGATGATTTATACCGCCGTAGTAGCCGGTCGCCCCGGTGGTTCAAGTGGTTAACCTCGAATTCTACTTGTTTGAGTCCTGGGTTCGAGCCCCAGGTGGGTCGGACTTTGACATTATTTGCAAAATTAAAAAAAGGATTCAATTGTTGAGAGCGCCTTGCAGCGTGGGTAGGCACAATTCGATGCGAGTCGACGAGGGAAGAAAAGGCTGAAATCTTCTCGCGATGAAAATGAAGGCACGTACCGTAGCGGGAAGGGGGGAGAAGAGCCTGCTATGTGACCCCGGATCTGAGTTACGAGTTGGAAGGAGAGAGAAGAAGATGTGCGAAGATGATGAATGGGATGAGTAAAAAAAAAGAAAAAAGAAAAGAAAAAAGTACGAGGTAACTGGTGAGTTGGTAGGGCTGGGCCCTGGTCCAGTATGTACTGCCAGTACTACTATACTGGCTGAGGGGGCTGCCAGGGTGCCAGTACTTTGACTACTTACGTACGCCCTACGATAATGCCTCATTATACAGCGGACACCCATCACAATTCACGGCGTAAAGAGCAGGGAGGGCATGTAGAACTGCTAGAGAGGGGAGAGAGGGAGGCAGGGAGGGAGATCGTGAGCCCGATGGACGAAGCCGCCTCAACCACTGATGGCTTGGGCTGTGTGGATCCTGACGGTGCACCTGGAGCCGAGGCCTTGGTGGAGTCGAGCCCCGCCACCGCTGCTGCTGCGGCTGCTGGTGGTGGTGGTGGTGTGGAGGTTGTATCGACTCCCAATCGAGAAGAGAGTCGGGGTCGGCTGAAGCAGCCACAGCAGGAGGCGAAGCACACAAGGCTGAAGACATCGCGAAGGAGAATCTGAGTAAAAATCATGTTTGGAGCAATCTAAAAGGATATGTACGTGAATATTGACGTCTCTGAGGCCGCGAGTTCGCAAATTGTAGCGATTCGGCATTGCACACTTCAAACATGTTTCTGAACCCGTGTCCCACCTTTTCGGTATCTAGGCTGCGTGCTGCAGTGTGCCGTATTTCCGCACACTCCTGCCCATCATACGCTTCGCTCGCTTTTGCTCTTTTTTTGTTTTAATTCATGGTCAATCTACCACCAAAAGGCATTGGAAATGGTCCAAAAACGACGTATTTTTTAGCTCTAATGAAGGCAAAACGCGCAAGAACGTGCGTGCGGCAGAGCGCCTCCAGCGGGGCCCTCCGGGGGTGCCTCCGGTGGGGCTCCCTCACCAGCCGAGGGCGGGCAGAAGTCGCGGCTGTGCACTGGTCGGGGCCAGGGTACTGGCATATGACGCAGCCAGTACATACTGTACTGGCTAGAGTTACCAGGGCCCAGCCCTATGAATTGGTACAGCAGTAATACGAGCAGAGTCTGACCATGTTTTGTTTCCATGCTTTTTGTTGCTCTTGTGGGATTTGTATTTTTCCGATCCACTATTTCTGGGGTTTTCAGTGATCTCCAAAGCCCCGAAATCAGACCATCTATCGTGGGACAGGAAATCATCCATTTTTTTTGCCTCAAAATCAGCGAATCCGCTCAGAACTGAGCCCAGTTCTGAGTTCTGAGCGGCCTTTCGTGCCTCCGGGAACTGAGAGTTACTTGAATTTGGGGTACTATCACTACGGCAGCAGTACTACTGCCCATCTGCCGAGTATATCCGTCACCAACGCCAAAGCATCACACCCACGGCGAGCTACACCTACGGGCTACGGCGCTCGTGTAAGGTATGGCTTCTCCATCACATGGAAACGATAGTAGCAGCAGCAATGGTGATTCGACGTCGCCGACGAAAATCAACCCGGACTTGAGTACCGAGACCACGCTCGCGGCGGCACGGCGGCCGTTGGCTTTGCTTCCTTTGACACAAACAAGAAGAACCTATGTTACATAGAACCAGCTTCCTGAAACAGAAGCCATGATGCCACGCTGCCACCATCTGCGCCGCCACCAACTGGATGTTCCTTTTTCCAGGATTTTGCAGCAGCTGCTGCTGCTTCTTGCACGTCCGCGTGTTGACTAATTTTAGCCTCCCTTCTGCTCCTCTTTTCTTTTTCTTTCAACTCGCCGACCTCCTACCGAGTGCCAAACCCTTGCTCGTACACACTCACGAGTAGAGTACTACAGTAGATGGTCTTCTTCCTCACTGCTTCAGCCCTTCCCAGCCTCTGTCTTCCCAGTTCAACCACTGCCCCCGTCATCAATTATAATACCCACTTGCCCATCCCCTCTGTTCAAGCATGCCAACGATTCAATACCTTTCCGCAAACCCCAGATTTCCTCCGTTCAATATTCCACGCCTAATTTCTCAGGCTGATTCCTATGCGGTTCGAGTTGGAGCTTCAGATTGGTATTTTTCGATCCCGAAAATGAACACGTCTGCTTGTGCAGTCCGAATATGCAAAATCCGACCGGATTTTTTCGATTTGATAATCCGATGGCCCTAGTCGTCGGATTTTGGGCCAAAATCCGACGACTTGGGTCATCAGAGTTTCAAATCGAAAAATGGCATGGTCTCGAAATTCAAGATGTTATCCACGACAGCAAGCAGCAGCAGGACGATCGATGAGTTGGATGGTGACACAGCTGTATAGCGACGTTGCTTCGTGCCCGACGCGCAGTCGGCGGGCGGCGCGTCTCTCCGTGGCCAGACTACAGTCGGCAGGGGGGCTCGGGCCTAGAGATCTATAGAAGTGCACTCGATGCGCATCTCTCCGTGGATACGTACTCGTAGACTACAGCAGCAGCAGTCAGTCACATAGTGAAATACAAAATACCAAGACAGGTTGGTTCTAGCGCATTCGGCACGTCTCTTCGCCGCTAGACTAGAGGCAGTCAGCGTGGGGTCGGACGCTTGGGTCCTACGCGCAGTGCAACGCATTCGGCGCGTCTCTTCGCGGCGCCCGATCACAACAGCAGTGGTTGGTCTCGGCGTTGGCTCGAATCTCTGCACGCACAACAAATCCGATTTTTCCGCATAGGATTACTGGTTCGGTTTGCGAAGTTCACAGCTGAAAATGTGATTGGATCAAAATCCGAAGCTAAAAATCTGAACCGCATACCGGTAGGAAACAGCCTCGTGCACGTATTTCTGGAGACTCAAAACTATAAAAATAATCGCCAGAAATCACTGGTAGAAGAAACTCTCAAGATAGTTGGTCTCAGGCCGCAATTTCCGTCCATCCGACTGGTGACTTATCTATTGCCTACTCGGTCGCGCGTTTCTTCAGCGCACCACCTCGACGTTGTCACATGGCTGAAAAGCATCCTATTTAAGATTACGACCGGTCACATCTCGTTTACGTATAACCGCCTGATGAGATGAGATCCGCGATGTTGCGTTGTTCATTTCATCATTTTTTCGCCAATCGTTCGTTCATCGACGCAGACGAACAACACGAACTTCACTATTTCACCATTTAACCTGTACCTGGTACCAGGTACTTTTTTTTCCTTTTCTTTTTTTTCCCTCTTTCATTGTTTCCCGTTTCCCCTTCTTTGTGTTTCTGTTTTTATCTTCCGTTTTGCTGTTTCACCTCCTTTTTATTTTTGCTATGCTTCGTCTTCATTATCGTTTTTTGGTCTATTAGATTATTTTTGCTTCCCTGTTGTGCTTACTGCAGTATCAGAGTAAGTATGTCTCCCTTTTAGTTGTTATCTCTGTTATACACCCCTCGCGTAGCGTGCGAGCCTGCAATCTGCAAAAATCTGCGCATTCTCTTGTGTGTTTCCTTTTTTGCTTTCTTGCTTGAATTTAACTTTTTTTCTTCTCTCTTCCCTTTTTGATGTTTGATTTTTTCGACTTCGATTTCAATTTTTGGACATCGAGCTGTTTTTTTCATCCTGTCTATTTCTTCTTGGGTAGTATGCGGTCTTCTCGGTTTCTGTGGTGACTTGTACAGCGTGCCGCATGCACCTGATACGTACTTGCGCGGACCTCACTTTTTTTTTTGTCTGAGGTGTAGATGTGCTTCCGTTATCATGTGTACTATTATTTGCTTGTTGTATTTTTTCCCGAGGTATTCTTCCACTCCAGAGTTATTGGAGCCTGTCCTGCGACCACGGACTGCACTGTATTGTGGCGATGAGTTAATGTGAGAACAACAACAACAACAACAACAACAACAACTACAACAACAACAACATCAACATCAACAACAACCTGGTATGCATTTATGCTATGGCGCAGACAGGCATCCATCCCAAGCTTCTTATCGAATTCTTGTCCCAAGTCCGGTCAATCGATCGTGACTGCCGATAGCCACCTCGCTCACTTCCCGTGGGCTGCCCTCTCTTGCGCTTGTTCACCCCGCGATATCAACAGTGACGGCGGAACGACACGGGCTGGGAGGGCCAGAGACATCGCGGCTCAGGCCCAGCGGGGGGCGAGGGACCCAGCGCGCCGAACTCGATCCAGAGTCACGGTGCGTACGTGTGATCGCGAAAACCCCGTCGCTGATTGCGTTATAACTAATTTGGCGTGGTACCAACGCATGGCTGCCCAACTCTTTCTTGTGGACTGTGTCGTTTGCGCCCGTCGGCTGTGTCAGCGAAGTGGTGGTAGAAACAGCGGAGCGAGCAGGCTGTCCTCCTTCGCGGCCGCCGCACTGCCTGCCGGGTGGATTAGCCGATCCAAAAAAGTTGTCACTGGCATCGATGCCACTGAACGTCCAGAGAGTAATCAGGTTTCGGGTACAGCAGGTAGCTGAAATGCCGACGAGATCGCTTCATCAAAGCCGTGGAATAATAACGTCCGAAACGACGCGCAGGCGATGCACAGACGGCGCAGTGTGGCCACCTCGCGCGCTGCGCAGCATCCTCGAACCCGGTTTCGTAAAAATCGTATCGGTATATAGCACACCATTTTCAATATGAAGGAAACCTAACTTGCGCCTTCTTTTTTTTTGTGCCGATTGTTTTTCAGCCTTCGCCTCCCAAAAAATACACACCCAACATAACCCCCCCTCCCCCCGCCTAAAAACGCTAGCCCCCCCCCCCCCCCTCCCGTCGGTGAAAACCCGATATGCTCCGTCCCGGCATTGTAGGGATGCGAGGGTCTATGGTCATACGACTACGGCCATGCATGAGGTCGAGTATATATCTCCTATCGAGTACACCTCCCACTCCCCGTCTTCGCTACGTGTCGAACATATCCGCCTTCCCCTCCACTGACGTCGTTTATTTTCCCTGTCCAAGATGCAGCGGACGGAGCGAGCATCATCCCGGACCTTGGAAGAAATTCGACGAGGGGATACCCGAAGAACGCCTCTGCCTGCTGCGCCGTTACCGTCCTCTCGCCTCGTACCGTCGCCCGAAGAAGACGTCACCAAAGGCAGGGGTAGGGCATCGAGGTTGCGAGCGGCGGCCGCGCCTCCACCGCCGCCGCCACCGACAGCGACGCCGCAGACGGAGGGCAACGTAAGCGAGGATGTTGACGAGATGCAGCGCAGAGTTAGAGAAATTCTGGACGCTTACAGCACCAAGGCACCCCCTGCGGAGCATTGGCCGCCGGGACGGAGGATCAGAGTGCGGGGTGTCGAAATGTATTATAAGGTGACTGGTTGAGGACGGTTTTCCTCGAGCCTGCGGAGCATTGAGCGGTGGGGCGGGGGGGGGGGGGGGGGGAGGGGGGGCGATAAACGTATCGCGGAAGATGGCAAAGCCTGGTGCCCCAACGGGAGAACCACATGCGGTGACAACTTGCGAGGCTATTGCATACCCCGGTATGGTGCTGGTATACCGCAAGCCGCGCTAGGCGTTGTATGCGGTCCACGGCTTCCAAATATCAAGAGATCGAGAGGTCCTGCTTATATCAACAACACCCTTTCCACTCATCTGCGCGTCCCATTTTGTCTTGGCCTCAGGATACCGGCACACGAGGGCGTGGGGAGACGCGAAGCGCCAGGAGAAACAGGCCGACTTTCGTGCTCGTTCATGGCTTGGCGGGGTCTACGGCCAGCTGGGACGAGGCGAGGATAAAACCGTATGTATACGCCTGATCGGCTCGTTTTTTGCCGTGTGTGCGTGCGTGCGTTCATTCGTTCATTTCTGCGCTTTTCCCGGTCCTGTTAATCGTCTGTTGCTTATCGCGCCTCGACTCCCGTCTGCTTAAAAAACCGTGTTTGGCATTTTGGCGGGCGGGCCAATCCGCTACAGATATCAGGAGAACTCACAGCTGATGTGTGTTCAATGTTTTCATGATATTTTCGTTCTTGTTTTGTGGGGTCAATCAACTCAACGCTTGATCATCTTCGCGGCCTGGTGTGGCCTTCTCGCGTCCACGTCGATGCCCAGTTTGACTGATACGTCCTCAATGATAGATCCAGGTACTGCAAAGTGCTGGAACGTGCTATGCGTGTGGGGTGAAATCGAGCGTTTACGATGTCCTGCTCCTTCCGTGCCATACCGTTTTAAATAGGCGTTTTAGCGTTTTCTCCTACGAAGAGCGATCCAACGCGTCAAGTAATCCCGGGGTGCACATCAACCCAGCCGCTCTCGCTTTCCTCCTCGTTTTTTTATGTGCCACTCCACCATCGCATGTATATGTTGCTTGCTTTCCCCGCGAGGAAGGTCATCACGGACTTGAGCGAGCACGGGCGAGTGATCAGCTTCGATCGGCCGGGGTTCGGCAAGACGGAGAGGGTGATGCCCCCCGCCGGCCTGCCATGGAGGCTCTGCCCTCAGACGCTCGGCGAGAACCCTTACTCGGCCGACTTCGCCGCGAAGGCCCTCTTCGGCATCCTCGACAGGTCGGTTGGGCGGGCTCACGCCGTGCCCTTGTAGTGTCATCTTTGGGGTGCACCTCACCTCGTGCGCCAGGCCACTCCTTCTCTTGTATGTGGAGAGGGAGAGCGGCAGGGCCTTGCGTCGCCCGTTATGTACGCGTGCGTAGTTTTTTTGGCGGGGGGATGTTGACTGGGGTGCTGTTTGCGGGCAACGACATCGTTTTCAATTGCCCCTGTCCCGCTCGGTCACACACCAAGGGGGCTTGTGCGTACCGACTGCCACACATGTCCGGGATGCGCCGTTGCTCAGGGCGTTGCTCGTGTCGAGGCCGTTGGACTGCTGTTGACTAGTGCTGGTAAAGACCGCTAGATTTCCATCTCTATCATACGAGTTTCCACACAGCACTTCAACCACCGCCCCGCTCCCCCCGTACTTAGAGTAGGAACGGTGCTCCGTCTCGAACGGGATACGTGGTCAATGGTCTTACGGCTAGGGCAAGCAATGCATGAGTACCCCCCCCCCTCCCCCCCGCGCCTCGCGCTTCCCCTTCCCCCCCCCCCGGTTGCACGTGTTCGGTCGAGCCAGGCTTGGGGTGGACAGGGTGATTCTGGTCGCGCATTCACTTGGAGCTCAGGTATGCATACTCGAGGCCTCTACCGGTGTGTTTGCTCTTTGCATAACAGCAGTGGTGTTGATGTGTGTGTTTCGGCCGTAAGAGGAACGAATAGCGGTTTGTGGACACGGATTCTGTATGGGGACCGTTGTGAATGGGGGGAGCAAGCAGTGCCTTCCTGTGGTATCTCCGGCACGTCGATTCTTCAGTTTGATCCGCTTTCTTTTCTGTGAGTTACGTCAATTTTGGTGAACGGTTGGTCGATCAGTGGCACCGGAATAGCTCGTGGAACCGTGCGTTGAATTACGGGGGACCATAGTAAATAGGACCCACGGTACACACGATAACCTACATATTTCCCTATTTTTACTGACACCATTTGGCCCTATTTGCTGTGGTCCCCTGTACTACTAAAATCGTGCGTTGACAAAATCGAGAGCTCGATAAAACAGCTATGAACAACGGACTAAAACCGTGAACAAAAATCATCAGGTGGCTCTGCGCGCGGTGCGAAGCCGCCCGCGCATGGTCCGAGCCCTGGTGCTGGTCTCGCCGGCCGTGCTGAACCCGCTGGACAGCAAGTTCGTGATGGGGAGGGACCCAAACGCTAACCTGTTTACGCCGATCGCGAACCTGCGGACCCGCGTGGAGACGACCGCCAGGCTCGCCGCATTCAACCTTCAGGTTTAGCATCCTTTTCCTGTTTTTGAAGTTCCATGAGGAGATGCATTTAATGCCGTGATGGTGGAGGAAAGGGTCGAGCCTCACTTTTCTCAGGTTCCCGGGGCAGCTCGATAGCCTCACCTGAAACACGACTTATACGAGAGAAAAAGTATCGCTGCCCGACAAACATTCCCATGGGCTAAGGACTGTTTGGACTTGATAGTAATAGGCAAACTGTGCTTAAAGTTTGGGACAGAGCGACCTTTTCAACTCCTGTCGAGTACTTTCTCGGTCGGAGACTTCCCTCAGCCAGAAGGTTTTGGGCCCAAGAGTACCGTGCCATGGCTTAGCAGCTCAGTTGGCGTTCTTTTTTGTTGTTGTCTTGATGGGGATAACGTTACGGGACGAGGCGGCAGCGGGGCGAGGCGGGGTAGGAGGCACGTTGGATATTTGCGTGTTTTGTGTTGCGTGTTGCGTGTCTGCCAAAAAGACGTACGACAACCGGCATGGGTCGCTTGCTGGCACCGATGGGCCTCGCCCAGTGCTATTGTACGAGGCGCGAGCAAACGTTTTTGGGGTGTCGGGATCCTCGCTTGCTGCTGTGTTGTTGGTGTGTTGTGTTGGGCCGGCGCGTTCGTTCGCGCATTTTCTTTCGGGGGGGCGGATGGAGCCCGGCGGAGGCCGGCCACTTCCGCCGTCTCTCGACCGAGGTGACTCGCGTTTTAAGCGGTACCTCTGCCGATATTTAGCGGGGGGGGGGGGGTTGCATCCCCTCGGCGTGCCTTGTCGGTTTTAGGGTTCCAATCCCTGCGGCTGGTGTGCTGTCAAGTACTCAGGAGGGGCTGTGCGTGCACGGTAGAACCCCACCCGCGAGGAACAATTCGACTGTAAAAAGCAGAGCACGCATGGTTACTGGCCTGATGAAACCGTCTCTCGGCATTGATGTTGTTTAGGTTCGTTTTTTGTTCTGTGTTTGCAGCTGCTGCAGCCTGGAGAGGCGGGCCTGGAAACGGTGCGGAACATGACCCTCAACGGTGATGTAGAGGTGAGGTCTCGATGACGATAGTATTTCCTTCTCTTCTGCTCACGCCCAGAGGTCACATCTTGGTTTGCGTCTGTTCGTGGCGGCGGTAAACTGTACGTGTGATTCGGGACGGACGTCGTCTTGCGTCGAGTGTCGCGTCAGTCTCGTTGAAGAAGAGGCACCAGCACTTGGGTTGCTTGGGTCCGGCTTGAGGTGTCGCCCTTGCGAGTTTGTACCATGACCTGGCCCCGGTGCCGATAATCGGAACAATCTCGTGATCCGTGACACATTTGCTTTTGGAGCCATGTATCTATCCACTCCAGTGCTGTTCGAGCTGGACCGCCGTCGACAAAAAAGTGAACCGAACTGATCCCCGGAGGTCTTGTACACTAAAACGGACAAACCCCGATTATTGTGGGGACAGTGCTGATGTTTAACATGTTAAAAAGCAGCGGCTTGATCTCCTTCCCCCTCCGTGTTTTCTGATGACCGCGGCTACACACGGGGCACGAGAGACAATCGTAGTCGCCTTGTCTTGCCCCGTATACGTGGGCGCCAAGACAGACGTCACGTGTCGAGCGTGCCAG
Source organism: Nereocystis luetkeana (assembly GCA_031213475.1). Lineage (NCBI taxonomy): Eukaryota > Phaeophyceae > Laminariales > Laminariaceae > Nereocystis > Nereocystis luetkeana. The sequence continues at coordinate 6,946,140 of JARUPZ010000002.1, read as the reverse complement.
TTTTTTTCAAGACCCAGATATGCCCTTGACACGTTGTGTCGCGTCAAGACGATGTTGTCGGTTTGTGAGGTACAGTACAAGCGTGAAATTGCGCGGTTCTTTTCGCCCGATGCCCTCTCTCCCCACCCCGCAGAAGCGAGTGCAGAACAACTTCCACGATCGTGCGCTTCCGTCTGCTCGTCCGGAGCTGGTCTCGAAGTACATCGAGCCGCTGAAGGACCCGCTGTGGGACCGGGGCCTCCTGCACTTTTACAAGTCATTGCAGGTGAGGAGAGAAGGGACTGAGATGGAAAGATAAGGGGGAGGGGGTGGGAGAGACAAAGCTGAAGAGAGTGGGAGAGAGGGCGAGCGGGAGAGATAGACGTGGATAGAGCACGAGAAAGAGAAGGAGGAGGAAGCCGAAACATAGAGATGAAGGGGGGGGGGGAAGGCTTATCCTCGCGAGGCGCGCTTTGATTCAGTACGGTTTTCCCAGATATACATACGTCTTTCTCGTCGGCTGGATGTGTTTATTTCCGTCTTCTTTTTTTTGGCATCCGGTTAGTCGATGCGATGCTGAGAGTCTCCGTCTTTGAGCGGGAAATGGCGACAGGCCCTCTGAACCGTGGTCTAGACATGTTGGCCTGATTTCCCTTTATTTCGCCTCTTGCGTCGGACCAACGCGGCGAACAGGGCGAGGTTCAGCCAGGAGAGCACTTGCTGCAAAGGGCCCTGGACGTGTGGAGGGGACCGTCTATGGTCATCACGGGAGATGACGACCCCACCGTCCCCACGCAGGTACTTGAGCTACTCGCTCAGCTCTCGCTCATAGGTGACCCGCATCTCTCTCTCTCTCTCTCCGTGACACTGCCTGCTGGGACGAGGCAGCAGTTTGGGCTTGCGTGCAAAGCGTCGTCATCACGAGCTGATAATCCTTCTCACCCGACCGCCAGCCACGGGAGACCCGATGAGGGTCAAGCCTCCCTCACGCGCGTCACAGCTATAATCGAATGTGGATGCCGTGGCCGCTGCCACCGCTGCTCGTACGCTGTTCGCTGGTGCGTTGGGTGGTGACAAACCATCACAAGGTCTCTAGTTCCTCGAAAATACATGCCACCGTCGAGTTGTGCCCCGGAGAAATATAGTTTTCATGTGATGAGGGCTTGAAGCGCTTTTTTTGTGTGCAGCAGCCCGTTCATCCTGTATACGTCGTACCGACGGGCTGCTGCTGAAAGCCGTCGCTCAGACGTAGCACACTGCCTCGCCTTTTTTGTAAGGCCCTTCGCCCTCCCCCCCCCCCCCCCCCCCCCCGTTGTTTTGCTTCGCCGCCGTTTTTGTTGTAAACCTTGCTCGCTCAGTCTAGCGTTTATGTGGCGGAGGCGATGGAAGGGAGCCTTGTGGTGGTGGAGTCGTGCGCACACATACCCATGGACGAGAAGAGCGAGGTAGGTGCCGCCGCGCGGAACGGGCTGTATTCAACAGTACAGCGCATTGTCCCCTTTGCGTCTTGTCTTGCCCTAGCGTAGTCACCGTAAGTGCTGGGCGAAGGGGTTCGGTTGGAGCTGTCAGCCCTTTTACTGCTGCAAAAATTAACGTGCTCTACTTCCGATTTGTCATGTCCCCACAAGCGTGGATGAAGATTATATACCTGGTATATATACTATATATATATATATGTATGCCCACTGCTGTGCCTACTGCATACGTGGCAAAGTAGTGTCTCTGTGGCGTAGCTTTGTGACCACAGAACTTGTATCTCTTCTAGGATTGAAGAATCGGCACGGACACTGGTTGTGCTGGATGTCGACGGGTAGAAAGAACGGTTTAATGTGAAGAACACACACATATGGTCCACCGTCGGTGTCGCGCGGGAAGGCGGCATTGCTGGCGCACTGACCGACGCCAGCAGTGGTCGATGAGTGCCATGTCGAGAGCTACTGATACCGCCTTTGAACACCATTCTCTGATTTCGAGGTTTAAAATAGCGTTGCGAACACGTTGCCTTGTGTTCGAGCTCGCGGAAGAGCGACGCACGGCCGAACCAGGCAAGCCCCCTCGTTCCACAGCCTTCGTTTCTCGCAAATACGCCATTGCTTTTTTCGGCCGCAAGTACAAGGGATGATGACGAACAACCGCCGCCGCCACCACCCCACGCCCGAACTGTGATTTAACACCGCGGCGCCCCTCGTCCGACCCGGGTCGATCCGTTCCCTCTACGAACCGCAACCATAAAAGGCGTTTACTTCCGCGGTACTACGCTTCGCCAGCAGCGAGGTGGTCCAAGACGCTTGGGTTTCCGGAAGAAATCGAGCCAACTAGTCTTATTATTGTGGTGAACGGTCTTGATGGTGTGCGTGGGTAGAAGGGAGGAAGGTAACAGTCGCCGGCTAAATAATGGTGGTTGTTTCAGCGATCATCCGACTTGTGGCTCTTTCGAACCGGACGGGCGAAAGCCAGAATGAAAAACTGAAGAGTCTCAAGCGCCTGTCTTCTCTTGCCCGCCTTTAGCGTGTGCAACACCTCATTGTTGTGTGCAGGTGTCGGTTTTGTCGCGTGTTAGTGTGTACCCCGTGTCCGTGGATTAAGGTTCGTAGTTATAACCGCGTCGCAAAAGTTTTTTTGGTGTGTGTTGCCGGGATTCCCTACGGGGGAAGAAAGAAGGGGAAGAAGCGGGCGTTTTTCCGCGGCACTAAATCAGCCTTGCGAGAAGATGACACTGGATTTTCCCACCAATCAGAGATGTCCTCTTCTAAAAATGCCCTGCATTGTAATTATTGTCATTCACGCCAGAGACGGCCAGCCTAGAAAAAGGATGTCGAATGGTTGTGATGATAGCTCTTTTGCTGGTTGGAGGAGGTTGGTGTTTATCATGTACGTTGGCGTTTTCTCGCGTACGGTTCAGAACTAAGGGCTACCAAGTATGGCGGTATAATACCGTCCTAGTCCATACCGGACGTGTGTACGTGACGGTTCCATTTTTTCGTGCTCAGCCCGCCTTAACGACACACGGCGTGCGTTGTCTTTTTTGTACGCCGCGACTGCGGCTGTTGCGGTGCGAAGTGCGGAAGCTTGCACGTGCATTGTGGTGGTGCGTTGTGCATCGATTGTGATGGGGGTAGTGGTAGCCAGGTGGGGGTTGCTGCCGTGTTGCTGAGTGAGGTTGTGTCTTGAGATTCAAGAGTTCATTTGTTTGGCGTGTCTGTTTGAAGTCTGGCGTGGGTCCACACCCTTGCCATGAAACCAAGGAAGTCGTGGTTGAAGTGGTTTTTGCCACGTTCGGGGTATGGGTGGTGGTGGTGTCACAAGCCTTGGAGATGCGCAGCTGATGTCGGCGACTGATGTCGGTGAGGTCGGTAGTGGTACCAGCTGGTTGGCTGGTTAGTGAATTTATAGAGTTCTAGAATGTGTGCTGCTCCTGTATCATAGCACCAGTCGCCTACAGGACGAACAAATACTGGCATTGACGGTACTATTCTACTGGATTACGTCGATATAGTTCATTCCCCGCATGGTGCACAATTCGTGTGCCTGGTGGCGAACTTTTGCTGTGAGTGGTCGAACCAACGATCAGTTGAACCTGTATGTTGCATGACCTTGGTGCCACTATTAACAGTGAAATTAACTGCTCCACTACGTCATTATTTGTGATTCTCCATGTTGGAGGTGTTCGTATATCCTTGGCTCGTTGTTGGTGTACATGCTTCCCCGAGACTGTAACGGCGGGTGTACATATTTTTTCCGTTTTGTACTTGTATGTACCCGGAAAACGCAACCACAAATATCTGCTACTAATAGTAGCAGTATCATGCTACGCGCGTGCCGTACGACAACAGCTCCTCGTTGCATTGTAGGTCGGGGAGTAAATTAACCATCCCTCTAGCCCAGCAGAGCCCGCGTTGCTTCGTGTGGCCGATGCTGCAATAAGATTGAACGTCATTAAATTTCGTCAATTTTCGCCTATTATTGTTATGAACTCATAGCTCCCTCCTCTCTCTGAGGTTCCATCGGCTCTGTGCTCTTCTACTTACATGCCACAACAATCCATAATCCATACCTCGGCAATCCAACCTTAAATATGAACAACTAGGGAACAGCAGAGCAACGCCTTTATCGTTGGCTTTGCTCTACTCTCCTCTGTCTGAGGCTCGAAGAATACCCGTCGCGTGTACCAGGTAATAGGTATGTTGGCGCTCGGACTAGTCAATAGCATACCAGGTGTTACAAGGATTACCCTGTCTATCGATATTTTACCGCTATACGTAGCTCAGTAGGCAACGCCTTCACATTTGAAGTCGTCCAGGTCACGGGTTCGAACCTCACTTCGAACGTTTCTTTTATAGAAACGCTCGCGCGTGCGTCCCTAAAAACATATATCCCTGGTTCCGCAGGTAATGAAGCGAAGCGGGTAACAGGTCAGCGTACAGCCGTACCAGTATACGGTTCCGACCCCCCAGATATACCGTCGTTCAGAGGGGGGGGTTATAGGGATTGCTACCACCCTGTCTGTGCTGGATAATCGATCGATCTTTTACCCCAGGGCCTGTAGCTCAGTATGTAACACCTTCGAACCAGGTATCATACTACAGCAGCGGAGCTGTGTGTTATTCACAATCTGATGAGTGAGGGTGCTGTAGTTTTTTCATCGCGTTTAAAGTGTCACATACGCACAACATGTATATGTATGTGTCGCACAAAAAATGGGGGCAATAGTACTCCGAATACGAACCAGAACGAGGTACGTATACCGAGGGTAATTTTGTATTTGTAGACATTCATTCAGAGGTAAACGACTCGAAGTACTACTGTACCAATGGGAATGACATACGGTACATTAACATACATTAAATGTATGTCATTCCCATTGTATGAATATGATGGGAATGACCGTTCCATGTTGTACTGCTGGCAACGGGGGAGTGGGAAAAGAGTAGTAGGCGTTTTTAACAAGGGCAATTTTCAAAATCATGTTTCATGATCCGTGTCGGTCGGCACCACTGCTGCCGCTTGCACAGCTGTTAGCGTATGCCAAAGAGGCCGAGAGATGAGGAGATGCGGTGCAACACTCCGAGGAATAGTACCGCTAATGTTGTGCGCAAGCGCGACTGCTCGGATACGTCTGGCGGAAAGGTCGGCGTTCGCAAACTACGGGTTGCGCTGCCGCTCCAGAGATGCAGCAAGTACTCTAGCAAGAGGGAGACAGCAACACCCTCGTCGCACCCTCGTGCCCGGCTTGCGAAGCCCCATCCCCGCCGGGAGCACCGCTTCTTCTCGCGCAGAAGGCCAGACCCCGAAAGGTGTGGCTAGATTTTTTTCTTCGTCTGACAGCGATGGTGCATCGTCGACCGGAGACGAACTCGACGAGCGGGTGAAGGCCGCTATCGCTGCTCTTCCCGGACGACCTCACTGCGCCGTTGTTGGCGCTGGCTTTGCTGGGCTGGCCACCGCGTACCACCTGGCTGCCTTCGGGTCGGACGTGACCATCTTTGACCCCAGCGAGGTCGGCACGGGCGGTGCCTCGTCGGTCGCAGCCGGGCTGCTGCACCCTCTCACCCCGCGAGGAAAGCTGATTTGGAAAGGGGAGGAGGGCTTCGTTGCCGCCAAAGAGCTCATTGAGGTGAGAGTTGCGCACGGTTGAAGACTCGGTGCTCGGTTCGTGAGGAGAGATGCGAGCGTTGAGCAATGTTTTCTGATGGTGTCCGCCGAGGCTTGCACCAGGACCAGGCTCAAGCTGTGTGTGTGCAGTGCAGTGTGTGTACGATACTCAGGTGGGTACAGGAGGCTGGTGAATGTGCTGCGGTGCAACCACAGAGCAGCGTGGAGGGTGCATTCTGACTTGTTGACGAATGTACTCGTACCAACATTGATGAGCGACACGTTCATGAGACGGATGGTCGCCAGATCGTCAGTCCTACAGTTGTAGTCTGCTTCTGGCTGTTCATGTACATGCGTTCATACTATTAATATTAATATACTATCCTCGGCGTTGGACAATGGTTGAATTTGACCCAAGCGTCTACCGTCATCTGCAGCTGCAGAGCAGCAGCAGCAACAGAAGCCAGCAGCACCAGCACCAGTAGCAGCAACACCAGCAGAAGCAGGAGCAGCAGCCACAACAGCAACAGAAGCGGTATACCGTGGATCCTGGTATTTTATGAAGCGATAGCAAGAGCTCATTTGAGGCTGCTATTCAACAGACCTACTAGCAGCCACAACAGCAACAGAAGCGGTATACCGTGGATCCTGGTATTTTATGAAGCGATAGCAAGAGCTCATTTGAGGCTGCTATTCAACAGACCTACTGGCACGAGCGTACTGCATATTGTGCTACAGTAGGGTGTCTGCCCGTAATATTTTTGCTGATAAGGATTTCCGTCGGAAAGAAAGTCTTAAATGAACCTTCGGGCATGCGCATAATCGGAGACGAAAAAACGCTAAGCAATAGATTATAATGTTGGCGGGGAAAACTTTTGCGCAGCGGCAGTACATGCAGGCGGAGCAGAAGTCGTGCAAGCAGGAGGACAGCAGGACCTACCTGCAGCGGCCAGCAGCAGCAGCAGCAGCAGCAGCAGCAGCAGCAGCAGCAGCAGCATGCAGCAGCAGCAGCAGCAGCAGTAGCAAGCTGCAAAAGCAATAACCGGCAGCAGGCACCAACAGGCAAAGGTGCGGTCTACCCTGCGCTCCTCGGTACTCGCTGTGCAATCAACGCTGCCACTACGAGGAAGATCACCCTCCTTCTTCGTTGTCCGCTTCGTCCGACGAAGGGTCGTAGCGACGAAGACCAGGAGCGTGGCGGCAAAGGTGCACGCGCTTACAGCGGCAGCAACAGTAGCAGCAGCGCTTGAAGCAGTCATCTTGCTTGCAGCCGTGCTTGCTTTGCAGCAGCGCTTTCTTGCAACGGCGCTTGCTTTGCAGCAGCGCTTGCTTGCAGCAGTGCTTGCTTGCCGCAGCGCTTGCTTGCCGCAACGCTTGCACTGTGGCATCACACTTACTCACAGCAGCACTTACTTGCAGCAGCAGGACGCTTGCAGGAGCAGTAGCACGTGACGTGCAACAGCAGCAGCCGCAGCACCAGCTATCTGCTGCAGCAGCAGGCAGCCTAGGCACGCAGCAACAACGGCAGCTATTCTTCTCGCAAAACCTCGCCGGTAGCAGACATGGCCCGAGGCCACTCTCGGGACAAGCGTTGGCCAATCCGAAACAACCGGAGAGTTTGCGGCGAACAGAATGCAGCGGTCGAATCTCGTATCACCCATATATGGCTCTACGATAGTACGCCATCCAAATATTCATAAGTCCGTCACATTTGTGCCAATTTTGATGAGGGTTTTTGATTAATCGTCGTTATCGGGAGAATATACAAGCTTATTTCGTACCGGCAATATTTTTTGTTTCCCACAAACACTCTAGTATGCGGAGACCCCACAAGTCGACTCTCCGCCTATTAATTGCCTACAGGGTTGCCATGCCGTCGGCTGATTCGTTACGGTTTTGCGGTTGCGATCGCTGTAAACCTACTTACACCAGGTACAAGGCGAGCATAAGTAGCTGGTATCATACGCTGTTGTTGTCGATTTTATGCATACCATTCTTCTTTCTCGTTAGGCTTCGACGTGTGGTCAGCTCTTGGGCAAATGCTGAAGCTGGAGCTAGCTGCAGGACTGCTTCTAACTAGAGCGGGCTTCTCCCTGTAACCCGTTATCCGTTCCCCCGTCTTCTCCGTCCTCTGCAAAGTGCTTGCACAGTAGGAGACCGCAGTTTGACCCCCTTGACTGACCTTTCCCCTACGCTAAAACTAGCATGTTGAGACCAAAATAAGCCGTGACGGGCCCACAAAGACCAGTCTCCAATCTCCTATCATATCGTACCTGGTACGTATTGTATCATCTTTGGTCTCTGTCCTCCGTCGTCTCCGAATCTTCACAGCATTGCAGGCAGTTGGCACGCACTGGAAAAAACATGCCCGCTTCCGAATGTATGTCTGCTGCCTCCTGACGCCCCAGAACAAAGACGGCAATGCCTTCGGTCGGACAGCGAGTTCGAACCGGAGAGAAAACGTAACAACGTAGCCACAGGCGCTTCGACCTTTTCGTGGAAACGGTTTACCCACCATGGTACCTGGTAAAATGTACCCGGTGTAACTAAAGCGACCAACATCACACTACGCTTCCCTGTGGCCATGGGCAGCATGCGTTCGAAACCTTGCACACCTCGAAAAGATCATCGATCCCTGCTTCATGATCTAGATCTTTCAGAGCAGATGTGTTTTTCCTGAACTGCGTAGTCTAGCTCATGTTGCCGGATGGGGGCCGCATATCCTGTATGATCTAAGATCTGTTTCTTGGGTTGGGTCTGTACCTTACAGACCCTGCACAACATCTCACAACGGTAGGTTATAATCTAGATGATCTACCGTAGACAGATATATCGTGATCTGTCCGACGTGTGAAGTCTTGGGGGAGAATTTAACCCTCAGGAGAATCACGTCAGCCAGCCAGCTTGCATTGCAGTCAAGACCTTCTCTGCTCTCCCCTCAATAACCCCCACCACCTGCTAATTCATGTATACGCAAGCAAAAGACCGAACGTCTCGTGGCGTGTTCCGTGCCGTACGCCCATAGATGACTACCCTCCTTCCCCCCCTGTCCTCCCCTCTTCTCGCAGCCCAGTTCAACCCTCTCCTCCCTCCTCCCCTCCTCTCCTCCGCTATGTTTACCTTTCCTCTTCTCTTGCCTCCTCCCCGCCCCGCCCCGCCCCGCCCCTGCTTCTACGCCGCTCAAACCCTTTTTTACGCGTTTAACATGCGGTATTTTTGTCGAGAGGTTGTAAACACCAGGCTTGTCGCCGACGCCGGGGAGGGGGAGGAGACGCTCGTGCCAGATGCGCCGCGGGGGTGCATAACGACCGAAAAGGTCTACCGCCCGCTCATGGACGAGAAACAGTTCGACATGTTCACAGAGGCGGCCGAGGTCTTGCCGCAGTGGGTGCAGAAGCTCACGCCAGAGGAGTACCTGGAGGCCGTTCCTGGATCGGACGCCGATTGCCTCGGAGGTGAGTGAAGTCAGGTCAAGTCAGGTCAGCGCCTGCATTTTTTTTTAAAGCGTTTTTGTTGTATTATTTTACCCTCTTTACAACTGCAAAAACCAACGTGCCGAGGATGAAACTGATTTGTTTTTTCTTTGCGGTAAATATTAGGGCGTCTAGACAGTTTTCTCGGGTATACCCGCATCTCACGTCCACGGGCAATGTGGGTGCCAGGAAGTGAAAAAACTGGGCCGTCAGCTGTACGCACGGAGGGAACCGGTATTCGACACGGCGAGGGGCGCGCCATTTTTGGTGACCAATCCGATGGCGTTCTGTCTTTCGTTTGATTTCGTTATGGTGCCGAGAGAGTGCGCGGTTATGAGAACGGCGGTGTGCCGGGCGGCTTATGTACGTATCGCTCTCGGCAGCAAGACGGCCGCCGCGGCAATGTAGCGGCATTATTCCCCAAAAACGTTATTAACCCGAACACGTAGTACAAGCCAGAACGACGCACGCCCCCCCTGACGTGCCCCCTGCGTATAGGCGTCTACATACGAGGAGCGTTAGCCGTGGACGCCCCGACGTATCTCGGAGGGGTTTGGGCCGCCTGCCGTGTGGCTGCCAGCGCGGGGGTTTCCAACGGAGTGGATGGCGCTCCCATGGAGGGCGCAACGTGGGTTAGGGAGAGCGTGGAAGACATCCACGCTCTAGAGGCTTCGGGGGAGTTCAACGCAGTAGTGGCGTGCGTGGGGGCCGGGGTGAGGACGCTCGCTGGGGTGAAGGACATCGCGAGTCTTCGATTAGTCCGTGGGCAGAGTCTTCTTTACGACAACACTGCTGCCCCGGCGGCGGCGGCGGCGGCGGCGGCGGCGACGGTGCCGCCGGCGGGAGGGGGGGAGGGGGGGGGGAGCGCGCGTATGCTGGATAGTGCGGTCCTCTGTGGGCAGTACGTCGTGCCGTCCTCGGTGGGCGGGGCGTCCGGAAACGGAGGGAAGCTCCTGTGCGGATCTACGCAGGAGCCGGTGCTTGCGGGCGAGAAGGTGGATAAGCCGGCGAACATGGGCAAGGCGATGCGACAGTTGCGGCCGAAAGCGGCGAAGTTCTTTCCGGCCATTGAGGGAGCGGAACCCGTGGGAGTCACGTCGGGAGTGAGTCAAGCCGTCACGGGTGCATGTGCCTCAGCGGCACGGACACTGCTGGTGTTGTTGTTGATGTCGCGTACAACGAAGTATCTAATCCCGCCCGGCGGTTCGTGGTGACCGCGCACCGCTGTTTTCCTGTAGTAGTACAACAGTAGCTACAGTAGAGCCTCTCCCGGGCCAGCCTCGGTTGAGGTCAGTAGTCAGGAGCTCAACGGCAAGCCGCTGTCGGGGTGTGTACCCGGACGGCTGATTGATATATAACAAAATCACGTGTTCGCGCTGCGCCGCGTCTCCCTCATCAGCAAGGCCATCCAGGTGTCCCCTCCCGTGATGCGAAATAAAGGGTGGTATGGTATGGTATACAATTCAAAGTCGGCCCTCAGTCTCGTTCCTCCCGCCGCGCCCTTATTTTACCCCCGCTCTTTGGTTTTCGGCAGGTGCGAGTCATCCAGGATCGCAATAGCTACGGGCGCATCCCCGTGGCGGGCCGGCTTCCGTTTTCTAAGCACGGGTGGGTCATCGCGGCGCTCGGGGCGCGGGGGCTGATCCACCACGCTTATCTTGGACGGCTGGTGGCGGCGTGCGCGCTGCTGAATTCCGACGAGCACCTGCCACCGCAGGCGATGGCCCCACTCGAAGATCTCGGCAAGGAGGCCACGGGAGACCTGTGATCCCGTCTCGGTGACGCATGCGTGACTTGTCTATGACACCTTTGACCTACCAGCCAATGACACCTGCTGCGACCTGTCCGTGACACCTGCTGTGACCTGTTAGTGACACCTGTGACCCGCCACCCGCCGGTACCCTGTTTGTGACGCTTGCTGTGACCTTTCTGTGACACCTGTGACCTTCCTGCCTGCGGCGGGACCGCGCTCGCTCTTTGACGAAACCCACCGGGACCGGTCCACCGGGTGTTTTTTTTTTTTTTTTTACGAGCGAATCGAGTTAGCAGTTTTTACGCGGCCGCTTAGAACGTAGGGGGCCCTTCTGAGCTGGGTGAAGCCGGAGATCCGCGCCATCCGACCTAAAATCTCCAAAACTACCACCGTAGTTTTTTTTTTCAACCTATACGCGTAGTCCAGGTATGGGTTCCGCCAGCGCACACAATTGATGGCAGTTGCATTGTCCACCAACGCGAGCTCCTAGCGCGAGCGACGTACCCTACCGTTTTTTGTTTTGTTCAATCGACCTCAAGATCTCCGCCTCGGATCGATTCTGTGGTTTGGGAATTTGTACCGACGGACACTCTTAGGAATTTTGTAGCACGGTGACACTTTTTTCTTCGCAACACGGCGTTCATGTCTTGCGGCGAAGACCCTACCCACGCGAGAGAAAAGAGACCCCCGTCCACCGGCCCGCCTGCTCGCCAACACTCCCGTTTAACGATTAGTCGTCGAGTATAAGAATTAGTCGAAACGGCCAATGTTCGTGTTCTAGGCGGATTGTATTCGCGAGGGTGTCGACGGCAGGCCGCCGGTGTCATTGAGCGTCGCTAGGTTAAGCCTGGTGTGTGCCCCCACGCGCTCGATCGGCGAGTGGGTGGCTCAGTCGTTCGACACCGTGCCAGGGTCGGCCTCCCGCCGCGATTTCGTGTCCACAGAGTTCAAGCCCGGCCGTTGGGTTTCACCTCGACGAGGCATTGTCGTGATATCCATGTGGGCTTTTGGGTAGATTTGTGTCGGACGGGTCCCTTTGAACAGTGTCTCATCGACTGTTTCGTGGCGCATCGTGCGACTATAGACAACGTGATGCACAACACGAGCGATTTCTGTAGGCAGACAGGTAGCCTAGCTCGTTTTTCAGTGGTCGGAAGTGCGATTGCGCGGTCTCGGCTTAATATGGTCGGTCAAGCGATTAGCGAGTGCAATTCACTTTTAGCGGGGCGTGTGAGACACTCGGTCCATCTGGAATATATCTGCCAGGCGGATTCCGGGTCCATGATGACAAGGTTCGGCTCGTGGCTTGGCCGAGCCCAGGTTCGGAGCGTATACGTAGCGTCTCGATGTACAGCAGTCGGTCTAAAGTACTCCCTGGCGTAATGTTCCCTGCGATAAGGGTTACCTTACGTGGGATCCGCTGGGGGTGGCAAATACTCGGAGCGCGCGCCCTAGGGATGTTGGAACTCGGAAATCGGGGGGGGGGGGGGGAGCAGGGTGTGTCCAAGAGGAAAATGAACTGCCACGCAATACCAACAAAACTCGTATTGCTGTAAATAAGTCACAACAGCGCCTATAAAAGCCGCCTTTTTTGTTTAGAAGCTGATCAACTTCGAAACTAAGACGTACGCGCGTCACGCATACATCGCGGCTATACCGGTACGCGCGCGTAAACAATCCGGCTGGATTTATCGCGGTCCAGATACTCTCACATGGAACCCCTGCGCGCACATGCAACCATGCAACTGCAATGGTCAAAACAACGTCACATTATGTATGCAAATCGCAAAGCTTAGTTTCAACAATTCAATCGGTCGAACTCACAGCTTCATGTGTTGAGACATACCAGTACGAACTGTGCAAACATTTAAAAATAAAGCAAAACATGCGCCCGCTATTGGTTGTGCTCTTTGCGCCGCTATTCCCCGTCAGTCTGAGCTGTCTCGCTCCCACAGGTCGCCGTTGTACCGCTGCGACGACGGCGGTGCCACGTGCCGCAGAGGCGAATCTTGCCGCTGCGACTGCGATCGATCGGACATCAACCGCTCCCAGTCTTGCCGACCACCCGCTCTGCCGTCCAGCCCGAGCCGCCTCCCAAGGTCACCCGTCATGTAGGAATCGATTCCAAAGTCTTCGTCGTTGTCCTTGTTGTCTGGCAACATGTTGCCGATGCCGTCGTCGCCGTCGTCATCCTCTCTCCAGTTCCTACCCGGCCTCCGAGTCTGGTCTACGAAGGATGTCGCTTTTCGCCTGCTGTACACTGTTTGCATAAACATAAGCGCGGCGTGTTATTGCAACAGTTTCGGGTGCGAAGAGAAACGCGGGGCGGGGGGCGATGGGTGGGAACTCATATGAGACAGGATTCGGTGCGTGAGGACGCCAAGACTGCGGGCTGGGACTTCAAGGGTCGCCTTTTGCATGCGCGTGAAGATGGACACACCGGATAGGTTGCGCCAGTGCACCCCACCCCGGCCGCGAAAAAAACGTTGCCCAGGCTAGGTAGGCAGCTACAAAACAGTGTACCTGGTATACAGTAGCTCTCTTGGTTTCCGCTGTTAATTGGTAAGCTCAACCCTTTTTACTTTCAACCTCAAAATGTATCCCACATGATTTTACAAAGTGCGCTGTCCCTAAAACCGTGGAGGGAGCAAATCCAGGGGGTTCAGCTTGAAGCTACTGTGATAGGTTGCCGACCGAATAATCGTGTGTGTGTTGTGTTCCTTCTCGTTGGCCAAAATTGTTCTAGTTCACAGACCAGCCGCGGCGTGCCACGCCGATCGAGCGGTCCCTTCTCGGCGTCTGTACGCAGTTTTTTGCAATCCTCCGCAAGCAACGTTTCCCTTCAGCCCAAGAAACAACGGCCCAAGGGAAACATAGTGTATGACGTATCACATCAATCTGTCCGGAAAAAAATAGAGGACCGTCTGGGTATGAATGTAGAAACCAACGGTTCCTAAATTTCCCGACAAAATGGTACATCCTACGTGGCGCTAAAAAGTATTCCATAACTCCACACGCTGGAACGCTGACAAATATAGGCTGCACACACCATCACAAAAAAAGCGAACATATATCGCAGACAGTCTCCCTCGCCAAGGCGAACAGACAGCAAAGTTGCCAAAAGTTCGCACACAGTGGAAAAGGAGTACGTGCGAAAATACCCAGCCCACCATTGATGCTTCGAATTAGCTCGTGTATAGAGGTTAGGATAAATGACTGCACGCACACAGTCGAACGTCTTTCATATTTTTCCCGCAGGTCGTTGCTCTGCCGTTCGTAGTACGAACGAACAGTACCTGCACAGCCATTTGGTACCGCTGGCAACATAATAGTGTATAAATCTTTGAAGGGTTTGCCGCCGCTTGAGTTGATGTAACGCTCGCACGTCGCCGGGAACACACATATAGAACCGCACGAAGGCACAACAACGTCCCGCACCTTGGGTAATCGCCACGACGAACAGGCCCAGAATAATAACGGGTACCCGCATCCAGCCCATGTCAGGCCCATTTCGCTCGTGCGGCAGTGCCCCCTTGTAGACCGACATTTTCTTCAGCGCACAAGGGAAGAGGGGAACACGACAGGAGAATGCAGGCGTTTCGACGAAAAAAAAAAAAACGCTGGCATTCGAGCGAACCAGTATTTGCAATAGCAGCACTCGCGACAGCTGGAATGCATCACCAGGACCCAACATCCATAGGCCTGGCAAGCGCATGTTTCGGTTGTGGTTGCGCTACCTGCGTAGACTACTTCGTCACGCAAAATGACTGACAAAACAAACCTATAATTTGGAAGTATTGGACCACCACACCAGGCTGGTACTGTTGCGACGCCATCGCACTACGGTCGAGCGAACGTATCATGCGCAAACCGCGACTCACAAGCAGTCACTCCTGTCGCTACCACCGTTGACGCCCTTCCCCCCCTCGATTGCACCTCGTGGCGTACGATGACTGTATGTGCCCAAACATCGCGCGCCAAACCAGAAAAAAGCATAAAAAACAACAGTGCCATATAGCTCGGTTCACGCGAGTAAAATCTCGAGCGGTGCCTCCAACATTCGTGGCACAAGCAGCGCCATCGCTCGGTCCACACGACGACGCCTCAAACAGGAATGATGCTTCAACCGCTCCACAGCGCACTGACACCTCTGTGATCAGTAGAGCTCTCTCACCTCGCCGAAACGGGCAGCCTCAGCCACCAGTAAGTCCCCGCCAGACGACGGCATCACAAACCACTTCGGAGAAGCAACGGGAACAGCGCCCTCTATACCCCACTCCTTTCCCGCGGCGTCCACGCCTGCGCGGTCGAACTCCCTTTCCTCAGACACGTGCTGCCTGCTGAAGAGCAGACGGGCGTCTCCGGTCGTGTTGTACACCGACAGAAGGGGGCCTTGAGCCACGATGGCGTACCCACGAACAGCGGATATGGCGTCGCATCTCACGCGACCACTGCTACCGCCGCCGCCGCCGCCGATGCCCGCTGCCTGCTCTGTCGCGGTCGCCCAAGGCGCGTCTAACGCCGCGCCGAGAGCTACTGGGTCCGCGTGTGACGATGCCCACTGTTGTGGGGGCGGTAGGCGATAGGCTGGCAAGCACCTGTGGGAACGGTCCGCCTCCGGAACCTTGCTGTTGAACGCCTGCTCGGTGTCGGGCACAGGTCGGGGCACCAGCAGCAAGCAGCACAATCAACGAGTGTTGGAGAAAACAGTTGGTGTACGGGTGACTAGGTGGGTGCGGCAGGCGCTCTCGCTGGCCAACAAAATACAACATTTTTGATAGAACTAGAGCCCCTACCGTACTGTTAATTATTTGCGAGGGAACGGCAACCCCGAGGGAAGGCACACGAGACACCCGAGGTCGCTTGGCATGCGACAAAACGACATGTTCGACGACGGCGGGTAAAAGCGCGACAACCTGTCAATATGACTGACACAAATATGAATGTAAGACCAAGGCCCCTTGGCACAATACACTACACTATTAACGCTACTAATATACTGTTTCTACCACTGCTACCACTGCTACTACTAAAAATATCAATACCCCAAAGAATTATAACTACCAGTACTACCACCTCGATTTAGTGTAAACTCACCATGACTTCCCCCGTCTCAGAGCCCACGTATAGTAATTCCGGCGATACAGCGTCGAACGCCAGGGCAGTCACCGCGGCTTCGCCACCACCACTGCCCCCGCCGCCGCTACCGCTATCACCGCCGCTGGTGCCCCACCCTCCACGGCAAACGCGATCGACAGTCCGCTGCAACTTCGCGGCGCTGGCGAAGCGCACGTCTTGCCCGTCGGAGTAGGCGATAGTCTTTCGCGCGCGCGATGTCGGCGAAAACGACGGCACGGACCGCCCGCGCGAAACGGCGGCGAGCCATGCAAGCGCACAAGCCGAGAGACACCGAGAGCGTGGGATGCGCGACGGCGAACATGGTATGCGCAGCGGCGAGAAAGTAGGAGAGGGGAGCATCGCGTAAGTGGGCGATGGGGAGGCAGAGGCGGGAGCATCCGTGGCCATGGCCACCCGCCGACACGCAGCAGAGAGTTTTTTTCATAAAGGGTACCAGGTAGTTGTATTCGCAAGCGGACGGTGAGGACCGAACCAGCGACCTCAAGGATCCGCAGGGGCTAGCCCTATCATGGATACCCAAGAACCATATCCCGCCGACGGCGCCAGGTGTGAGGGTATCAGACCCCCAAGCCACTGGCAAACGGTCGGGACCGATTTCCCGCCCAGCAGTTATAGTCAGCGTAATAACAACGGGCGTCGACTAAAACACCCCCTCCAGCCCCACTAGCCTTTATCGTCACAGGGCGCCCGCGTCAAGCACTCAAACGGTCGTGCCCGGCCTGGCAGCCCCTACTCGCAGAAACCCAGGGCCTACGAGTATACGAAGTACCGGGTATATATGATAGTACCTGGCCGCTCCTCTTCACCGCTAGCACCTCGCCGTTAGCTTCCACTGATCCCAATACCGTGCCGTTACCCCCGTGGAAGAGACGCACACCACCGGCGGAGTAGCCGGCAACCACGACCGTCGCCGCCAAACTTTTTGAGCCAGGCCCCAGATAAGACCGGAGGTATTGCGGGATTCGGGGAGGGGGGGGGGCGGGAAACAGGTGGCTTAAACGGTTACGCTCGTAAGATGGTTTCCGCACCCAGCTGGTGGACGGCGACGGTAAAAAAAACGATCGAGATTCGCGAGCCAGACCCAGAGAAGCAGATGGGTCGGGCCGGAATAGATACGAAGGCGCAGCGCGAATAAACGCACCAACTCCAGAAAAACAAGAATGCAAAGACGAGTTCCTGTATCGTACAAAAATTCATGGCATATTATACCTGGCATAGTAATAGATACCTGGTATATGTATTCAGAAGCAACGCCGTGCAGGAAGAGAGGAAAACGCTTCACCCACTCACGCTCGGTGGTAATAGGCGTCCATGCTCGTCACGGCTGCAACATCTTCTCCGGCCGGCAAGCTAGTCGCCCCTTCGTCGTCGGGGCCGACACCAGCGTCCCCATTAGCCGCCGCGCTCACCACCCGCTCGTCCTGCGGACCACGCCCGCACTCAGAGCCCAGACAGACTCTGAACCTCGCAGTCATTTCAACGCCCTTCGCCGTCGCCGGCGGTGAGCCGAGTGGCCCACCTCGACTCCCGTCTCGCGCGTTTCCTGTGTTGTAACCTTTCTTGTTTCGAGTGTTCCTGTCGCTCTCCGGCACGCCGGCTGATGTTTCGGGAGCATCTTCGGCTGTTGATGGCTCCTGCTGCTGCTGTTGCTGTTGCTGTTGCTGTTCGTGTCGGCGAGAGCCTGCTCCGCCGCCACCGAGCGGCTTCTTCCCCTTGCCGCCGCGATCCCCGGCCACCCGCTTGCCGCGAAAACGGACCGTCAGGGCGTGGACGCGCACCGTGCCATCGGCACCAGCAGTTACCAGCACGGGGTCCCCTTCAGACGAGTCCCCAGTCAAGCCGATCGCCGGCGGCGTCATCGCAGTCGTCGCCGCTGACATCGTCTCTGGCGGCTTGTCGGTAGCGGTGGTGGTAGTGGTGGGCGTGGCGGAAGAGGAGGTCGCCGGGGCCGGAGGAGGCGGCGCAATCCCGTGCCCGTGCCCGTGTCCGGAGTCAAAAGCGAGGATCTCTTCCCCATCCGAGTCGCGAAGCCGCACCATTCCGTCCGCGTGGAGAGAAGCGAACACGTTGAGGAAACCTGGGAACAGGGGGACGCGAGACGCGAAGAAACGCGCGGCGTAAGGCACGCGTGTGTGAAGGCAGAGCAAGCGAGCGAGGGTCGGCAAGGCAGGGAAGAGACGCCCATCGAACGCATGAGGTGTTCCCGAACGCCTCTTGCCACATGCAGTAAATGAAAAACAAGGCGGGCTGCAAAAAAAAAGTGGATGTATCACCCTCGTCTTTCGCGAGACAGGGGTTTCAACAGCGGGCCACGCTCAACGTGTCGGGAGATTCACGCCCGTCCTACTGGCTGAAAAACTATTTGCCGGGCGACAACCGGGGGACAAGCGCTGTCTGCGCGAAATATGCTCTTGTGTGAAATCGTCCGCAGCTGCTGCTGCTGCTGCTGCGCGGACCGTTTTACTTCTGCGCAACTAACAACACGCGAATGCGCCGCGCATTGGTAGAGCGTACCTGCGCGATCACCGCCACCGCTTCCGCGCTTTCCGGAACCCCCCGACGAGCGACCGCCCCCCTTCAAGCGAAACGAGAGCATCTTCATGGCCACCACCCGGCTGGTGAAGGGGAACCTGACGTACGGCATCATGTAGTGCTCAAATCTACCCGCCGGCGACCACGCCTGCGACGCGTCTCCCTGCCCTCGCCCTCGGTCTGGGACACCCTGCCAGCGATAGTGTTTGCAACGCGCCATGCAGGGGGGAATATTTTGTCGGGGGCCGGACGACGTCAAGTCCTGTGCGGCATGACTGTGGATGAATAGAAGGCCACAGCACGACCGGGAAACTCTTGGCGGGTACTACTGGCTTGTGTCCTGAAAAACACGGACCACTTGGGTATTAATATTAATATCTGAACGGTCCATACAATCCCGGACAGAGTGGTATGTAGTAGGGTAGTACACTGTACCAGGTCTTTGTTTAGTACCTGGTATTTAGTCAGGGGAGCAGGTGGCGAATCGTGGATGTCAGTCACCTCCATCTAATACTCGGAAGTACGTCACATCTGCCGACAATATTTTACCATACCGTGAAAAAAAAGTCACATACGTACGTACCGCGCGCCTTTCTGCGTCCAGGACAGCGGCAGGATCAGCACCCGCGGCACCCGTTAGGTACGCCCCTCGGTAATCACCAAGCGGGGCGTCTGGTAGATTCCTGAGAAGTGGGCGATGAATAAGCAGAGGTGCGCCGGGTAAGGCTTGCCTTTATATCGCTGACTCAACCTCGCACCTTACTACTATTATTAGTATCATAACTACGCAGAGGCATCTCAAGTTTTCAACTCGACAGGGGGGGTTTTCTCTGTTGATAATGCGTTTTAGGAAATGCTTGAGCGACTAAACTACGGTTTACGACCCTCCCGAAGACAGCAACGGCAGAACGCGCGGGGCTGAAAACGATTCCTTCGCCGCACTACATTTCAACTGACCGATTGTTGTGTACCGGTATCTATGGTCAAGTTTTCACCGTTCTGCCAGCTACCGGGTGCCGCGGGTCCTCTCAACACGGCCAAGCAAAATCTGCTTGCGCCAGTGCTGTATATATATTCCGCCCCTCAAGGGCTGTAGTCTAGAGTACCGGATTCAAAAGAGTGCTCGTGACTTGACTGAACGGCGGCGGCGCTGCTCGCAGAAAAAAACAAAACTGAGGCCTCGGAGGCCTCAGAAGCGCCCGGCAACGGCGAGGGGCCGCCTTTAACGTCTGCACCAACATACCAGGTACCCCCTCTGTACAAGCGTACACAGTGCAGTTCTGAAAGGGTCAGGGACGCGCTACGAGCACACGGCGTCAACAGTCGACCCTCCGAACCCAATCATTGCCGGTATTGCCGGCTGGGCGTGCTCGGCAGCACTGAGGACGTGTCCAAACAGAATCGAAACCGAAATCGAAAATCGAATAGAAACAATACAAGGCGCTGATTGGTCCCTAGCCCAAACATGTTCCCCTTTGTGTTTTAGGTTCCGAGAAAATGAACAAATTGCAACCCACTTGCCGAAATAAAAAAAGTTGACGGCTGAAAATCGAAGAGAAAATCGAAAACACGAATAGCAACACTTCAGCGTGTCCTATTAATACTGGTCAGCCAGCGCAGCCACGTCAAAGTATCACATCAGGACCGCCGTACACAACACCCAACCCACAGCAAGCACTGCAACACAGCCGCACATACCCCCGTAAGCACGCAGGAGGCTCACCACATCACCAGCCCCAACGTTCTCCGGCCTTGTTTTCCGTCAAAGCGAACATAGTTTGAGGAAAATTGAGGATGATGCCCTCGAGAACGAGGTCGGAAGTTCATTCTCAGTATAACTTAAACTGTGATCCCGGAGCGTCAACGTTGGTCGCCACCACCTCCACTGGAGGCCCAACGACCTCCCGGGATCGAAATTGTCGTCGGGTTTGCCTGAGTCTGTAGTGGATCTGTTGCCGGGAGTGCTATAAATAGATCGTCGGCATGTGTGCACAGTTTTGAACGGCCCGTAGGTTGTGCCCTTCGTTGGATTTCTATTTTCACCTTTCGATTCTTTTTGGACACCTCGTCTAAAAGATACTCTCGGAAACGAAAGCATTTCGATTTTCGACGTTAATTTTCGAGAATGTTCGGACGTGAATACTCAATTAATAATATTACTGCTCTGTAAAGCACAAGAAGGAAGATTCGCGCGCAGGGGGGCACCATTTTCAGCACAGGAGACTGATCGGGCGTCTTTCGCCCTGTCACCTGAGGGGTGCAACTGCTGTCGCTCAGTGCTCAGTGCATTGACACCGTTCATGTTTACGCGGCATAAGGGCGTGTCCAAACAGAATCGAAATCGAAAACCGAAAATCGAAATGATACTAAACAAGGCGCTGATTGGTCCCTGTTCAAAACATGTTCCCCTTCGTTTTTTAGGTTCCGAGAAAATGAACGATTTAGGGTCGATCTTAACGAGGAGTGTTTTTTAGGTTTTTTAGGTATTTTCCCGAAACTTCGGTATTTTCCCGATTTTTTTCGGGAAAAGCCGAAAACCTTCACCCCCCCAAAAAAGTCGCCTCGAAGTTTTTAGGTATTCCTTGCTTTTTTACGGTTTTCAGGAGCAAGGATCGGGCAGCTCCGCCGTGCTAGCCGTGCTACCCCTCACGAGCAGACAAGGCTTGTCAGGGTCGTCCCTAAGGCTCTCCATAGACCATGGCCGACCGCAGCAAGCGCAAAGTATCCATGGGGCTCTCTTCTGCGCGTCGACGAAGGCGCACCGACGAAGAACACGGAGGCCACCTGATGAGAGAAAAATCACCACTATATTCGTAGCGTAACTTTGGTGCGTTGAGCGTTGTAGCGTGACGAGTTGGTGATGGATCTCACTCCCCAAGGCACGGACACCTGCCTACGAGTCAGGCAGATGCCAGTGGGACCACCACACGGATGGTTTCCGCGAGCGCTGCTGCTGTAGTGACGGTTCTGTGCCGGGTGGACGATATTTCGCGAGCCAGCCGAGGCATGTTGGTACTTGATAAGAATATTCAACCCTCGCTGAATTTATTGAAAAGCCGAAATTTCAGGAAAAACGAAATATACCTGGTAGTACGTGTCGTTATTTAACGACCCTTTTACAAACTCTATGCAAAAATCAAAAAGTTGACGGCTGGAAATCGAAGAAATCGAAAGCACGAACAGCAACAGCGCGTCCTACTGGTCAGCGCAGCCACGTCAAAATATCACACACCAGGACCGCAGTACACAGCATCTAACCCACAGCGAGCACGGCAACACAGCCGCACAGACACCCGTAAACATCCAGCAGGCGCATCCCAACACCAGCCCCGACGTTCTCGGGCATTTGTTTCCCAGCGTTCGAGCCTATAAGCGAACATAGTTGGAGGAAAATTGAGGATGATACACTCGAGAACGAGGTCGGAAGTTCGTTCTCAGTATAACTTCAAGTTTGATCTCGGGGCGTCAACGTTGGACGCGCCACCACCTCCATGGGAGGCCCACCTCCATGGGAAGCAGTGAGGCTTTTGGATGAGCACAACTTGCACCCTCTCTCTGCGTACGAACACTCGCACCTTTCGCCAGTGAGCCATTGCCTCCGCAACCGCCCGAGAGCGTCGATTTTCTTCCTCTGGAATACCATCAGCTTCTCCAGCTCTTCCAGCTCCTCATCCAAAAGCCGCACCGCTTCTGACCCTTCCACCGCAAAGACGTCCCCGTCTCCCATGCCCGCTGTGGCTGCTTCTGATGGTACCTCTCTGGGTCCTTCCCGATCGCAGCTACCGTCACTGCTACTAATGCTGGAGCCGGTTGGGAGGGCTGGATCCGCCCCATCTGTAGCACATTCGCCAGAATCCGATGGGGCAAGTTCTTCATGCATCCTTAGCTTAAACCCTGGAGCACGAAAGTGCTGCTAGGGTGGATATACCCCACACACGGGAGGTCGTCGTCTGTGGACACTGGTAGTGTGGGTGGGTGTGTCTTCGTCGTTTTTCTGTGGGTTCTCGCGGAGTTCATGCCCCCTGCATGCAATTTTTCCATAAAAATAGTGGAACTCCCTCATACAATCCCAAATCCCTCGTCATATACGACGTCATTCAAGGCTTGCAGACGCACGCTCGAGCTCTATGATGTGCCGCCAACCCTACACGGCTATGTGCGCCTATGCGTCATTGCTTTTCCTGGCCCCTCTCTGCCACGCCTTCGTCACACCATCCACCAGCAATGTACTTCATTTCCGAAAAGATTGCGGTGCGAATAGGAATACACAACAAGTCATATACAAAGGATGCCCCTCGAGCGAACCTACTGTACCAAGGATGACGACAGCTGCCTCGGAGTTCGGAGGCATCCAGCACGCCGGCGTGATCGTCAGCGACACCAAAGCATCCAAGGTAAATATGCAGCCCGGAGCCAGACTGTAATAAACGGGGTAGCATTCTAATTTTGCATTTTGGCGGATAGTTTCGCAAATCCAACATGTGCGCGTTTCGTCAGCGCTTCGGTCATCCATCATCACATACCTACCACCAGTAGTATCACATGTACCAGGTACCTGGTAATCATCATGATCATCGCATCGCACATCTCACAGAATCGAGGGAGCTACGAGTACTACTAACAATACTACTGCTGCTGTGTCTGATGTGTATACCCTGATCTTAGCATCGCAGCAGTTTGTGCTGACCAGGGAGTACAACGTATGGATGGCCCGCAGTTTGCGGTTCGGGCTCATTCCCGTTCGTACCCACGCACACCTGGCCGATTTACGCGGGGGGGGGGGAGTACTCTGGCTTGAACTACTGATTATACTCGTGCGCCATATCATACGCCTCCTTTTACCAGGTACCAGGTACCTGGTATATGATTACCAGGAACCTGGTACTCGTACGTACACCAAAGCAATGGGCAACGCGGGGCTCGAGCGCCATGGGCGGAGCTGTGGCCGCGCCGCTATTAGTAGTGCTGTAATACCTGGTACCCATTACCTGGTAAAATTTTGGGGGACAAGCTAGTTGGGGTTAGACGAGACTACGTGGGGCCATGTTTGCAGTAGGAATTCGACACAAAGTGTCAATCAGCATCAGCCGCGACGTTCGTTCTCGAGCCATTTGCCCGCGAGACGGGCTGTGGTTCGTACTACTGCTGCTCTGCTGCAACACTTCAGAGATTTCACGTACGGCAGTCGTGCTCACGTGCTACTGTTATTTCAATACCAATAGCCATAATATAGCACGGTAAGCTATTAATAGTTAAGATGTCGCTACTGTAGTAGCAACTCGTGCTGCAGAACGTTTGTCACTCTGTGTCGTCAACTCGCGTGTGTTGGCGGAAGGTAGTCTTGGTTTCGTTATTTTCGGAAATCTCGATCGGTCGTAGATTTCGGCGCTCGTAACATCCCTCCAAGTTCTACGTACATGCATAGTAACATGGAAGTCTGAGTTTCCCAGCCACACCATCGCTGCCCCCTCTCGTTTGCGAAGGACTTCTACGTGAAAGTCTTGGGATTCGAAGACGATTCCCCCCTACGACCTGACGACAAGCTCCCTTTTGA